>CM032877.1:50037632-50535132 GCA_019176425.1 Megalops atlanticus
GTCCAAAGTAGCATAAAGAAAGTGGAGTAACTCAATTTTAGGTATTTAACATATGTAACTGGGCATGTAGAGCTCATGTTGACTGTATGTAACTGAAGAATCCAAAATGAATTGATCCATGTGATTTCTGTAGAGGATTTACACAGAGGCTTGTAAAATGCCATTATGAGGACTGTTTCCCTCATTATGCAGGCGCTTCCTGGGGAGACATGACAGGATTAGGCCTGCCACAGCCAAATGAAGAGGAGAATTAACTGCCAGGATTGATCCTGACACTCTGACCCCACACCAACGCAGCTCCGAAACACACAGCGTCGGACGCACTTCCTGTCTGTCTTGTAGCCTGCGGGACACAACATGTACAGTATGGTGAGTGACAGTCGTAGCCACAGAGCGTTTGTCATCAGAGATGCATCATGCGCTGTTGATGACAAGAGCAGTGACATGTCACCTTGTGTCATCACCAAGCGTCATCCACAGAGCGTGGAGGTTTGCTATACTGTGTGTGCGCGCACGTGTTTTTCTGTGCCTATGCGCGTGTCCATCTGTATACACAAACAGCCCGCTGCCATTAATTTTAGTCATTTAAAGTGCTTGTCCTGAAGCAAAACCAGTGCTGCCAGCCTGTCTGCAGAGGGGCAGAGGGGCAGAGGAAAGAGATCCTTTCTTCAGGAGCCAGCTGTCATACTGCTGCATAAACACTTGCCCTAATCTTGAATAATTACATCTTTAGGCGCAAGTGCCTCCATCTTAGGCAATCTGAGCTGTATGCTATCATTGAAGAGGGATGTTATTTGTTCTTATATGGGCTATACCCTATTGCCACTTGTGTTCCGGCTCACCTTGGCTGAGCGCAAACAACCAAGCTCAGAGACACCCTAGAGAACAAAATCTTGTGCTCTCATCAGCTCTGTCTATCCCGGGGCTCTCTGAGGTTTATAAAATGCACCGCTGCCAAACCCCCAAATCATCGCCGCCTTCCACCTAAACCCCCGTGAAACAGCACCTAAACTGTCTGCGTAAATACAGAGCTGAGGAAATGGGGGGCTAAGATTACGGCTTTGTAAAGTTACCTCTGCCACAGCTGTTGCCATGGAGACCATCTCCCTAGGAGGTAGGCATTGGCTACCGGTCTGTTGATGGGCAGCAGCGGGGAGCCAATGGTCTGGATATTGAAAAAGGGGGAGGAATGTGTGCTCTTCCCAGGCACTTCATATATGAAGTATTTGGAAAAATATATCCATAAACATGTTCTAAAAATACATACTTCCTTCCTTGATATGTCTATATGTTCAGCAGAAGCTCTTATCCAGTGCAGCGTACATCAATTACAAGTACATTTATATAAGGCAACATGTATATGTGTTTTTCCTCCATAAATGGACTCTTTCTGATGGTGCCTGCCAGGATGTACCTCTGTGAGTGTGTCCTCCTTTTCCACGTCTATAAGAGGCTTTTGTTATTGAGTGTGGAGAGGGTTTGCTGATTGAATTGGCCAGCTTTGTGCCACCGTAATGCAGTCAACAGAGCCCACAGCACTGACCCTGAGCCTCAGAACTCACAGTGCCAGACACTTTAACACAGGCTGCAATCGTCAGCTGTAACACCCACATGTTCCTGGCGAGTGTTACCTGCCTCTGGCCATAGTCTTCAAAAATCCTGACTACGTGTAGCAGATCTTGCCCTGCGATCAAAGGCTCTCAATGCATTTGACTTGTAGGAGATGGACAGAACTGCACAGTGGATGTCTGTCTCAATGGCCACGCTCAACTAGCACTAAATCCAAGTTTCCCCTCCAGTCACCCACTCCATCAGCAGGCACAGACCACCTTTTAATGTGTTCTGCGACTAGCGGCTACGCCTTGGGCGTTGGACCGGGTTGGACTGACACATTATCACTCATACATCCCTGTGCGCATGTGTTACAAGACTCGGAAAATGGCAGGTCTCGCATTTTGCTTAGGATTCCTGTCAGGTCCTCTCTCCATTCCCACACAGTAGTCAATGATTTGAGTTCATTGTCAGTTTATCCAATAATGTATCCCGAAGGGATCAGAAAGGGACAGCAACATAATCTCTCTTGATTGTGAGTATGGGGCTCTAAATCCATATCAGCTCATACAAATCAAAAAGAAAAAAGAAAACCCGGCTGAAGCTGGAAGCAGTCTAAGAAGCCCGCTCAAGACACAGCGGAAGAGTATCTAAATCATATTCCTGGGCGAAGTGGAGAGCATAAACTGTTATTGATTTAAGCATCTGCAGGAAAACTTGGCCTCCAGCTGGGGTATTGAGTGACAGACAGCACTCTACACATCAGTAGGAAGATCATCACTCTCAGTACAGCTGCGGCGTTCTTCGTGATGTGTGCTCTTTTTTTTTTTCCTCGAGTAATCTTGCGATTCACAGATCTGTCACAGATTGTCATCAGCCTTTTCGGTCCCAGAGTACAGCACAGGAATGCGGAGAGCAAATGACCAATACTGTTACAACGTGCTTGTGACCTTTGAAAAAAAAAAGTGCTCGTGTCCCACAGAGGGAAATTGGCTCGAAAGTCATTACTTGCGTTTGCTGTATTTTTGGATCCTGATGTGTATCTACTTGTCCGTACCTGCTGTCATCCGTCAGTGGAATGAAGACAAGCACAAAACATCATCTTTTGGTGTCTGCAGTCCTCCGCAGTACTGTTTTCTGTGTTGCAGTTATACACTGGCAGCAGTGGTTTGATTGCTGGATTCATGATAAAAAGATCTTACCAACAAGGCAGAGACACATGCTTTCTCCTGTGTTTTACACTGACAATATAAAAAGCCCAAAACAAAGCATGTATTTATGGATACAGAAATGTTTTGGCCGTTCTGATTAATGCACCAGCCAGTGACTGTAGTCAGCCACCATCTAGACTACCTTTAGCATCACGGTGAATGTAGTGGCTGTAAGAAACATTGTACAAGCCGCTCTGTCCTCTGTACAGATTGCTGTTCCCAGATAGTGCTTATCGATGTGTTTTCTTCCAGGATTTGTAAATAGAAAGATCCGATACACAGCACTATCTTCCTACTGTCTAGTCTCTTTCTATTCCCTCCTAAGGCAACACTGTCTACCTGTTTGTCTAGCACAGTGTCTAACAATGCCTAAGGAAGACCACGAGAGACTGCAGCATTGCCTGGTGTGTAACACTGCTACCTTTTAAACTGTTTTTTTTGCAATAAACCAAACAGGCCGAAGACAGAGTTTCCCATTAATCTTTTCATTTGTGGATCTTACTGAGAGCTTGGAAACTTCCTCTCCAGGGCAACACCTAATTAAAAATGGTGTGCTACAAAAAAAGAACTCTATTGAACTCCCAAAATGTTCTCCTGTCTCCCTCAGTGAACAGAGATGCAGTTCCCTAAATAAGAAGGCCAGGAAATAGGAACAAAAAAGAAAATGTTTTCATGATAATAGTTTCAGCATGTTCCAGCCCCAGACACTTAGGAACAGGTGAACATACATGCATCATTATGCTTGGTAACTTTGTAGCAAAAAATAACAATATATTTGAAGCTGTGTGTGGGTTTGTGCAAATGATTTAAACTGATAATAGCCAATGCACACAAATTTTAACAAGCTTGAATTTCCTGATCAGTATCCATCAAAAACACCGCACTTCAATTTAAATTCATAAACCTGTCCCAAAAGCATAAGAAATAGTGATTTTAGATGGAGGGAAGGAAAACGTGCTAACCTGTACAGGTGAATTTCATACAGCAAGTTTCATTACATCACCATTTACTTGAGGGAAATAGTAATATGTCGCTGTTTGTGGGAGAGGAAAAGCTATCTTCCTTGTATTGCTCTGTATTTGCCAAAGTCATATAGTGTAGTAAAGGGCCATACGACAGCTGTAATGAATTGGTCCCTTGATAAACTAAGGGAAATATTCCTTGACGATATGCCAGCCTTTCGTTCTCACTGCTCTCCCTACGATGCTAAAAAAATCCCAGCGGAAAATTAATTAATTCAATGGACTGAGCCATCCTCTCTGCCAAAACAAACAAAAAACACTCATAAAAACATCTGTGCAATCATTATTGACACTTCTGTAAGACCTGATTTTTCCCTCTTCCCTCTTTTGTGGCCTGAAATATAGACTTCCATGAGTTTAGTTGCCTAGCAATGTGGGCCTCAAAGGATACTTGATTGTGGCTAGACATGGTTGCCTGAGTCCTTTTAAGGAATGGAGAAATGGAGTCAGAGAGAGAGAGAGAGAGAGAGAGAGAGGGAGAGAGAGAGAACTCAACCCCTTGATAAGATTCCGAGAAGCTAGGACGAGGGGAACGCTTGATCGTAAAAGTAGGACACAGCTGATTATCTGTGATATTTATGAACCACTATTGCTTGCTGATTGGTACCAATACAAAATGATTTATTACAGGTCAGTTTTGTATATAATATTTTTATCTTATGGCATCAGCAAGTGAATTAACATCCACCAGGGCTCTACTCCAATGCATTTTCAAAGTCGCCACACTCTAGCATGATTCAAAGTGAAATTCCAAAGAAAGCTAATGGTGACATGGTCTCTATGATGCACACGTGTGTAATGCTGCTGTTGAGGCATCTGGGGGCTGGCATGGTAGCATAACGGTAGGGAGCAGGGATGGCACCCAAAAGGTTGCTGGTTCGATTCCTGGCTGGGACATTGCTGCTAACGTACTTAATGCAGAATTGCCTCAGTGAATATCCAGCTGTGGAAATGGATAACACATTAAAGAATTACATTATGTCATTTAGTAGACACTCTCACCCAGAGCAAATTTCCAAATAAGTGCATCACAATGCTATGAGTAGTTATCGAAATTGTAACCTATGTAAGTCACTCTGGATAAGAGCGTCTGCTAAATGACAATAATGTAATTTAATGTTCTCTTTCAGGCAAAACCTCACTTCCTCAATGAGCTGGATACCAGATTGTACCAGTGGCATTCACAGAGCAGTGTAGCCTAGAGGCACATGAGAATCAGGGTGACGGGTGCATATGCGGCCCTGGGTCTCTGACGATTGGGTCTGTGCGGCTGGGAGGGAGTTGTAGCCTTTACCTGCTGTGGGTGGTTTGGAGGTCTGGTTCTCCACTCTGTCTTCCATCAGTCTACGTGTAGCCCAGCCAGAGAGGCGATCCTCGCCAGGGTCTGTTTCTGTGTGGAGAGGCAGGCAGCACAGGGTTGGCAGCTGACCCTTCAGTGTATATATAGGCACCCATATCCATATTTCACAGCGAAACTATTTTTGACAGTTCTTATTTTTCCACAATCAAAACCAAATAAACTTTGACATGGAGGAAGGAGGAAGTACTGCATATTGTTAGTGAAGCATTATCTCATGTACTTTAAAACATTTACATTAGAGCCAAAGAGTTGTGGAATTCTACACTATAATCATAATGTAAGATAATAATTATACTTCAGGAGCAAATTTTAATTTTACTTCTGGATACATTTTAAAAGCAGCTGCTGTCACTGTCACTTTCACATGTTCATCTTTAAATTTTAAATGTACCTTTTTTCTTGTTATTTAAGGGGCTGGTAAAAATTATCTGAAGATTAAAACCTCACAAGAGAGTGCCCCCTCCTCCTTCCCCCCATGGCCCATAAAAGCAACTCATATCACACTCACGATCGCTGCATTTTACCAGTGCGGCTAGAGCCTTATCTTACTCTCTGCTTGTTGAGTCTTGCTGTTGGGTTTTCGGCTGCACGGCTCTATAAAAGGATAAAGTCAACGCATGGAAACGCTTCTGTGAGTTCTCTCAATCAGCCGTTGTTTAGAAAAAATATATTCCTGCTGTCACACACCAAGACTAATGTCTGAGCTGGGTTTATCTGAAGACACTGCCTTAATGTAAAGACAGCGAGGCTGATTTCTACTCTTCTACTTTTTTTTTTTTTCGGACATTCTAATCAGTTCATGAATCAGTGTTCCTCTTGGCCGAGAACACTTGCAGAGGGGTACACAGGCTTAGAGGACCATATATGACACACAGCTGAGATATATTCCCCTCACTGAGATCAGTGCAGTTTGCATTAGTAATAACAGACTCATAAACAACACGAAGCAAAGTTCCGAGAAGTGGGCTGTGGGGCAAGATGTGACCATGTTGTTTTGCCACGTTACCAAGCCAAATCCTTTTGATTTATTTAGGGAGCCGAGGTCTTAAAACGGGTAGGCATTTGATCTCCGCTTTCGATACGGATAAGACTCACCGTTCATTTCAGTAATACTGTTTGTAAATGTTTGTAATTTAATGTTTGTAAATGTTTGCAAAAACTCATGCGCTCATCGCAATTTTGATTTCATCGCTGCTGGGGCTTTAAGCATAACAGAAATGGTGGTTAACGTGAGATGTGATGCATGAGAAGAGGATGAGTTTGACAGAGGGTAGGAGAGAAACAGGGTCGGAAAACTGTTCATGATAAAGGAGAAAAGAAAGGGGAGAGGGAACTGAAAACAGACAGAAACTGAAAACAAGTCACTGTGCACAGCGTAGATACACAAATGGCGAAGGACAGAGAATTTTAGGCAAGGAGAAATGTAATGAAGGGGAAAAGAGAGGCAGAGACAGGGAATGTCTTGCCAACTTCTGTGGCAACTTCAACTACACAGCTTTAAGTAGACAGCATTCAACTACCCCTGCCAGCAAAGACAAATATATAAAGATGCTTTGTCAAAACACCAAACAAAGGAAAAATCACAACAATGGCTATGGATAACAAAATTTGTTATGTATCACAAAAATCTGCAGAAATGTTGTGCAGAGAGCTGGAAATATCATTATTGGACGACACCTTCCATGACTCACTACGTATGCTCAAATTGCAGTAAATTGCAGATACCCTTCTGTTAATATCAACAGCAAATATTAATGGCATAATAATATACTGTATTGTATAATAATACATTTTTCTTGCATGTAAACAGTATGATCAGAACATTCTGTCAATCAGAACCTTCCAACCATTCTGAATACATGTGCGCATGTAAAAAAAGTGGTCAACAATGATTATGCACTTGTTTCCACGGTAACCCATTCAAAGCTGTTCAGTGGAGTAGCTGACCCTTATTTGTGTTGTATACCAGGAATCCGCAAATCAGATACTACCTGAACATACAGACTGGTTGGAATTTGGAACATCGAGAACCGACACTGGTCACGAGTCCTGCGAGGGCGGCAAAAACTACCGAACATTTCCACAAAACAAACCTTAATGTAAGAGCTCCAGAACGGTACCTCTCCTGGAGCAATTACTCTGTAAGGCTGCAGGGAAAATTTATCTGTCCAAATGATGGACAGGGTTTGAAACTATCTGTAAGCACCAAGTTGTATCCATCAATATTTTTTGAGACAGTAAATTAGATTCTCAACACAATGCACATAAATAGCAAGATATCAAGGTACATACTTACATACCCATTTTCTAAACGTTTTGTAATACTCACTACAAATTATTTTTGAAAGTGTTAGAAATGACAAGAATTTGCATATAAAAATTAGCCTGTAGGACTCCAAAATAGTAAAAAGCTATTTCTTCCCTCGTGAAGTAGGTTGCAGACAACAATAAAAAGAATTTTAAAAACTGGAAAAACATTCAGGATTCATTTGAGAAAATGATTTGACACAACAACACTAACTGTTTGAAATCTGCAAAACAAACATTCTGATGTAACTGATATAACTGTATAAAAATATGTCAAACGTTAATGCATGACAAATTAAACACTTAAGCAAACCAATTAACTGAAACAATTGATATAAAATACATAAATTTGCAAGAATCTGTATTCGTTTGTGACAAGTGTTAACTTCATATGGTACTGCTTCATGTGTTTGCAATCTTTCTTGGTTTAATTTCTTAAATGCACCAATGCAGTTTCATTAAATTTTAATTCCTCCACTTTCAAAAAAGTAGCTAGCAAGAAAAATTTTGCAGTTGATACATTTTAGCAACCTATTATTTCATAATATGTTTGAGCAATAGTTCTCAATAGTTCACACAAGAGGGAATTCAAGGACTGGAACTGATTTGAGTGGGAAAAATCCCAGAATTACTGCCTCAGTAGCAAGCACAGATCAAAAATCAATCCAAAAAAGTATAGGTCAACAGTCCAAAGCAGGGACGCTGCAAGGTTTTCATATATCCTTTTGATACAGGTGAACTAACCAGACAACAAAAACAATGAGCTATTAAGCTATATTCAAAGAAAAAGTTAAATAATAATGTAGCTAGGTAGGTGTTGATGCTTATAATAGCCAGCTAGCTACCTTTCTGTAGATCACTTGACTAAGTAAGCAAGCTAATTACCATTTTTGGTCATATCCAACTAGATAACTACCTAAAATTACTTATATTGCATTTGTTTTTGTTAGGATATAGTATTCAGCTAACAGGTGATGTTTTTTTCTTGTTGTGTAGTGAGGGTGGAAGTGGGCTCTTGGAAAATTGCAAACAAATGCTTGCTTCATTCGATTCAATTCAGTTGTTCTTCTTCTTCATCTTCTTATTATTATTTGGCTGTCAATTGCTTTGATCTACACTTCTGTTCAGGGTTCAGAGTTTACATTTTGCGTAAGCATATCACTCTATGGATCTGGCTGTGGAAGCAGCGTCAAATGCTTGCAGAACTCTTTTGAGGCAGTTTTCTGCAGGTTTCAGTGCAATCAGTTTCAACATGTTTCAAGTGGCACTAGAGAGGAGAGAACATACGTTTGGGTTGCCATCTGTTCTGAACCCACCTCTCTGCAAGAAGAGTGAGCCAAAATACTAGGGACGGGTAGCCTGGGACGCAGTCAGGGAAAGGTAATCAGAGGCTGAAGAGTAGATAGATATATAGGACAGACATGGAACTGTAGGCTCATTAGAGTAAGTACTGTAAGTCATTACGCTACACAGCATCTCCTTCTTCATCCAAATGACAATGGGTTTTATTTTTTTCCATCCAAGCTTTCAAAAATCCAGCAAAGAGTTGACAACTGTCAGCATACAGAAATGCTGTATTATCATTAAATCATTGTTATCAACACATTAGAGAGGAAACAAAACATATGAATGCTACTAAGTGCAGTTACAAACAATCAATTTAAATGGCAAAGCAAGTACAGCTACAACAGGAACTCTATGATGATAACAGAGAGAAAGACAAGGGGGTAGATGATGTGTACAGAGCTGGAAGCAAAGAATACCACACTCTGGCTTTAAGCAATGGTACCTAGTTCACCTAAGGAGTGCTACGGAAATATGGAAGCATATCAGGTATAGCTCCAATACACATGCACATAGCCTTACACTCACACACCACACTGACACACACACATAATACCGTATTTGAATGCACAATAAAACATAACATGAACAAAAAGGATTTAAATATAGGATCTAGGAAATCTAGGAACTGACATCCTGTGCTCCCTCTCCATTTCTCAGCAAATACATGTTGTATAAATAGTTATCAGTCGCATTAGCATGTGCTTAAGGGTACATATAGCATAATTACACTTGCTATAATTACTAAAACATCTCTAAGATGTTTGGCTTTTCTCTTAGGTGGACCTGCTACCTGCACACGCGGGCAGACACACACACACACACACACACACACACACACACACACACACACACACACACACACACTACACTACACTAGTAACCCACACTACACTACCACTCACACAATCTTGAGTCCACAACATCACACACTAATATTCACATCTCTCTTCCACTCTGACATTTTCTCTTTCCAGCAGGCCTTAACGCTTTCGAGGGCCTAAGCAGATTATCTGTTTTATTGTTAAGGTTCTTAATCAAATCCTAATTAAAGAGAACCAATAATAAAAGCTGCTGGACCTCACTGCAAGCTGGAAACACTGCCTTGGTCTCCAGTGACTGAATAATCTTGAGCAGTAGTCCTTACAAACCCCTTCAATGACCTTTGGCCTGATTTTCCTACAGGAAATGAAAGTCATACTTGGTATTACAGCACCATCGGTAGAGACATTCTACTTCAGAGGGAACAGGTTATGGAGGATGGTGAGTGGTTGGGTGCTTCTGTGAGGGTTATCATCTGGGCTTGTCTATAGTAAATATGAATATGATCAGGATCATTACTTCTATAAATGCATTTGAAGACAAATTCACATTTCTGCAAATGAATATTCGTTGGGCATTTTCCTCCCCGTTGGTGTCACTGTTTTTTATCGAGAAAAATTATAAGTATATAATAAAGACTTTGAACGGTCTGAGACCATAAATGATCTGAGGTGATGCTGGGGTAATACTGCTGAGAAATGTTATAATGTTGTGCAATTCCAAGGAAGCAGAGATACTCAGTCCTCTTTAATAAATGCCCCCAGGCCTGATACTTGTGTAACAAAGGAGCAAAGCAATGGATTCCTTGGAATAGCCAACATGTTCCAACCTTCTAAAGTGGTCTCATGTGCACTAATAGCCAAAGCACCCTCTAGAGACCTCACATTCTCATCATACATCCTCATAAGTCATTTCAAAAAACAGACGCAGCTGTCAAAAATGAAGTGACGATTTATACTGAAACGAACACGATGTACACCGTGGTGTGAGAAAATTCTCCCAGTGTGATTGGCTGGAGGAAGTGGTGGTGGTGGTGGGGGTGTTTGTGGGGGGTCAGGGGAGGATGAGAGTGTTGTGACGATGACTGTCACCATCACCCACCCTCTTCTGTCACCTTCTGAAGACTCACCTCTTCGGATGTATTCTGGATTCATCCCTTTTACACCTGCCCTAACCCGCTGGTTGGACTGAGAGCCCAGCTCACTGCTGTAATTTAGTCTGTGCTGATGGCCAACAGCTAGAAATCAGGATTCACACCCAACTACTGGAAAAGGATTTCAAATGTATAACATGGCTCTGTCTTACTTTTTATGTAATTGTAGGTTGTACTGCAATGGTTTATTTGTTATTTTTATTCTACATTGTTTTTATAATGCTCTGTAAATTGCCATGGATAAGGCCATCTGCTAAACAATCATAATAATAGACATATTAGACATAAACATGTACATTATAAATAATATGAAATAGCATTAATGATGGATTGGAGACGCCAGATTCAGTGAGGGTCTTCCCACTGGTGAGACCTTCTGTGTGACCATTATGGTGGACTGGAGGACAGGGATGAAATGGGTTAATTGTCTTTTTAATCCAAGAATTCTGTCAACCTGCCCCACAGTGTGTTTACACAAAAGTTGTGCTCTTTTCTATCTTTTGTAAAAAAAAAAAATATATGTCATTCGTTTTCCTATTTTTGAGCTCAAGAAACAATTAAATTGAGTAAGACCGGAATCTGATGGAGATAGCTGTAATATCATATTGTATTATTACACTCCTTAGCCTAAACGTGTTATTACATGATAATGCTTTGGCATGTTACAACAGACGAGAAGAGGTGGAATGGCTGCTTTCACGTGATGGAATTATTCGATTCAACAATTGTTTTATCACAACGTGTTGGTACGTGAGAAACCCTCAGAAATAGCATAAAAAGTATCACATGGAAAATGCCATTCGATAATAGACCGATTATTTTTTTTTCTCTCTCTCTCGTGCCACAGGAGAAACGAATTAACGTCACAGAATCGGTACTAAGCAACTCACCTGAAACATGAAGGAGCTGCCATGTGAGCCCGACGAAAGCGAGCATTCCCACACCGCAGCAGCAGAGCCGCCGTCTTCTGGTCCGCGACGCCGCCTTCATCCCGCTGTGGGTCCCGCTCCCGTCAGAACATGTCTGTCACAAACGGCAGGAAGCTCTGTTCCCACTTACTCACTGGCGGCGCCTTTTCAGAAACCTCATTGAAATCTTAATCGCGGATCGAGCTGCCCGAGTAGCGCACGGCTTTTTTTTTACGGCCCTACATCGCTTCGTCGCGTATTTTCATTCACCCTCTGCACATGGAAGCATCCTGCGCGCATCCATTCCCGATCATACGCCTACATCGCGGGGGGAGACGTGCGAGAAAAAAGTCGACAAACAAGACCGCCCTAACGCGTAGGAATATAGGACCTGAAGAACTGCGCCAGGGAGAAATATTCTCACAAATTCACTCGCACGCCCGCCGATCAAGACAATCAGCAAGGACACGCTATCTCGGATATACTATCTTAGTGTCTCTCCACACCTCCATCCTCCTCTGTAGTTTTCGAGTGTGTCAGTTGTAGTGTGCAGCACGTCCCTTGGATACCGTGCTACTAGGAGACGGCAGGTTCACCAGAAAAAAAGCGTTTCACTAGGAAAAAAAAAGAAACAGGAATTCGCCTCCCCAGTAGGTTGACGCTACGCTCGCTTCGTGCAGATTGTTTTGATGACACATGCAAGCGCAGGAAAGCCTTCCTCTTTTATCCGACTTAATCGGAATGAGGGTGACGCGAGGTGACTTAACGTGCTGACTTAACGAATATGTATCAACAGTGCCTGTGATTGCCGTGCGTGTTGGTACAGCTGATTCTATGGGTCAAGTCATGAGAACCACCGTCCCTTACTGTTTATCAAAACGGAATCATTCAAAAACCCAATACTGAAAACGTAGAATCTGTTTTTATGGTGAAATGATATCGTTTATGTCCAGATTGTAGCGTTTAGATGATACAACGCACACAAACCGTTCCTGTAACCTTGTCATACTGACAGTTTTTGGACTTCTCCTGCACGCCAGAAACAGATGTTGAAAAAATGTTTTTCGTTATAATTATTTTATTATGCCCCAGCTAGAAACATAAGTAGGCGGATGACTGAGAGAATGCTTGAGCACAACACACCCATTTAATGCCAGGTAAACTGATACATCAAAATCAAATTCAAATAATCTGTACTGGCATGACAAGCACAACACTGTATTGCTAAAGAACATAAAAACTGAAAACAACAAAATCAGTAATGGAAGGAAGTTTCTTTTTCCTTACACACACACACACACACACATGCACACAGAGAAAGTACATACTCTCTGTGTTTAGATAATATTGATGAGTCAGTCTTGTTAGACTGGTGAACTATGCATGAGGCACATTTTGTCCTAACCCCACTGTAGATCAGCAGATCCAACTCAGAGCTCCAGATCCATATAAAGACATGAAGTCGGGATGCTGTTGTCACTGGGCTCTGTGTAGGTGTCAGGGCATGAAAGATAAAGAGCCTCACTGTCCACGATGTTTAGTCAAGCTTTCCAGCTGACATACTCCAGCGTACTGCTTGCATTGTGTTGTCCAGCTCTGTTATGGATTGGTCCCCCTGCAAATGAGTCAATGGGAAAATACATTTATCCTGATATTCTGTCAGGAAGCTTGGCACACAGCTGAAGGCATCACATAAACCTTCAAAAACACCATCATGGTCTTCCAGCAAGTGTATGTGGGACACATACCTGTGTGCATGTATGTGCATGGGTATGTGTTGGAACCATATAGATTTATTTATCCCACATTTCTAAAAATGTCATGTGTGATTGCCACATACACGTGTGCACACACACATGCACACACACATACATCACGCACACACACACGCAGACACACACACACACACACACACATATATATCGTATATCATATATACACAAATATGAAGGCATTCACAGAAATGGCATCCAAGGTCCTCGTAATGACTGAGACAACATACCAATGCAGTAGAGTTTTTGGCAAGACAAACCCCTGGATTCAATCAAAACCCACAACTCATTTTTAGGAAAAGAGCTACTGTGTTTGATTAAAGGAACCTTCCCAGATTTGTCTGGTGCTGTATTACAGCAAGTGACTCAATGGTTTTGAATTGCATCCAGGAGCAGCTTTAATGTAATATGGTGCCATTACAATCTGGGAATGTTTGTGTTTTTTTTTTTTTAACACTGAATAGCACTTAAGACTTGGCACTTTCAAATCCAGGGGTAAATATTCCATAGAGATGCAAAACAAGACAATCAATATAAAGAGAGATGACACACAGAGAGCATAACAAGCAAAAAATTATTTTAAAAAATAATCAAAGAATTATGACTCTTTCCGCAAGTGAAGAACTGAGGAAACTTTAATGAATGGTTGAAAATTAAAGAAAGACTTGGCATAGAAAAATACTATATTGTTTCAAGATGTTTGATTGAAAAAACTCAAAACAAAACATTTAAGTAAATGTAACAGACAAGGTTATCAAAGTAGTTTAAGAATTCTGTACATATTTACATACTATAGTGATGGCAGACGTCAGGTCACCTTGGGAAAAAAGAGAAGGAACATTCCAGTCCATGCATGCTCTTGTTGCATGTGGACATGCAGGTCTCCAATGTCAAAGTGACTAAATAAACTATAGACGTTATTTACAAAGAGTTTGCGACTTAAAACAGCACCTTGTTTTAAGTCTTGTAAAAATGCCACAGGTGTTGTAATGGACTTGAACAAATCAAGAGAACAGTCAGACTTTAACAGATTAAACATATACAAAAATTAATATGTATATGTTAATGTGTTTTGACTTGTGGATCAGAAAGCTGGAGTTTGACAAATCTCTTTACTGTAAACTCAGGAGTACTCAGAGGAAAGGAGGGGATATTGTGGGGTGTAATGTGGAGAGATACTGAAAGAGCTTGTGAAATTAAGGAAAAAATCAAGTTTAAGGTGAATTGCAATCAAGAAAAACAAACGGACAGGATGTGTCTACTGTTGACTACACACACTAGATAGACAACTGGAGTAAGAGAGTGTCAGCCTTCAGATCTACAGGCTACAGAGCAGAGGGAAGGACAGCCAGAGATTCAGATGGATGCAGGAGCTGAGGTCTGTGAGTTTGCCTGGCTGGAACAGGCAAAAGACCAACAGGTCAGAGGCAGTTGGGAGAGGCCTTTGTGCTGCACTGGGCAAAAGAGGCTGATGATGTTAAATACAGCCACTAAAGTGTATCTAAACTTCTACAGCATTGTTCTCTCAATGCTTGATGTAATGACCCGTTAAATAATTTATTAATAAAAAAACATTCAATTGGGGAAGGCTGTGGGGCACTTTTACTTGTGTTTCCCTCATTGGCGTCAGGCTAGACTGAAACAGATTAAACCTTTTTGTAGTGTGGGACTTTCCGTCATCTACATTGCTTTAACCAGACACACAAAAAAGGCAGGACACTGACTCCAGATAGAGACAAGATGTTTATTACCAAAGCCCTCCAGGTCACATATGTGTACAGTACGACACTGGATCAATGAATTATCCTTAAGAATGGATAATAGAGCAACAGTTAAAAATAACAACACTCCCCGTATGCTTCATTCTGCCCAGACCATATTCCAGGTAAAGAATCATGAGTCCTGAGTCAGTGGGATGAGTGCATATGAGCATAAGCACTGTACTACGTTTGGTGTCCATACTCAGAGTAATTATGTGCACGCTACATAGAGTTGAGCAAAAAAGGCAAACTTTGTATGCAGTACATCACTGATTGCCTCTGACAGATCTACTATCCCACAGATGCACACACACATACACACACATACACACACAAACACACACACACAAACACAAACACATACACACACACACACACACAACACACACACACACACACACACACACACACACACACACACACACACACACACACACACACACGCACACACACATTTGCACATGCTTAATGTGGCTCAGATGCTCCCCAGATTTTTCCAGCTTTTGTGAGGGATCAAATTTGAAAGCACTGCCACCTCAACACGACACCTTCAGTGCACTTACACAACATGTCAAACAAAGCCCCAGTAATATGGTATTTCACAGAGGTAACAGCTGTGAGCTGCTACCCTTATGCTACAGCTCACTATGGCTCTGTCACTGTCTGTTAACACATATAGGAATGTATCGTGTATATGTTTGCAAAGCATGATGAAAACAAGGCGCACAATTGGAAACTGAATTGAAAACCAGTAAAAAAAAATCAAATTCAGTTAGCACCACAGTAAACACTGGCTACATTGTATTTTTAACTAGGACTGGGCACATCACCGCCGCTCTCCATAGTGGTCTCAGGCCCGGCTAACACACAGCCTTGAAAAAGCTTTGCTAAAACGTGGCAGCAAAGTGACAATGTTATGGTAATTTTGCTGCAATGTTTTGAGAACGTTAGCCAGGTGAGCATTATCCATCCCTAATGTCTACATTCCCCTGTGTCACTGGATAAGAAGTCTAGTTCTGTTTTTAGAAGGAGCTGGCAGTTTTGGTGATGGAGAGTGTGCAGTTGTGTGTCCTCTCTGACTAAGGCCCTCTGGGCCTGAAAAGCCGAGTTCCAGTCAGCACTGAGAAAGGGCCTGAAGACAAGACTGAGGAACACCATGAGAATAACCCGCATTCACTCACTTTGATTTTGCCACACGGTGTGACTATGCCAGTGGGAGTTGTAAAACACAGATACGGAACCAAAGATTATTATTATTATTACTGTACAACAAGATTAAGGGAGAGACAGGCAGTAATAAATTAAATGGATGTTGTTTTTTGTTTAAGCAAGGTCTCAAAGCATTTGGCATTCTCCTTTCTCAAAAGATTCCATTTTCCTAAATTCTCTCCAAGTCCTCCCAGCGCTGCATTTTTCGGCTTTAATCAGATAGGGTGCAGCTTAGAAGATGAGCTCCTTCAGTGAGTAAGAAAGAGAAGTCGTGTTTTGAATGGAGATAAAATAAATTCACATCCTGCCAATGGCTCTGACCATCAACCCCAATGAGGCAACAATGAGAATTATATATTGACAGAATAAAACACTGTATATGTTAAGCACACTACTGCAATATTTCCCTTAAATTCTTTCTTTGTGTAACAAAAAGGAACCTTTTGGAAAAACTCCCCCCTTTGTTAACAAATGTATACTAACAGTTCCTCGGTATTAAAACATCTAAAGAGGATTCACACTTGAGCGAGATGATGAATTTGTCACATTATTTCATAGACGCACATGAAAACATGGAAATACATGGAGACACGCACACTGTTAGAGGGTAATTCAGTAGTTTCTTGCATTCAATAGCCTCAATAATTTCCTACAAATCTAAGATCTATACTGTACAGTCACACATAATAGATTCATGTACAATGTCACTTTGCTGATTTTGTGCTCTGCGCACATGTATTTTGTCCACATAAATATTGATCTTTGGAGGGCAAATGCAGCTAAATAATATGAGTTGTATATCTTCATACAGCAATATATATGATTATATAGAATTATAATTAAATCTTCATAGATTGTAATCTGCTGGTACCAGGTATTCACAGTCACAAAAATAAAATAATTAATTAATAATGTCCAAAATGACAAAAGAAAAAGGTATACACATACTGGACATTTCAGTAACTTATTCACCTTTGCTTGGCATCACTTTAAGAGTCTGTTTTAATCACATTCTGCTTGAGTCACATGTGTGGTTGAAGACAAACTGCCCTGATGGCACAACAAATGGAGAAAGATCTCAGTGCCAAGACAGCGACTCCACCATCCCGTGTATTTCTTTGATTTTCACACCTCGTCTCTCTGCATTTCCACTCACAATCTCTTGAACTGTGGATGTTGTAATCAGGAGTTCTGTCACAGGGATGCTCAGGCAGTTCAGGGCAACCATTTTAAACATGGGGATGACAGTTGCCAGTTGACAATTGACAGTTGCCCTGCACCTGTGAGCAATCCGTGAGTTTCAGCCTCCGCTCTGATGCGGCCAAGGCAGCGATCCGGAGGCGAAGAGACGGGAGAGCGTCCGCTCCAAGTTGAGTAAAAAACGGAGAGGAAATTCAGAGAGTGGAACCTTGTTTGGCACGTCGCCGACACTCCACCTCCCCTGCAAACCCAAGGGCGTGCAAAGTGTGCAAAGTGCAGAGATAACACAGAGCACATGCGTTAGGACTCGGCATCCTACTCCACGAGCGGCTCCTCCACCCGAGCTTCGCTTTCAGAGATTCATCAAAAATCAAGTCCACGCAAGGCAGGCCACTTGCATTTGTAACCACTGTGCTGTCTTTGTGCGCAGCACCGAAACATAAAAAAAGGGCCAAGTGATAGTACCAGGTTAAAGAGTCCCATAACAGACTGAGGCACCTTTTTGTTTTGAGTCCTAAAGTTCAGCTTACTTACATCTGTTTCACTTCCCTTCATGTTTCTTGAACGAGGGGACCTTTTGTTCCCTAAGATTTCTATCACAGTTTTGATTTGTAGGATAAGCACTTCTGCTACCCTTGTTGCTACAGCAGGTCAGAGAAGGTTCATTAGGCAGACTCACACCCCCCACAAAGCTGAAGAGGTACGAAAGGGAGATGTGGCCTATCACAAACCGATAAAACGTTTTCCCAGAAGGCTACAACACGGTCATGGCAAATCCTTGTTATTCTGTCTGCACAGTATTTGTTCCAATTGCACGGGTTCCAGCTTCGTGAACCACGCCTGTGTCCGACTCTGGGGTCTTGGAACAGGCCCACCCACTTTCTTTCTTTACCGGAGGGCCTATCTGACCCACAGGCATTGCAACAAAAAAAAAAGCAGAACAAGGATTTCATAACAATACAGTAGTCAGGACATGATGATTAAGACAGGGCTGCTTGCAGAGGAGGTTTCTGTAATAAACATGAGATCTACAGTGGGAGCTCCGAGGCTGGGGAAAGGGAACAGAGAACACAGATGCATAACCTTTCGATCACGATGTCCAGCTCAAATATTTCTATTGTAACACCACCGTGTTGTGCAGCACAGGTAGCTGCCCCTTGCACAGCCAGCTTGGACCGGTTCTGATGTGTCTGGAATAGAGGCAGCCCGCGTGTGCACGTTGCGATCGAGGGAGGCCGGCCTTTATCAGAGGCAGCGGTGGTTCAGCGGGTATGTTGGGGGGAGCGGGGGGTGGGGTGTAGGGGCGTGCGCGGAAGGGGCTAGCAGGGCTTGTTGACACTGCACAGCAGCTCGGTGACCTTGATGAGACGGGCCACGGTGCTCTGGGACTCCTCCTGCAGCCGCTGGTTGTTCTGCCTGAGGCTCTGAACCTCCGCCTGCAGCTGCGCCTTGTCCTCCTTCTCCTGGCCCCGGCCGTGACAGGAAGGGGAGGGAGCGGGTTAGTGAGGTGGGCGGGAAGGAGGGAATGTCGTGTGTACACCAAGGCTTGTCAGACTCTACTGCGATTAACATAAAAATCAAGGGCCTTTGACTAACAGCTATACATGCACGCATATACACACACACATGCACACATACACACATGGACGCATACACACACGGACGCATACACACGCGTGTCCGTACGCACACACACACATATACACACAGACAGACAGACAGACACACACACACATTACTGATTCAGCAATCAGGAAAAATGAAACAAACACAATGGAAAAAACAGGACACAGAAATAAAACACAAAATCTGTCACAGATTTTAGATTTAGTAGTGGTATGGATGGACTCTGCCATAAAAGTGCATCAGGAAAATCTTTATAGGGGTCCAATGCATTACTGATCCAGCATTCGTAAAGGTTTGTTGCTCTCATTAGAAGCAAATTAGGTTCATTATTATTCCCACTGTACACGCAATTTGGGCTTTGACTGCGACGATGCGTGTACATCAAAGCTAAAAGGGTCCAACTGCATTTCAAGCTGCTGATTCAGTAGCTGGGATACTGAATGGGCCCCATTTGCATTTACATGGTGTCCAGGCTGTGCTCCAGAACTAAGCTTCATGTAATCTTCTAACACATGTTTCCATGTTTCTGTAACACTGCAGCACAATTATCATGTCCTGAAGAGAAAACGGATCTATTACTTTTTAAGATTCCATCTATACCAGGACTACACCGGGGACAGTGAAGGGTTTAATGAAGCTGCAGCAGTACGGTGAGAATGTTATGCGGGCTGGTGGGAATGATAGGAGGAGAGCGGCTGTGCGTCACTGTTAATTATTGTCAAAAGTCAGTTAATGACGGATGAGGGGAGGTTAGGCTGGTATTATCATCAACCTTTGTGCGCGCACTGTGAGAGCGCCGTATGACATGCAGTTAAAATGGCCATTCACACACTCTTCACCTCTTTAGACCTCAGCAGATGAGGTGCATGTGCAGACCTTTGCAGAAAACAAACACTTCAAACCTAAAAGGTGCAGCTCGTGGTGACTCACACCCTCCCACTGAATAATATAATAAAAAAAAAACCAACTTGCATCATACCTGCTGAATATACCTGTAACAAATCAGTCTGGTGAGTCAGCACACACTTATCTCCACTTAGATTTGGTTGAATGTTAGAATATTTGCATTATTCTGTCTCTTCTATACTTTGTCTCTCTCATTCAGTCTTTCTCTCTGTCCAATGGACATTACAGACCAAATCATGCTGTGAATGCAGCACTGAATGAGGTGAATGGAAGAAGTTTATCCATGTACACTTTATCTGTTTCCAGTGTGACTGGAGTGTACAGGTATTTTGCCTTGTGTCTTATTGCTTATTGCAACCAAGGGGAGAAGAGAGGTCTGGCCTTCTTTTGCTGTAGATTGATGATAATACTGTGTTAATGGGTGAGTGAAGAGCAGAGAATGACTAGGACTTGCTGCAGGCATATTATGGCTGATAATTCTGCCCTCATTGCTTGTCTTATTTCTCGCTGGCTGTCTGCAGATCACGTTTTGCCACAATGTGGTTGGTCGGCGGTGGCTTTCGGACTAACAGGGACTCAGTAAAGGGGAGTGACACGAGGCTACCGTGGGTCAGGCCGCTTTCAAACGGCCTGCTTGGGCGTTCAAAAGCAGTCAGCTGTGGGACCACGCCTCATTTGATTGGACGAGGGAGTGGAGAGATGAAACATCTAACCCTTTTTCTTCTTTCACATTGTGGCAGCTCCCTCCGTCCCTGCTGGTTAGTTTCCGTTTCGCACCACAAACGCTACTGTGACGGCCATTGACAGCTGGCTCCAGAAAAAGACACAAACGTCCCAGGTGAACCTTTGACTCCTTAAGGGCAGAAACCCCGCAGTCAGGGGAAGGAAGGTTCCAGCATCACCCTCTCCTGAAGAGCAGCGTGCTTTGGCATTGCGTGACAACGACTGGGTTCTGTGTAATGGTCTTGGCGGTCTGCAGCACGACTTTTGCTGTTAGAGTGGTCTACCAAACGCTTGTCTGTGGCTCTATTTTGGTCGCAGGGTCTTTGTTTGTACTTCTTCATCCAGAAGGAATGCTGGCCAACGTTGTCTTTGGGTTTTTTGTGTAATTAGTTCCTTTCGTTTTGTTCTTCTCCTTGCATGTATACAAGCTTCCTCGAGTTGTCTTGTTCTGTTTGTGTCCAAAGATGTGAGTACACACTACTGCACACGTTAAGGGGGTACAAATCTCACGCCAAACTTTCCTCTTCTGCTATTGGTCAGATAGTGTTAAGAGAGGGAGCTTGGCTGGCCTAGCCATAGAGATGTTGTTCTCTTGTACTGTAATCTCTGCCCCTGCTCCCTTTTGCTGCCTGTCTGAGGTAGCTGCCAAATTTGTTACAGGGGGCGGGGGGGTTAGAGGGAGAGGGGCAGGATTGGGTGGTGGTAGTGGGGACAGGGGATTGGGGGGTGTCACTGAGTGGGTAAAATGCTGTGGGAGGGGTCTGGGGAAGGGCTGTGGACCATCTGAAGGGGCAGTACCTTTTGCAGGTCATCCTGCAGCTTCTTCAACATGGATTCCAGTTGGGACACCTTCTCCTCCAGATGGATGGAAGAGTCGCTGCAGAACAAGGGAGACATTGAGAAAGGACCAGTGGCTTTGAGTCAAAATCAGAGCAAGAGAGAGAGGGAGGGAGAGAGAGAGAGAGAGAGAGAGAGAGAGAAAGGGAGAGAGAGGGAGAGATAAGAAAGGAGGCGCGTGAGAGACAGAGAAAGCTTTGCCAAAAAGAACAGCACACTTGGCACCAGAGAGGGACACAAAGATACTGAAACCAGCCGTTGAATAGTGCAGTGAAGTGTTTGTAGTGAGTATGTTTAATGGATATAGCGGAGTTGTTTTCAGAAGCCCACCTCTCTTTGAAGTCTGACTTGTCCATCCCAGAGGAGCAGTCTGAAGAAGCCTCTGGTCCACCTCCAGATTTAAGGTCTGTAACCAACATCAGCTCTCTTACTCACTCTTTCATTCCATATTGTTCACACTTGACAACAGGAACTTATAATCTCACAGCTGCGTCCTGTTCGTACCAGCATAACTGGGATATCAGACTTATTTATTTACAGTACATTACATTACATTATTGGCATTTAGCAGATGCTGTTATCCAGAGTGACTTAAATCAATTACAGTTTTTCTTACAATGCTATCCATTTATACAGCTGGATATTTACTGAGGCAATTTTGGTTTAAGTACCTTGCCCAAGGGTACAGCAGCAGTGCCCCAGTAAGGAATCGAACCAGCAACCCTGCCCCCTTAACCACTATGCTACAATGCCACTATGCTACAATACATGAAGATATACTCAGTCACCTTGTCTATATTGGTGTG
Organism: Megalops atlanticus; assembly: GCA_019176425.1. Taxonomy (NCBI): domain Eukaryota; kingdom Metazoa; phylum Chordata; class Actinopteri; order Elopiformes; family Megalopidae; genus Megalops; species Megalops atlanticus. The sequence goes on from CM032877.1 coordinate 50,060,150, forward strand.
CCTGATGTAGACCTACTTATATCCAACACACCAAAAACAATGAACAATGAACAAATTCAGGAGAAATGAAGCTTGCACAATGAATCCTGAAGTGTGAAGACGGCACCGCCGGTATCGTTAAAGGTCTCTCGAACCCTCACCTTCCCGCGACAGGGCCGCCAGGATGCCGCGACAGGCAGCGTCCAGCGCGGCGATGGACTGCCACTCTTCCTCGGTCGACTCCGGAGTCTCTGACAAGACTGAGACGGATTAACGAGAGGATTAATCACTGCGGTTAATTAAGAATTAAGGGGTCACAATGGTGACGGTGACAGCTGTGCTTCTGTTATTAACAATACAAAAAAATCACCACAAAATACCTTGATCATATCATATCATAAGTACTTCTTATTTTTGGACATTAAATTGTTTTGTAGTTAATGAGAGATACCAATACTATTGGCTGTGGGATGAAATGACAGTCAGTCAGTCAATACGGACCTTAAGAATTTAAAGGTTTAGCTGTAACATAATATATCCACCAGAGGGCACTACACATCACAGTGTCAGTACAGGAACTGAAAGCGGTCGAAACCATCTGAGTGACGTACCATTCACACCTGGCCTGGCTTTCCTGACATCCAGGCATATTTAAAGTCTGTTTAGCCACACAATAACTGTAGTCCCCTGTGAGTAATATTCTTGGCAATACCTTCGACCATTTTACCGGCTATTTTATCAACTGATTTTTCAGCGTATCTCGGGAAACCGGCCAAGGTTTTTGGTTTTGGTTTTTGGTTCGTTTCCTGCGATTTGCGACAAACGGGGCCGGGGGTGCTGCACGTATCAAACCGCATCTGTTGCCACGTGTGTCAACACCCACTGCAGTGAATCCTCACACACTCACTCGCACCTCTAAACTCTGTTCTGTTGACCTACATCTACTGTGCATGACCAAACACGAAGACACACACTTGCTTGTCTTTATTTTTTATCAAGTGTTACCCCTTCAGCTGGAAGTTGAGTCAAATCATAACTACATAAACTTTTTCATGTTTACTTACATTTGACAAGTGCTTGAACTGCCTGAAACCACTTTCCACCCTCAACAGCATGATAAAACTAGCTTGCTTTACTCTGAATTTTGACAATGAATGCAACGCAGTCTGTTAGATCACATTAGCTGCCTAATTCACTTTCACTTTCGTGTTTGCATGTAGTACTCACTGAGCAGAGCTTGCTTTCCGCTCGGAAACATCATTGAAGATTTAAAGAAGTCTGATCTGCAGCAGTGTACTGCAGACATTTTGTTTTCAGCAATTAATGTGATCTACACTGCAATAGAATTCAGAAATTAGCTGCAGGTGTGTGCACGTCTGAAAACAGACTTCAAAAATATCAGCGTGTTTAGAAAGCAATGCTGGTGATGGTCATAAATAAAGAAAATGATAGGAATCAATTTAGCAATTAAATTAGCTGCTCACAATATTGTGCAAAAACTCTACATCTCTGCAGTTTCACGTGGTTAAGGTAGCACGACAGAAACACTCTTGCCTGGGCAAAGTAACACACGTAATAATAAAAAAGATAATCTACGTGATGGATGCTACCAGAGTTGAGATGCCAGGTAAAAAACACTTAGGGTTCCAGGAAAGCTAATATAGTGTGGAGGGTACTTATGACTGCAAGTGAAGGAGTGTGAATACTTAACACCAGAAAAGTTCAAGTATGTGCTAAGTGACTGAGTATGGCTGCTCTCACAAAAAGCTCAGCAAGTGCAGCAAGAGAAAGAGAGCAGATGGTCAAACAGGCTTCTTGCTTTTGGGCAGTCTAAAACCACCCCCCATCTGCCTCTCTTTCAGTCTGACCGGGCCAAGGGGGGTGGGGGGGCCAAGGGGGGGAGAGAGACATCTGGCTTTTGAAGTAGAGGAGAGAGGTGGGGAGGAGGAGAGAGAGGGAGAGGGAAGAGGGAGGTGGGAGGTGGTAATGCTGCATTTTTCAGCTGAGAGAGGGTTTGGACTGACAGCAGGACAATGACTAATGACATTTGCCAATAGTGCGCTGCATTAAGTCAGACCCAGTCCCATATATGGATTCACTTTCATTTCATCATTTCATTTCATCAACCATTCTGGTGATAGCTTCATATCCCCACCTTCGATGGTACTTTTAAAAGCACCGTCATTTCAAAGTCAATGCTGTCATTGGCTGTTGTTTTAAGTTTGACTCGACATGCTGCTGAAACTGTCATTGCTTACTGTGAGGGACCACGACAAGCGGATCTCTTCACAGATCTACTGACAGCATGTGGCAGTGACATAAAAACTACTCCAATTTTCAAACTGTATCCAGACGTCCCAATTAATTGCTGACATCGCCACTTGCTTTTTGTAAGTCTGAGAAGCCTGGAGATGATGGGGAAACGCTAGGGAAAGGCATTTAATACGCGCTGGGACATTAATGTGATGCTTGGAGACAGTGGGGATACAGCAGAACAGAGCTGACAGGCGGTGGAGAGGCTGGGGGATGCTGGTACGCACTCTTGCTGATGGATTTCTGCAGGCTGCGGGCTCGGGAGCTGCGATCCACACCGTCCACGCGTTCAGGCTGGGTCCCGCGGTGGGAGGGGTCACTGGCTGAGGGCTGGTCACTCAGCTCCAGCCCCACAAACTGCAGGGATACACACGCTCAGTTTCATTTATTCATATTTTTAATTATTTTTGAGATTTGTATATTGTAATTGCTCTAACTGCACCTGAGGCTGATGTTTGTGTAATGGGACGTTCCTTTCACTAAAGGCCGTTAGTATCACTGGGATGGGTGCCGTACTGCTTTCCAGAGACAAAGCTTTACGGGGGAATAAAAGAGGAAATGGAGAAAGGTGTGGACTCACCTGTTTCTGCAGCTCCTCCTCCTCCTCCTCCTCCAGGGGGATTTTGGGATTGACGGCCAGGATGAGGTCGGGCGTGGCATTCTTCAGCTCCCCCACGTTCTCATAGATGTGTCTGTCCGCAGAAACCCAAACGTTGTCATACACATGCCTGCCAGAGAGAGTGAGGAGGTAGATAAGGAGACGGCGGATTCAGCTGGAAAGAGGTGGCTGTTCAAGAAGGACGAGAAGCGCTGAGTTGGAAGGAGCACCCCGACCAAAATGTGACCACAGGCCGTACAGAGCTGCACATAGAGTAACAGGACAGCACATTAGCATTTATCAGAGTCTGGATCAGATAGCGGTCTTAAGAAAGCCAGATTCTGAAATATAAAATGCATGTGTCAACAGCGATCAAACCACATCCTTGTCTGAACCGAACTCGAGAACAGAAGGCTGCACGTCTGCAGTCTTTTACAGTGCAAAGCGTACAGTAGTGAATGCACGCAGGCACGGTGCTGGACGGAGAGGGAATGTTTACCCATCACAGGAGTCCTGACAGGGCGGATGCTTCTCCAGGGAGTAGCAGCGCGTCAGCGAGGGAGCGAAGTCGGGGGGCTGCGCCAGGGTGTTGTCCTGCAGAGAGGCGGCTCGCAGGAGGGGTGTGTTCGAGGGGGAGAGGAGCGAGCCGTCGCACCCCTCTCCCGGTCTGGTTTTGCCGTTTCCCACCGGCTCGGCCTTCTCCTCGCTCTCCTCGCCCTGCTTCCTCTCCCTCTCCGCCTCACGCTCCTCCTCCCTCTCATCAATCACCCAGGCCTCCGCGGGCGGCCCCTCCCCCGCCTTGCACTCCACGTCCTGGATGGCTCTCTGACGCAGCTCCGAATAGCTCCTGGAGCAAAGAGAACCAGGGCAGGCACAGGGGTGTCAGCGCCGGCAACAGACACGCAGAGCTGACACAGGGTGACGGAACTGACACAGGGTGTCGGAGGTGACACAGGGTGACAGGACTGACACAGGTTGTAAGCCAAGGAAAAAGAGATCAAACAAATGCTAATAGCTTTCACATACTGGATGTTGGTTGATACAACATTTTCGCAAGAATAAAAATAGAGCCATACTTTTCTGTTGGACTTACAGAAACATAAAACAAATACTGTCCACAACTTAACCGTTGCGTAAATAGTTGAGTATACAGTTGCTACAGATTCTAGTGCATGTGCATTACAAAATATAACTCTGTGTTGCTAGCTTTCCTGCACTGCAATAGCGCATCAAAAATACATTCTCAAACAAATGAAAACTATTGAAATCAGCAAGGAAACAACAGGGAGATAACAGCTGCCTCCCACCGGTCAGTAGAATCAAAAACAAAAAAAGAAACCTGGGAATATGAGCTATATTTACTGCATGAAACTCATTTAAGACTTCACCCCCTTTGTCCCCTGTCCTGTCTCCTCCCTCCACCTCACCTGCGGGGCTTGCCGTTTTCATCCGGGGGGATGACGGTGAGGTGGATCCTGGAGGCGGTGCGCATCAGGTTGGCCCTCTCCTCCAGGTCCAGGGACACCAGGGGCCGGCCGCAGAGCCGCACCACCCGGGCCCCCAGCCGCAGGCCCCCGCTCTCCGCGTAGCCGAACGGCTGGAGCTCCACCACGAAGCCCTCCTCGCTCAGCAGGAAGCCCGGCTGCCCCACTGCATTACGCAGAGGGGTCACCTCCCGGGCCTCGCACCCCCGCGTCTCCAGCTGCAGGAGAGAGAGGGAGAGAGGGGGAGAGAGGGAGACAGAGAGGGAGGGAGAGAGAGAGAGAGAGACAGAGAAAGAGAGGGAGGGGGAGAGGGAGAGAGAGAGAGAGAGAGAGAGAGGGAGAGGGAGAGGGAGAGGGAGAGAGAGGTTAGAGAGAGAGAAGAGAGAGAGAGAGGGGGAGAGAGAGAGGGAGAGGGAGAGAGAGGGGGAGAGGCAGAGAAAGAGAGGGAGAGGGAGGGGGAGGGAGAGAGACAGGGAGAGAGAGAGAGAGAGGTGACTACAGAGTTACACCAGGGAAGAGACACACACATGGTGTGTGTAGTGTAGCATAGTGGTTAAGGAGCAGGCCTCATAACTGAAAGGTTGCCATGTCCATTCCCCACTGGGGCACTGCTGCTGTACCCTTGGGCAAGGTACTTAACTCAGAATTGCCTCAGTAAATATCCGGCTGTATAAATGGGTAACATGTAAAAAATTGTAACTTACATAAGTTGATCTGGATAAGAGGGTCTGCTAAATGGCAGTAATGTAATGTAATGTAACAATATGTTACAACGACGCTGCTAATGTCTGGTGCATACAGGTGTTAAAAGGCATGAAAAAAAGAAAGGTGACAATGACGATGTTGACTAAGATGACGATCTTGCCGCTCACCTCAAGCCTCTGCACTATCTCTTTGATGTCGTCCGCCTGGCCGTCAGGCAGGCTGACGGACACAGACTGCCCCCTCTCGTAGAAGACGTCCAAGTAAGGCTCGCCCCTGGTCCCACCGTCCAGCCCGGCCTTCCAGCCAATCACGTCGCGGCAGCAGCAGTTGAACACCACCTTGCGGCTGCACCTCTCGATCAGAACCACGGACTCGGCCGAGATGGCCAGCAGGCAGGGCAGCTTCTGCTCACCGGTGCCGTCCCCCGCCGCGGTCACCGCCCACACCAGGGCCCCCGCGCTGTGCAGCTCTGCCCCCTTGGCGCCCTTCAGCTTGTCCTTGCGCTTTCCGCCCAGCAACGGCAGCTGGAACTTGGTGGAGGACTCCATGGGGGTGGTGGTGACGCAGTTCTCCGCCAGGTCCTTCAGGTACTCCTGCCGCGTGCGCGTGGCCATGGAGCGGAACTTCTCCGACTTCTCCGCCGCGTTCTCCGCGTTCACCACCTTGGCCAGCAGGAAGTCCCTGAAGGCCGGGGAGCAGGGAAGCGAGCCCCCTTGGGGAAGAGAGGCCCGAACAGCGGGATGTCCATGGAGCGTGTCACCGCCACCCTGGGGAATGGTGCGACAGCAACGGGGAGATAAGCTAACATGACAACTGATGTTAAAAAAAGGTGGCCCCAGTGTGCTAAGTAACAGTGTGGTGGTCTTCCTCATCTGAGAGAAGAGTTGCCAGAGTGCTTTTCCTTCACCAAACTAATTTGAAAATATTTCATATTTCATATTTTCATATTTTCAATTTTCATTTTTCACATTTTCATATTTTCTTTTTTCATTTTTCATATTTCGTATTTCATGTTTCATATTTCACATTTCATTTCATAAAATGTAAGAATTCAGTTTAAGAATACAATGGACTGCTTTTTAAGAAGCTGTTGGAAGAACACTGTTTCAGAAAACAAGTTCAGGGCAACAGCATAAAAAAATGCTTTGTGGAGTTACCATGCACATCCCAATAATGGCCAGAATATTCAAAATAGGACTAATTCAGAAAAAGCTTCCTCCAGGGTGGGTAAACCTGTGACACTTTCAGCAGGGGCTGGGTGTCCTTTACCTGTAGTAGGTGTGGTCTGTGCACGGGTGATGGACTTGGACCACAATGAAGACGTGCTGGAAATGAGAGCGGATGACTTTGGGGGTGAATGGCAAAGCTCCTGGCTCCTGGAAAACGATTGTCACGATATCATTGCCAATGTGTCTCTTCCTCAGCAACTGCCAAGAGGAGAGAGAGAGAGAGAGGGAGAGAGACAGAGGGGTTTAAGATTTCGTCAGTTCAGACACATCAGTAATATCATCCTTCAGTTGAACCTAGACACTTCCAGCCAGTTCGATATCCTGACCACCACTCAACACGGAACTGTCAATCAGAGCCTCTCGCTGGAGCAGATGCTCTACATACTTGCTGTGTGTTGTTGGCGGTATAGGGCAGCATGGTGGACACATGGAACATGATCTCGTAGTCCTGGTAACGCGTGTAGAGGGAATGGGTCCCGGTGGAGTCGGCTGCAGGGACACAGAAAGAGGTGTGTTACACGACCTCACACGCACCCTGAGGGAAGGAGACAGTGTTCGACGGGGGTGTGTGAGGGGACTCACTCTTGTTGTCCAGCTGCGCCCTGTACCTGTCGAAGGCCAGGAGGCGAACCCGCTCCCCCAGCAGGTCCAGGAACTCGTCGAAGGCCGGCCCCGCGCTCTCGTTGTTGTACATGTCCTCCTCCGAGCTCTGGCCGGCCCTGCAGTACATCACCCCCACCTTCCGCTGGAAATTCAGCTGGAGGGAGGGTCGGCGTTACTGTCTCGCTCTCGCTGCGGCTGTCAGCGGTATTACTATCATTCTGCATGCTGGTGAGCGTAGTCAGGAAGTTCCAAGTTACCAGGTTTAAAAAAAAACACACACACACACGCTCACCACTGACTCAACTCAGCCACACAGAGAACTGCTTCCTACCGCATTTGACTGCCTTTTCCCCTTTTTGCCCCCCTTCCCCCTCCGACCCCCCTCCCAGACCTCTCCCTGGGCGACTCACCCCCTGTTCGTCCAGCTTCAGCAGGGTGTCCCGGACCTTGGGCGAGGTGGAGGCCAGGCGGAGGCAGTGCAGGTTCAGCTCTGGCATGATGAACTCCAGCAGCTTCTTGGGCGAGATGCCGCGGGGGTTGGTGTGGCGAGCCGCCGAGGGCACGGACTCCTCTAGCAGTGAGCCTCTCAGCGTCCTCAGCTAGGTTTGAAGGGAAGCGGACCGACGGTGAGTGGCCTTTTCTCACCGCTGTGTGAAAATCTGGAATTCCACTGTTTCTACAATCTCCAGTACATGCTTTCTGAACCTCACTGTACCTACAGGATATGTATAAAAGTCACTGCATATTTTTAATGCTATTTTGGCCTTTAGCAACCCTGTTTCGAATCAACAGTTATACATTCGGCTAGTCTCACTGCAACAATCCCTACGCACATGCTGTAGCAAAACAAATGCGATCCTCTGATACACTCACATGCACCAGATGGCCATTTTTCACCCTACAAGTCAAACAGTGCACCAGTGAAGTGGGAGCTGATTGGAGGATAGGCGGTGTGGGCGTGCCTGCTTCGCGTGGGCTCACCTCAGTGGTGCGGAAAATGATCCTGTAGTTGTACTGGGCACCGCTGCAGCCTTCCTTCTCCTCCCGCCGGAAGCTGACCGCCAACGGACCGAAGCGGTCGTCAATGCCGAAGAAGTTCTGGTGCTCTTGAGGTCGGACAGGAACACAAAGACCCCAGCATTACCCCCCGCAGTAACTGTGAGAACCTCCAGAACTCACGTGTCTCATGAACTATCTCCCACTGACGGAAAATCGCAGAGATGTCAAGATACGCTCCTTTAACAGGGCACGCTTATAAATATACTGCGTACCACATACCACCAAACCACATGCAGACTGACAGACAGATGTGAAGTATTCAGAAATAGCCGCAATGCACACAAAAACGGGGCCATCATTGGACAGACACAGAGTACCCAGACTCAGTCAATTAGGGAGCCTCATACACAGAGTAAGACACAGGAGCGGTTTAACACATCCGAGCACAGACACTAACCCTTCCTGTAGAAGTACTTGCGGTAGTACTGGGCCCCCAGGTCTGCGAATTCAATGTGGTAGTTGCTCTTGCCCTGCTGCTTGCTCTCGCGCGGCTCCTCCAGCACAGAGACGGCGTCATTGGGGCTCTGCAGGCTCAGAAGCACCCCCCCCGGCCCCCTCGTCTGGCCCAGCCCCGGCCGCTCCTCGCCCCCCGTCTCGTTTCGGAAGTGGGGGCAGCTCAGCAGCATGTCGGTGTCGTTGCCGTCCCCCTCGTCCAGGAGAGGCGGGGCCTGCTCGGGCTCCTTGGCCCTGCCCCCCCTGGTCCCGGCCTGGGAGGGCGAGGCCGGCTGTGCGGCCTGCGAGGCGGCCGAAGCCCCCGAGGTGATGTTTTCTTGCGGCCGATGCTGTCCCGGTTGGAGGCGGCCTCCGTCAGGTCGAACAGCACGCTCTGCACGTCGTAGTGGGCGAGGTTGCGCACCCAGACGCCGTCGCAGGGGCCCGGCTGAGACGGCTGGGCGTGGTTCAGCTTGGCCTTCTTGTTGGGCATCTCCAGCTTGGGGAGTCTGGCCAGCTTCGGGGAGTCCCCCGCCGGCATGGACAGGGTGCGGAAATACATGTCGGGATTGGGGTCCTCGGCGGGCAGGCCCAGCAGCAGGAAGGGGTCCGTGAATCGTTGGGCAGCGGGGCTGAGGGGGGCCTGGTCCTCGCTGATTGGCGCCTGGGGCTGCATCTGCTTCTCCAACGAGGACAGGCTCCCGTACTCCCTACGCAGTGCCACCCCGGAGTCCCCCGTGCCCGCCTTGCCCCCCAAACCTACCCTCTGGCCCCCCGCCCAGGCGGCATTCCCCAGCCCTTTTCCGGAAGAGTCTGCGTCCCCCAGCGTGACGTCGCTGTTGCTCCTCTGCATGATGTGGCTCCGCCCCACGGAGCGCAGCTTCAGCCCCGCCCGGCTCGGGGTCAGGCTCTCCGTGCCGTCGTCCTCCCCGGGCCTCCTGGGGGGCCACTCCGGCACCCCCCGCTCCCGCATGGCGTCGAAGGTGACCGCCGCCAGCGGGGGCCGCGGGCTCTGCCGACGGAACTTGCGGACAAAGAGGTCGTCTGACTGCATGGTGTTGTACGTCCCGCTTTGTGTGCTTCCTCTGCCTTCTCAGTATTTCCCTTTCCTTGCTTGCTCCACTCTTTTTCTGTGGTCTCCAGCTACCTCCTTTCCTTTTACCTCCAGGTGGACAGTAGTTAGTATGGGCAAAAGGAACGATCACTTTCCAATTAGGAAAAAAAGCATACCATACGCTAACAGAGAGGCATTAGGACAATAACAGCAGAGATTTTGCAATCCCATCAAGGGCTCGGGTTGGAGCGTCAGGAGTCCAGCATGCTGGTCTATATATCGGCTACAAAATTAAGACCAGTATCTTTACACAGAGATTGGCTGCCAGCCACAATAACATTGGAGTCCTGGTAACTGACACTTTTCCTTGTGTGATCAACAGCCCTGGATCTCTGGTGGGCAAATTGGTTGGAAGATCTCAGATTATCCTGGAGGAAACATTAAAAAAGGGGAACTGATGAAAGCCTAGCTCCTCCTTCTTGAATCATGAATTCCTATGGGTCAGCTTCTCCCGTCCATCTCTCCTGGTGCACCTGCACAAGGAAATATAGAGCAACTTAGCACAGTCCATGTTGCATTACATTATTGTCATTTAGCAGATGCTCTTATCCAGAGTGACTTACATAGGTTACAATTTTTTACACATTATCCATTTATACAGCTGGACATTCACTGAGGCAATTCTGGGTTAAGTACCTTGCCCAAGGGTACAATGGCAGTGCCCCAGAGGGGAATCAAACCAGCAACCTTTCAGTTACAAGCCTGCTCCTTACCATTATGCCACACAGTCACCTCCAGGTTTATCCCTAGTGTTTTGCTGTTCCGGTTAAACTAACTCTCACTCAACATTTCAGTAAGGTTGTAGTAACATAATAATGTTGCTACAATGGTGCAGAAATGATGTGTGATGTATTACATCATAGTAGACAGTGCACACATACCATATGCCTTTTTATGTTGAACATCTGCCTGTACTTGCATGTATATACAAATGCAGGAGTTTGTGTTAATCAACCTTCTCCTTATGTAATGCACTCCACCTACGAAATGTTAAATGCTTTTTTGGTAATCAAAGAAAATTAAAATGGCACAAATTCTGATGATAATTACTAGTGTTTTTATCTTGTTTGCACAATTATGAAGTGCACAAGGCAGTTGAGATTTTAGCAGAAAAGAAATGGAAAGCTTTGTAGAAACAACAACACAAACAACGAGAGGGGAACTCCGAGTGTGAGGTAAGATGAACTCTGGCCGTCACTGTAGAATTCCCTTTCCATTCCAAAAAGCAGCCTTGAAGCTGCCATGTGGACACTCCCAGCACTCCACAGGGTGTCACAGCAGAGAGCAGCTGCTGACAGGTGGGAGGAGGGACCCTTCCCTGAGCTAACGTCCTCCTAACAACGCCTACGAGCCCAACAAATAAGGAGCCACATCTAAGTTGAGTGGGTTGTAGGGTCAGAGCGCCCCGGGACCGCCATCTTCGTCTCCTTTAATGCTGTGCGCGAAGCCAAGAGGGCGTAGGTATTTTTAAAGTCTTCGCAGTGGCTGGGGTGGAAATTATGCCCACACCCTTCCCGAGTCAGGATGGACACGCTCACCACAAGACCACTAAACCTGTGGCCTTGTGGTTGGAGCAGAGAGTGACAAACTAGTGAGGCCGACTGAACTGACTGCGTTTCTTTTTCTCGTTTTTTTTTTTCTTTCATCCTCTTGCTCAATCGTTCTTCCACTCTGCCAGATTTTAAACCTTCTCACCAGGGGTTTTGTGGGGCCTGAGACACCAGAAAGCCATCACTGCCATCAGTCACATCCAACATATGCCTCCAGCCTCATTTCCTTGCTCTCCTCCATCTAAACTGCAGATTGCAAGGCTACATAGTTGTGCAGGGATGGACGGTCCATGCACTTGATGGACCAGAGTGGGGTTTTCATTTTCATATTAGTTCATGCACGTTTTGACTGTTTACCTACTGCAAATTATAGACCAAAAGAAAAGCTGTCAATACAGGAAGTGCCAAGACTAATGAGAGAATTTTTGTTGTATTCTTTTATTCTGCCCATTCTGATAAGGAAACACTTTGCCATGGGCGTCAGTTTGTTTTGAAAAGTGCTGGGGAAACGACGGGTTCTACTGCATACCTTTTTCCAGTTTCAAAAAGTGGTGGGGACGAATTGGGCCAAGACAAAAAGTGGTGGGGACATGTCCCCAGCGTAAATGACGCCTATGCACTTTGCAAAAAATGGTGCACTAAATGAATCAATTAAAATGGTAAGCGATTTAGAAGCTCATTTCGTGATGATCTGGGGTAGACTCGTTTTAAGATACCAGCAGGGGAATGACAGAGAGAAATACGATAAGTTCCTTTGAGCCAGTTTTATCCGACGGTTGATAGCCTTACTTTCGACTCGCAGGTAGCGCCGATGCAGTCACAGAGATTACAAATATATTTCTACACTTGATCACCTCCCACAAGAAAATTTAATAGAGGATATGCGTGTACACAATCATTTTACATGAAAAAAGCAACGATTTACATAATTTTATCACAATGCATAGAACCCTACAGACAGACACATAGCATATCAGTTGGTGCTGTACAGCGGATGAGGTGCGCAGCTTGTAACGTTTGTTGTAACTGATAAATTACAGTATCACAATAGTAACTCACCTTCTTATCTTCATGTGGCTAAATGTGTAAAACGGTTAAGACGAACCATTGCTTTACCGCTAAAACGAAGCTCCGCTCATCAGTTTCCCAGTCTGATTCCCTTACAGACGAAGGAACCAACAAAGGTTGATCAAAAACAAGTGTCTTTTCTCTGTTCCTGTCTCCCCTCAGTTCCTACGTCTCAAAACCGAACTGACGTCAATAAAGTTCAGTAGGAAACTGGTTTGTCATTTATATCAACGCGCGAAACCCCATGTGTCTGTTTCCTGCTATGGTTTGTCATGCGTCTTTGTACTGCCTCGAGAGCAGGTGCAGTAAAGCCAACACACACACACACACACACACACACACACAGAGAGAGAGAGAGGGGCTTGACTGTAAAATAGAATAAACAAAGAGTTAGTTTAACTTACGAATTAATGAGAAGGTGTGAGTGATAAAAAAAAAATATTGTATGCAGCAAAAGGACGAGCTCAGAATGAAACTCAAACGTGTTAAATTAGCGGTGCAGTCATATAAAAGTAGTTATTCATTCCCAAAACCTACAGAGAAGTGTTTGTGTCTGATCTGTATTATCCCTGTATCAATTTTCTCTTCAGAAATAATTTCATGGAAGACCACATATATCAGTTTTCTAAAACACATACAGGAACGCTGTCTCTAGTGCACCTTCCTGAAGCCCATCTGGTGTTGGATCTGTGGTGTGTCACCCCAACTCTACTAAAAGTCCCAGCTGATGCCTTAGATGCAACAATTCCACTCACCCTTGGACACAGGCACTGTTACATGCTACTTAGAAGACTGCTCTGACCTTCAGCTTTGTGGATTATCCTTAACTATTACAAACTGAATCATTTTTCCTTATTGATAACATTTTAACATCATTAATGTCAACTGGAATCATCTCCATCTGTAAGTTGTCTACAGCTGTATACGTTATAACATGACTAAGATCAGACGAAAATGTCCGCCATGGACACAAAACCATGCAATAAGAGCTTTGAATGTCAAAATGTGTTCTAAATGTTTAATCAGTCAACATCAGGAGAGGTTTTTCATCATCTCATGCATTTATATGTGACTATGTACCTTAATGTTATAAATCCTACAGTTCAGTGTCCCCTAAACCTCAACGTTGTATTGGGATAGATAGATGAACCTAAAAGCCACAGATAGACAGATGTGGCATTATTTTTGCCGCGGTTATTCTTACCATCATTGTAAGCCATGACCCTTCACTGAACTTCTCTCTAGTCTAGAGGGCATGTTTATAACTAAAACTGTCTACTTTAAAATATACAGGTTAGGATGACCTGTGACCCTTCTGAATGAGTTACTGTCATGGATTGAACACAGAATTGCCTCACCTACAAGAGATAATATATGCCTTTAAAATGTAACCATACTGGGATGCAATACAGTGTTGCATGTGCATGTGCCCTGTATAAGAATTCTTCCCTCAGATTCTTTGTGGATCAGCATTTCAGCAACAGCCATACACAGTATTACAATAACAGACACAGTAACAAAGACTGATAAAAAAAAAAAAAATAACAATTATGATAACTATGATGATATCAAAGCATTGTGTGAAATTATGTGGTAACTATAACCAAAACTGTACAGTAAGTGAAAGGCAGAAGAGAGACCGGTTTGTCTGTTTGAGTTCAGGGCTCATACTGAAAGTCCCCTCTCTCTGATTGCACTGTTTGCGGGTGAATCCCCTGTCCTGTTCGCAGACGTCACATGGGTAGCCTGTCCGCCAGGCTTCACTGGGAGAGACACGCCCTGCACAGCAGGGGAATCCAGTGCAGGGTTTGTCCAAAACTGGGCTCTTGAAGACAAGATTCCCCACTGAAGAGAAAAATATTCCCTATATTTACATTAAGTTGTTTAGCAGATGCTATCCAGAGTACCTTACATGCGTTACAATTCTTACATGTTATCCATTGATACAGCGATTTACTGAAGCAGTGCTGGTTACCTTTCCCAAGGGTGCTTAACCCAAGGTATCTGTCTCTGACTGCCCAAGATATCTACTAGTTAACTTTCCTTATGGTCAGAATGTGTATCATTATTCTGAAAGGTGTTTGTGTCCATCTCCACATGCATCAGACAACCAAAACAACAGCAACAACAACCAAAAAGCCATTATCCTTTTCCCCAAATGTAGGCAAAAAATCAGAGTATTTTCTCTGATTCACATGGTGCCCTAAATATGTAATTCCACACATATTTTCGGATATAAAATACACATGCTGTAATAGGTGTAAGTGTTCTAAAAGCATAATTTAACATTGAATTCAGAATTTTTAAACATAAACATTTAGTGAGCATTTAATTTTGTCACTCAGATTTAAGACAAAATAAATAACATAACCTGAATCTTAGATCTGTGTGTGTGGTGCTGTAATTGCTCTTTGGTAAGTGTGTGAGTTCCAGTGAAGGGAGGTGGGAGGAGCAAAGTGCATGTGATAGCAGGGCTGAACACTGCCTGGGGGCACCAGTGGAGGGTGGGGTAGACAGTCTTCCAGTCTTCCTTGGTGCACGCTCTTGACACTGAGACCTATTTCCTGTTCACTTTCTATTTCTGATTCCTCCCTCGTTAAGTATGCTTCCTGTGTTACAGAAAATGATGCCACGTGCACTCTGACCTCTGCACCTTGGCAGGGTGTCATAATCCCTCCTCGGCTGCTCTCTCTTTCTCTCGGCTTTGCGTAGCCGCTGGCAACTGCGGTCCCGCTGTGGAGTTGAGGGACCATTGAGGCAGTAATGTTGCTATGATCATTATTAATATTAATCGGATAATAACGTTGCTATATTCATTATTCGGTCAAAAATTTTCAGAATCACTAGCTGGGGTGGTGTGAATGCTACGCTGAAACAAGTAGCAGTTGGTGTAATCGGGGGACAATTTACATGGACGGTTACAACAATCCAAATAAAACGTTCAGTAATGCTTAGCTAAAACAGTTCTACACAAGTTGTTAATGAAATAGAACTGGACCCATCAAACATAGCAAAATGATTGTCACAGGTGAAACTGAATAAAATGCCACCACAGTGGATATTTCTCAAACAGCATAGGAGATGGCCCAGAGGCTCATCAGTGTGTTCAGGTATGTATACATGCCACAGGAACCATGTTCTCATACTCTGAAAAATCTAATATGCCAGTGAAAGGGGATCCTTTTAGCTCACACTGCCCCCTTATCCATCAGTAAATGAAATGCTGGCTGTTGTGACTTTATTCATAAAAACAGCCACTCTGGAGCAGAACAAGAATGGGCAGGTATGATTTTCTTCAGTTGTTATGTGATAGGGTCCTGTCCTGCCCAGGGTCCAGCCTAACAGCCTTGCTTCACTGATTTCTTCTGCAGCGCCCTGTGTCACCCAATGCAAGCAATCGATCCTGGGATAATTGAACTAATCCACCTCTCACCGACACTGTTCTTGGCAATCAGTCACACCGCCTTTTATTGATCTGTGTAATTTTCATTGTATCTGTGTTGTGCTTCCTATCATTTTAATATTCTGAAAGACCCATACCTGGACAGCCCTGTGGAAAAAAAATGGTTGGTGAAAAAAATTGAATCATTTTCCTTTGGGTGACAGCTGTACACCTACTGATAATTAGGAAGGGCAAAGCAAGGGCAATGATCCAAACCACAAGAATACAAGATTTAAAAAAAAAACCTTTGTTGCACAGTCAATGTATACATGAAATGCTTTGTGCAACTTTCCCTGAGTGCAGTCAACTGTTGTGAAATCAGAATTGAGCACTGTTTACGGTCACTTTAGAAGAGGAAGTTATTTGCATTAGACATAGAAACATCAGTTCCCTTGCCTGTCAAAGAGACATGGGTTCTGGTATTTCTGAGCACTGACGTGAACGATGGATAGGTCACAAATGAAAATATCTGTGTATCTCTCTCATGTCCTGAAGAAGCATGATATTATGACCAGCTTATGGGAAGTTCTTCTCAGAGGTTACAGTCTTGCATACGTCACAGCTGACTTTGTCTCCTGCTCATCTGGGATTACCCTTTGCGTCACAGCGCTTGCTTAGTGGACACCCTTATCTAAAGCAACTTACATAGCTTAGCTATCACCCATTTACATAGCTGGGTACTTAATAAAGCAATTCAGCAATTCCAGTTAAGTATATCGCTCAAGGGTACTATATTACTGTGCTGTGTTTATAAAATCAATGCTTCATGCTGTTATATGGCTGCTCCATTACCCTAACCATGCCTACAGACTGACCATGTGTCCCTCTAACCATTTTTTTAGCCAATTAAGATTTTAATATTACTTCAAGAAGATCTACTCCATTCCTGGAGATGTGTCTACAGATATGAACAATATTAAATCATATGGTCTAAATGTTAAAGACAATGTTACTTTGTTGTCCCAAGGTTAAAAACACTTCCTGGGAGAAATGAGAGGTATGGTTTTGCACCACAATAGATTGACAGGTGACAAGATTTGTGGTCAAGGTGGGGGAAGCCACAGAAGGTCAATGCAAGAACTGTTTTTAATGTTTGTCCTTGTTAATTGGGGACTACCAGCACTGCTTAAGTCAACTAACACCTACCAAAGGCATTTTCAACAAAGACAAGGTTTTTCAGAGGACCAAATCAAATCAACAACAGCTGTAATTGCAGCTTCAGTTCCTCACTTTGACAGATTTCTGAAGTGATATTGAGCGAATTTATATCATGTGGTGCAATGGGGAGAATTTATTTTATCAGCAACTGCTTGTACCAGCCTGAACTACAACAAGAGAATATAAAAGTCTTCCAAGTCGTAAACACGAATGAACCAGATTAAAATGCTTTAAAAATCCTAACCCACTTTATATCATGGTGTCTATACTATTTAACATGACACCAGGCTCGGCGCCAGGAGAAAATACAGAGGGGTGCAACTGCAATCCACAGGGTTGCACAAAAAGTCATAAATGCTATGAAGACATGGGATATAAGGAAACAACTGGGGGTGCACTGAGGTCCATCTGGGGGTGCAATGTCTTGCTGATACTTGCATGTTGCTTGGTTGAAGATGGGGTCTGTCTTGAGTCTTGGGACCGTGCTGGTTAATGCAGCCTGCTAGTACCCATAGAGCCCTGCAAATTTTGCAAAGTGGGCTTGTGTAAAGGCCTCAGAAATTGAACTCGCAGCTGCGGCAGATTACTTATTAATTTGGCTGGGATTTAAGTGAGGGGACATGTGGATGGGAGGACCAGGGGAGGGTTTGCTAATTATTTACGAAATTCCCCCATTCCAGCGGCCCAGGTGCAGGCCTTCCTAATCCTACACTAAAACAGAATTGAATCAGCCGTTTTCTTTGACATCTTAGTCTTAGCATGCCGTGCTGAAAAAGGAAAGCGCAATATCCACCTCACCCATCTCTATTGTTCTGATATTGTTGCAGGGATTTGGTTCTGCAGTCTACAAAAAGCAAAAACTCAAAACTTTGTGAGATATACAGTCCATATATTGCGAATGTTAATATACTGTGATAAGCAGTCTTGTTCTCTTTTAGCAAAGCTTCTGTGCCAACAGATGAATTTCACTTAGTTTAAAAAAATGTTCATTCTATTATTATTAATAGTGCTTTCTTTGCCACTCTTGCTGTTGCTGTGAGTTGTCCTTCTGCCACTCCATCACCCAGTCTGATTTAATTTTGATTTACCAGGGTAGGAAGTCAACAGCCATCATGTACCAACCAACAGTAAGCAAGTCTCACGTATTCTCACATTCTCACACGCAAACAAAGTCCCACATCACTCCCCAGTGGGGCACTGTGTCGCTCACCACATTCTCTCACCTTCTGAAAACTCTCCCCAGCTAAAGGTCCCTCTTCTTCTGCATTTGACTGTACAATGACCACATGAATTCAGAGATATGAATTGAGACACTTCCAGAGACATTGCAGGGTTCAGAAAGTAGTTATTCACATTTTACCTCAGAGTATGTTTGAGATGCAAGGAATACTGAGCTCAATTTCAACAAGCCTATAGAAATGAACTCAGTGGGTGACTGCTTCATAGTGGTAGCATGTTAAAGCATGTGAGTTACTTACTCAGACTTTCATACGGTAGTTTCATTCTTCTAATTGAGTAGTGATACAACTATGATCACTGCCACAGACAGAAGGTATTCTGCTACTATTTTGAAAATTACAGATTTGATTCGGTTTTAAGAAAGTCTGAGTACAAAGAAAATGCATGGAAAGGGCAGTGAGCCCTGCAAAACTGCTAAAAGACATAACTAAATACACAATACTTAAATGCACAGTGCTGTCCATGGAGGAAAGTACTATGCTGTAATAGCCTTATTTGTCTGGATTGGGGGTAGAGAGGTGGAAAACAGTCCTTTTTCAGAGTCACACTATGGCTAGTGTGTTTCAGTCTCATTTCTCGTTCATTCTTCCTCTGTGAGGACCACTTTTACCACAGAGCTGAGAGTCTGTACAGTCCTCTGGCCCTGTGGGAACAAGGACTTGAGGGAATATTTAGACACACAAAACCCTTGGGCTCATGTCACCATTAGAGAGCAAGACAAGGCATGTGTGTGTGTTTATAAAAAAGAGGAACTTCTCTACATTACTAAATTTTTTTTTTCATGACCATTACTAATGATGGCTAAGATACAATTATTTTATCAAAAACAATTAAAACTGTTAATAAATGAATAATACTGTTAAAACTGAATAAAACTGTTTGTAAATTCTTGTTTTTTTGTAAGTCCATCACATCATTACAGATACATCATATGTATTTTTAACTTATAATATAACTGTTTGCACTTCCTGTTTCATTTCACAGCCATCCTAAAAGAGGAAGGTGGTAGCTCTTTCTGCAGCCCTGTATAAGAGTACCACAATCTAACCTGCTCTTCCTTTCTGACCTGCTGCTTCCCTCTCTTTTGCACGTGGGGGAGAGTATCTGATAGCGAGTTTATAACTGCTAATAGTTGATCGCTGTTGTGCAGTGTCAAGAAGCTTCATTATGACCATTTTGTGTTGCCAGAGTTAACAAATACAAATTACTTCTTCAAAAAGAACAGTGTAACAAAGCAACATTCACAACCACAACAGTGGAATTTAATATTGATTATAAAATCAGTACAAAAAGTCTCTCTAACGCTATTGATCTGCCCTTTGCTGCTTTTTCTTCATTTTTGTTTTCAGTCCTGAACTCAGTCTCTGCCCCATTGAGACTCTGATTCATTCTTCCTCTCTCTGTCTGTCCCCTACCACTCCGCCTCAGTCATCGTCATTTAAGCTCTGATGTCTCCCTAATTTCTCCCAAAACAGACTCAATTATTCTGCAGCGACTCATGTAGCCTGACTCTTTCTGACTCTTTGTGACACACACGCTGTTTCTAAATGTGTCTACTTCTCCACTGCTTAAAGTAGTGAGCGAGTGCCCCACTTCTCTCTGTGGCTATTTCTGTCAACGCCTCTTGAAGCGCTTGTTTCTGGCCTATCGTTAGGGATGATGGATTGCATTTTCAGTTGTACATAAAACACCTTCTAACGGTACAGCGCTTAAGAAAAAAATGACAGAGTGTGTATTCAAAGATGGTTTTTCAGGCATAATTGCTTTAGTTCAGATTATCCTTATTTTCTTGCATATTCGAATATTCTGCAGAAGATTGTGAAACAATACATTACATTGTAAATCATAACTCACAATGTATGTGCATAAATTGCATACACAAATGTAAATCATTTAAACATGCTTTACCATAATCAACATACATGGATTTCTCAAAGAAGAAGACTAAGGAGGTTATAGCCAATAAACGCATGCATATACGTATACTGAGCTATATGATATTGATATGAATTACATATAGCTTATGTTCAGGATATATAAAGCGCATGTTCAGAACTTATCAGTAGAATAGAGGGGGTTTATAATGTATGATCACACAATACAGCAGTGTATAATACAGTAGTAGCAATGCAGAGTGTATAAGATCATACTAAAACTATTTTGTTTTAATGTATTGATGGATCAGCATGCTTTTTTTCAGCTGATTTAGATCAGAAGTGTGTCAACGGCCCGAGGAGGAAGAATCCCGCCAACAACCACATTTGAAGACTGGGGTTCGCTGCAGCTGTGTTACTCTGTGTGACTCTCTCCAAGGGAGTCTTTGAGTCACAGACATTCTGCGAGAGTGTCAGCCAGAACCGGAAGAACGGCGGTACCACCGAGGGAAGAAGCAGGCCAGCGCACCAGGGCTCTGTCCTCCACAGCTCTGTCTTTTTTAAAAAAGGGACGTTTAATAATAGTGAAGGACAGCCTGTGTGTCATTGAACGGGCAGAACGAGTCATTTCAAGTGTCATGAAGCACCCATGCACCTTACTGTCTCTGTGTGCGGTGTGTGTGTGTGTGTGTGTGTTGGGAGAGGGGGGTTATGGAAGTTAGGGAACCACAAAACAATTGTCTAACATAACAGCGGGATACAAAAACTATATCATATATAGTGTATATAATTTTATATACCTTCATATACACATACATACATGTGTGTGTGAGGGGTACATGTTACTCACATATATTTACATACCGTCTTATGTTTCACCTCTGGACTTTCAGTGGTGAAATGCAGGAATGTAAGAAACACTAAAAACTCTCCTGTGTGCTGGGCTGGGTTTTTGTTTTATCAGTACATTTTCATCCTGCAGTACTTGCACTACCTTGTAATAAGATGTCTCCTAAAGTGCTGTTTCTTTTTGAGTTGTAGGACTTTGTTGACAAATATTTCCAGCACATCGTTTTTAACTTCTATATTTAGCTTTTGATCTTTCATGCTCGACACAGAGGAAATGGTGGTGTGGCACTGAATGTCCCTACAGGAAAATCAAACACTCCTCTGAGCCATGCTCCCTATATACCAATAAGCTCTGGGTGTTGAAGATTTATAAAGGTTTATAAATATGAAGTTATCAAAAATCTTGAAGCCTTGCAAAAACACACCTATTATCTGGTGTTACATCCCTTGATATATGCACATTTGTGTAAACCTTTATCCTAGATAGATCCCAAACACATGCTGTACATGTTCAAAGATTGTGAGGTAGTTGTGTAGCTGCGCAATGTAACTTAATTGCTGTGTGAATATTGTATAGCAAAAGAGAACACCTGTCAGGTTTATAAATATTTCAGCTAACGTCTTTGAGTTGCAATACATATTCCTTTGCTCCACATTAAGACGCTTAAGACTATTATTCCCTTGATTTGCTAAGTCTAAATTGCCATCACTGAAATATGCCTGCCTTTCCCATCTCCACAGGACCTGTACTTGCATTTCCATATTAAGAAAAAGGATCCATTTGATAAATGGGCACATGGAAGGAAAGTCAGATGGCCACCCTGTACTGGCTGACATTCACGCAATAAGAAATGGTGGGTTTTGATCCTCCTAGCTGCCCTGTCTTTCTCTCTCTGCTTTTGTTTTTTTTTTCTCTCTTCTCGATCAAGCAGTCAATGACCTCAGAGCTCAGAGAAATAGCTCTTCAGCTGAGTGTCATTAAGCTCTTATCAGTAGCGTGGCATCAAAGTACAGGTGACAAAAGGAGAAGGAGCAAATGGCTGCATGCCAATTAGAGGATCTAAATCAAGTGCTGCTTGAGCAAATAAGCCCCCTTCGTTTAGTCAATTAATACCTTGTGTTAACTTTTTATCATGCGAAAGATTTTTTTGTTCACTACACTGTTCTTGATGGGCATGAAGACGTTCTGGCAGCCATGTTGGATTTCGATGGGGAGGTTCGTGGAAGCAAGCCAAAACAGTGCAAAGCTTGCTGGTGGAGTGTCAGGGTAGAGTTTTTAAGTAGAGAGGCATTGTACAGATTGTAAGTAGGTCCTCATGAATCAGACATGAATCAGATCTATATTTAAAAAGCCGGTAGGAGAACAACCCATCCATTTTGACATTTAAATGTTTCTTCATTATTTAAATGAGCAAAATGAAAAACAAATCCATTTAGAAAAAAATGGTATGGCCCAGTAAAGGGGAGACAAAAATCTCTGAATCCTCAGACATTGTACCTGACAACATCTTAGTGTGTTACGACTGCAATGACTTCTCTAAATCTTGATATTTGAAAACAGTGGCAAAGATAACAGAGTTATACAGCAGGTAACAACTCTGATTCTGGTTCCATTTCTGAAGATTCCAAAGATGTGCCTTGTATCTCTAGGAACCTCTGTAAATGAGATGTAAAATGTTATGTGAAGAGGCAACAAAAAGAGGGAACCAAAGCTAAAGGGCTTCGATCCATAAACTCAGAATAGCCTCTCTTTTGGCACCAAAAAGCCATGAGGCAGGTGTTGATGGCAATGACTCAACCCTTGCAATGTGGGTAGTAGAGTAACTAAACCAGCCTTGATCCTCACTTTATCACCACTTTTAGCAGTGCCCTTTGCCCTGCTAGTCTTTACTGAGAGGGTTGACTGCACTATGCCAGTCTGCTGCGGCGGCTAAAGTATCTGCTCGAAATGGCTTTGCTTTTGGCATGTAACATAATTAGGTATGCAAAGAGGACAGCGGTGCTGAGTCCTTGTTGGGGCGCTGGGCTTTGGGCCATGAGTCACAGCTTTGAAACCCCAGTGTGACACTGCTGTTGTACTATTGAGCAAATTACATTTCCTGAATTGCACCAGTAAAGATAGATGTATTTTCATGTGTTGCACAGTGCATATGGCCAGTTGGTAATGCCCCTGGATAAAACCACACTCTAGGCAAACAAATGCATGAGGGTGCAAGGGTTTGTTACTCATAATGCAATAGTCCAGCGTTTCCCAAACCTCTCCTGGAGGACCACTTGTCCTGCATGTTTTAGCTCTCTCCCTGCTCCAGCACAGCTGATTCAAATGATCAACTTGTTAATGAACTCCTGAAGCTGCTTAATAACAAACTGATCATTTACATTCACAGTGATTTTAACATTGGTTTATAGTGGAGAAGGACAGCACTGTGAGACCTCCCAGTGTCTTTAAATTTAGACAAATTTACCAAATAGTTTTATGTACTTCTGCTAAATCTGTTTTGGCTCAACTCATTTTGGCATTCTGATGGAAACATGGCCACCAGCAGAATGAAGACAGTCTGCACATCCGTATCAAACTCAAAATATCCCTCTTTTAATTTACACCACTGTGTCACATGAGCCAAGGACTGATGTCCAAGCTGCCCCAGAGCAGGCCAAGGGCTGTGTTTTGTGTTCCTTTGGCCGAAGAGTGGATCTAATCAGCCCAGCCACATTGAGACCCTGTTATGGTCATAAAGAGAACACTGGCCCCCCGAGGTTCAACAGGGTCATTCATACTATGTTTCCTGCTCACACTGATTCAGTGCCCTGACAGACAGGGCAGGATATCAGCCGGAGATCTAGTAGCGCATCTTCCTGTGTCCTTTCAACTGACCATGATAAAAAAAGGCTTTCTTCAGAGTGTCTGTGTCTGTGACGCCACCATGAAAACAAAGCGTCATTAGCTTCGCACAGCATGTGTCGAAAAGCCCGGCCCAGAATCAGACTCGGCAGCCAATCAATCTGCTGTTTCTATCGCAACAACACTGTCTATTCAGCACACAGTTATAAGCATCACCTGTCTGTTTATATTCCCAGAGAGAACAATTATGAAGCACTAGTCAGACAGAGACAGAAATAGACGCATCTCTTTCTCACACGTTTGTGTGCCGGTTTACATTCCTACATTTACCCATTGCCCAGCTTGCCAGCACACAGCTCCTGTCTGATATATGAAGTAAATGTCACATGTACCGCAAATAAGAACAGAGTATCTGAAATATCCAAATCATGATAAAATGTGAGCATGCTATCAGAGACAAAAGACAGATATGTTGTTGGTACCAATCTGTCAGAATCAAATACAGAACAATATTAATATTAGCCAATAATTACTGTCAGTACAGAGTAAAAGAAGGTTAAATGTATGTCAATAATACACAATAACAATGCATCACAATGCAACACACTATACATATAGATACATGTACATACACATATATGACACGCACACAAAATTATTCAGTGCCCAGGCTTGTGTAAGCTGCCCCATACACTTTACATTCCATTGTCACTTCCCTCCCTGCCATCTCTCTATTTCACCATAACACTCCCCACACCAATAAAAGTATCTCCCCCAAATAATTTGCGCGCACCCCTGCTTTGCAGCGCCCGCTTTAAAGCAAGACTGATCCCATCAGCTCCCCCTCCTTCACACCATCTCTTCCTCTTTCTGTCTCAGCAAAAATTCACACATTACTCTCATCTGCCCCTGCATCCAAATCCCCCTACTCAAAACACAGCAAAAACTGCAGGAATATTTCTTCAGGAAAAACACCCCGTTTGTCTTACCTCTCTGTGTCTGTGAGTACATCTCTTTCTCTCTCTCTCTTTCTCTCCCTCTCTCTCTCTCTGCAATCCCCCCTCAGTCTTGCAGCCCTAAGAAGCATACAGCAGGGGCTGCAGTGGCTTCATGTCAGTGTCATAACACCATTTCAACAGAGAAAGAAAAACAAGTGAAACACACGAGAGGGAGAAAGAGGAATCTACCTCAAACATCATTTCCTCTCCCTCCTTACACAAAGCGTTTCCCTTATTGGGTTGACACATTCCCTCCTCCTCTGTGTTAAGAGTGGCTGGGGATTTTTTTTTTTTTTTTATGGTGGAGTCAACTGAAAAGCCACACACATGTAAGCACAAAGAGGTGTTTTGAGACGGCAAGCGACTGGGTCACAGCTCAGTTTGTGGAGGTTGAGAGAAAGATGTGCACATCCCTGAAAATCTGGGTCAAGTGAAAGACATGCCTTACCTCCACACTGCATCCCTCTCTCCTTTCATCTAATTCCTGTAAGTCTTCTCCCTCCCCCCTCTTGTGTAGTCAGCATTGTGTTCTGGTGGTCTCTTTCTGTTTTTTTTTTTTTTGTTACTTCTTCATTTGCTCAGCCTGAATGTCTCTTCTTCTCTCTGTTCCACAAAACCCCTCTCTGGTCAGTGTGACGAGGAGCTTATTTTCCCCATCACATTGTTCAGTCAAAAGGAGCAGGTTGATATCCTCTCCGTCCCTCCCTCTCTCTCCCTCCCTCCCTCCCTCTCTCTCTCTCTCTCTCTCTCTCTCTCTCTCTCTCCCTTGCTGTTTCCATTCCATTCACATCGGAACTAAGGCCCCCTCCTTCTCCCTTCGCCCAACAAATCTCCAATCTCCCTCCCCCTCCCCTCTGTCTCCCCCCTCGCTCTGTCAGAAAGAGGCAGGGATAGCAACAGACAGCATGTCTTCTCCCTCTCCGAAGCTAATCTGTCTTTTAGACTAATGATTGGATGATTTGGGGGGATAGATTAAGCTCTCAGTGACTATGTGTACTGCACTTGTACTGTGTCTGAGTTCGTGAGTTCACTGTAACGCTGCCCACCAGTCAGTGTGCCATCTTATTAGATATGTGTTTGCACGTGTTTGGACGCTTGTGAACACAGAGTTCTTGTTCTAATTAATTATCAAATAGACTTGTGTTTAATGCTCCCAAACATATGTATTGTTGCTGTAGAACATGTTGAACATACTGTAGAACACATATGATTGTTTCACATAGCTATCTTAAATATAGCCAGAGCTTATGATATTGATATCCCACGTTTGATGTACTAAAAGGTCTTTATCCTTTATTTGGGAAATAGCTGGGGTATAATTTAGGTTTTTCTGTCATTTAAACATAGATTTTAGATAAGCAAAGACAAGGATGTTATTTAATCCTTTCATTTAAATTAAGGTTTCAGTGCAACTCGGCATAGCCTCCTTGAAAACCTTGAGTCAGTCTAGAAACAGCACTATGAATAGCTGGAACATTGAATGAAAAAAGGAAAAAAATAGCCACTGTTAGTTGGGAATCCAAAGTTTATTCACTTTGAGCACTCTCCCAACCCGCATGCAAAATGGTGGTGTTTTTGTACTGTTACAGCGATGCTGAGTGCAATATTGGAGAATCACTAGGGTAATGAAAGCTATACATCAGCTGGGTCCCTGCACCTTTCAGAAACACCAGTCTGTATAACATACATCTTTGCAATGTGAGCATTTACTGGCATCGACCCACCACAGATCTTTAGTTGCAACCACTGGGGTGGGAAAATTATCTCTGACTTGAGCATTTAATAAGCCATAGAAATAAAAATTGTGTGATTATGCAAATGTCTGAACTTAGCTGTATAATCAACACCATGTCAAACAATCAGTCGAATAACCGAGCAGGGAACAGAACACAGGGGAGCAGCAGGGACCGTGTTGTCCATATTCTCTCCTTAATTATTCCTTAAACATTGAGCATCTGGAGTCAAAGCCCACCCCCTCCTTCTTATGTGGCCATATGGCCCAAGATGAAGACAGTGGGGGGTCATGGGGAATGGGGTAGGTGGCACGTTTTTTGCGTGGGAGGTGTCCAGAAAAGAACTGAGAGAGCAGAGATATGGCCACAAGAATTGCAGGATTTGTGTACGTTAAGTTTGGATAGTGTGAAATTCATTGTCTCCTCTCTGGACTAGACCAGGCACTACTTTTTGCACTTTTTTTGGCACAACTTGTTTTTGTGTGAAACCATGGAGTGTTGTAATGGTCTGTTTCTTGGCATCAGGTAATTTTGTATAGCGATCATGTCACCGTGTGTGCTTTGCCTTGGTTAAATTCTTTTGTGCGTTGAAGTGCGAATTCGTCAGTAGTTTCGTTTTCCCCTCTGTCAGCTGGCGGCTCATCTGCTCTCACTGGGCCGGGCATTTCCTGGGTGTGTTTTTGATGAAGCAGCAGCCTCCTCTTTCAGTGGCAGCCCCATCGTACAAAGACAAGGGAGTTTCAGTGAGTGTCTGTTGAGGGAAGCCACCAGAGAAGGCCCTGTCATTTGTTAACTAACTTAATCATGAGCGGCTTTACCACCGCGTTTGCTTATCCATCCATCACCGTTACCATCATTCCCTTTGGTACAGTGTCCCTGCTAACCTCATCTATGGTGGCTTCAGAAAGCATTAAGACCCCCTTAGAACATCTGTGGAGAGACCTGAAGGTGGCAGTTCACAGATGCTCCCCACCCAATCTGACTGAGCTTGAGAGCATCTGCCAGGAAGAATGAGAAAAACTGCCCAAATCCAGGCACTCAAAGCTTTTAGAGGCTTACCCAAGAAGGTTCAAAGCTGTGATTGCTGCCAAAGGTGCTTCTACAAAGTACTGAATACAGGGTCTGAATATTTATGTAAATGGGATATTTCAGTTTTTGATTTTTAATAAATTAGCAAAAATTCGTAAAAAAACGTTTTTACCTTGTCATTATGGGGAATTATGTGTAGACTGACAGCCAAAAGAAAACACTTAGATTAGATTAGATTAGGTCAATAACACAACAATGTGTGCATGAAATGAAGGGGTCTGAGTACTTTCTGAAGTCACTGTAACGGCCGCGCATTTAACCTTGGGCGGGTGGCGTCTACGACTGTCAGTCAGCCACTCAAAAGGCAGACTTCCTGGTCTATGCCTCCTTTCTCTAGCACCAGTTCCTTGCCCTCAAGGATCACCCCTCACAAATCCAGCGTGCCAGCTACCCTTTCCCCTGCTTAGACCTTCATTCACTGCCTCTGTCCATCTGGATGGGGTGGCAGTAGGGGTCTGCTCATTTCTTCTAATTGAAACCTCTCTGTTCTTTCCCTCCTGCCTCTCTGTCTTCTCTTTTGAATTTCATGCTGTTACCTTCACCTGCTCTACTGCACTGTCCATCA
This sequence comes from Megalops atlanticus, assembly GCA_019176425.1. Taxonomy (NCBI): domain Eukaryota; kingdom Metazoa; phylum Chordata; class Actinopteri; order Elopiformes; family Megalopidae; genus Megalops; species Megalops atlanticus. Next base: position 50,088,073 of record CM032877.1, read on the forward strand.
TTGTCCTCTACAGCCCACCAGGTCTTTTGGGGTGTTTTCTGAATGAATCGGATGTCCCGCTCAGCTCAATTGCTGACAACAAGGGTCTGCTTATTCTTCTGGGAAACTTCAACATCTCACTTGAGAACTCCCAGACTACTAGTTTCCTTTCCCTGCTACATTAATTAAACCTCTCTCTTCCGCAGCCATCTGGGACTCACAAAGTGGGCAGTCAGGTTGAAAGTTATACTTCTCAGGAACTGAGAAGCTCTAGTTTCTAGTTACCCTCTAGTTTTGCAGTTGCCTGGCTTCATCTTTCAGATCGCGCTACTTCCTGTCCTTGACTCTTCCTGTTTTTGCAAAACCCCTGAAACCTGAAGCCGTTCCTCTCAGTCACCTATCACTGTAACCTCGACGGTCTCTTCCCCGTCTGCCCTGTCCTCCATGGTTGCTTTGCCACTCCCATGTCCAGAATTTTTCTGTGATATATTAACTGACTCTGCAGCATCCTCTGTCCTATCCTCCCTGTCATCTGCTCTGGATACTTTGCCCTCTTGTATCCAGGACTATCTCTCTCCAGCCTGTGGCTGTCCGAAACTCTCTGTTCAGATGGAGCCAAACTACAGGCTGCAGAACAGAAATGGAAAAAAAAAATTCACAACCGAGCTGACCTCTCAGCCAACCAGACTCTACTCTCAGCTTTCTCACTCACTCTGTCTTCTGCGAAACTTATTCTTATTTTCAAAACAAATTTCAGAAGTCATCTGCTAACCCCTGCATTATGTTCACCACCTTTTCTTCCCTGATCTCTCCATCCTCATCCCCTCCTCCCCCTTCTCTCACAGCCAGAAAGTTGCCATCATCCACAACTCCTTCAATCAACCCATGACCAAATCACTCTGCCACTAGCCGTCAGTTACTTTTACAGTCCTATCATTTGCCCTGCTCCTTTTTTCCTCCTCTAATCTCCAGAAGGTTTCACCAGACATTCTCCTATTCATCACCTCATCACTACTCCCTGACCACTGACTATGTATCCTCTGTCTTCAGGCTGGCTTGTATCACATCTCTGCTCCAGAAACCAACACTGGAAACTTCTGCTGCCCAAAACTTCCACACCGTCTCCTGTCTCTCTTTCCTTTGCAAAAGTGTAGAAGGTGCTGCCACTAATCTACTTTAACACTTTCTAATGCAGAACGACCTGCATGATGTCAATCAATCTGTCTTCCAGGCTGACCATTCTACTAAAACAGCTCTCCTCTCTGTTACAAATGTCCTCGTACAAGGGTTGCCACGCAATCTGCTGCCCCTATATTTCTAGACCTTTCTGTGGCCATAGTGAATCACCATGTGCTCATGTCTTGGTGGTGATGGGAGTCCCCTGTCCTCAGCTGAATTTCAATGTACCTCTCAGAGTGCACCAATCAGGTGTCCAGGGGAAGTGCCATAACTCCTCAGAGCCTCTCTGCAGGAGACCCTCAGGGTGTAGTCCATGGCCCCCTGCTTTTCTCTGTGTATATAAGATCATTTGCCTGTCATTTCCTTCTACTGCTTTTCGATTGTTATGCCAATGATACCCAACTGTTCCTTTCATTTCCCCTGTCTGATACCCAAGTCACACATTCCAGCTTACCCAGCCGGTATCTCCTTATGGATGTCTAATGGCCAGGACTGAGCTTCTGTATATTCCAGCCAATTCTTCTCCATTCAAAGATCTGACCATCACCCTCAAAAACACCATGGTGTCAGTCTCTTGGACTGTTAACACCCTTGGGGTGACACTTTACAGTAATCTGACATACGCAGATTGCATAGCAATAGTGGAGAGGACCTGCAGATTCTGCCTATACAACATCAGAAGAATCCCGCCCTTCCTCATCACCTACTCAAGCTACCTACTGGCCCATTTTCTCTCCAATATATACTACTGCAACTCCCTCCTCACTGCCCTCCCTGCATGTGTGATAAAATCTCCGCATCTCAAATGCTGCTGCTCAGGTGGTCCACATTGTCCCCAAATTCCCCCATGTTTCACAGATCCTGATCTCCCATCGCTGGCTGCTGGTGACAGCTTGCATTCATTTCAGAATGTTGGGGTCAGCCTACTGAATGGTGTGGGGTATGGCTTCTTTGTATCTTCAGCTGAATGTCAGACCCTCCACACTGGCCACGCCGCTGTGCTTGGTTTCTTCAGGATGCTTGGCTGTACCCCCAAACCTTAACCTATCATCCTGGTCGCAACCTCCGTCTGTCTTGGCCCCTTTGTGGCCCCAGCTGACTGTTGTGGTCAGAACGGCAGAGAGACAGGCCACCCTTCATCATACAATTAAGAACCACCTCTTGAGGCTACACGATAGCCCCCCCCCCCTAACAAAGAGTGATCTTTTATTCCCCTTTTGTGTAATTTTAAAGTATATATGGAAAATTACTTCAGGATTATCTGTAATTACTTTGTGGCTGTGTACTTCAGGATATGTATTAGCATTGTATTTAGAATGGCATAGTCCCTCTGTCATGCGTTTTGCGTCGTACTTTCATGTTGATCTAGACACACACACATGATCTCAGGGCTATCTTTGGCACCGATGTTTCTTCACATGTGGTTAGTGGCGTTCTGCCTGTGCAACTTTTCATACCACTTTATTAGATACACTTAGTAAGCCGCTCTGGATAAGAGTTTTGGCTAAATGACAATAAAGTACTGTTCTATTACCACCAACGTAACACGTTCAACCACAAGTGAGAAATGTAAGATACTTGGCAACAGGTATACTGATTTGTAAAAAAGTAATGTTGTGCACCAAAAATAAGTGGAATTACTTGTCATTACTTACATTTCTTGGGAGCAGGCAACTGTAAAGAACACTTTATGTGTAACAGCTAAGATTTTGTTATTAGTTCAGTGATGCCAAGATCTTAACTGTTACAAAAAAAGCATTTTTTACAGTTTCCTCCAGAATCTGAGACCTTGTACTTCCTCCCACAACCAACTATATCATATTGAATATCATGGCGACATCTAGTGTTCATTGTCTTCAATGTATTTCACAATGAGTCTGAATAAAGGAAGCAATCCTTTTGAAGAAAAGTGCAGCTTTTACAAGCAATTTAAATAAAACAGGAGAATATAATTGTTTATATAGTACAGTAATCTGTGTACAAGTATGCATACAGAAAAAAAAACAAAAGCATATTTTTTAAAGTTAGTTCAAAATTAAGCTGATGTAGCTATATAAAAGTAAATGTTCAGTGACATGGATGAAAATGGAAAATGAGTATAGAATGGTTACAAAGGTTAAAGTAACAAAAATGGGGACTGGACTCCATAACGTTTTTATGCAATATTTCCAACCTCTTACTTTGTATCATTTACTTTCTTTTACATTATATCATGTCTTTTCCACCTTTCTTCCTTTGTAAATAAGGAGTAATGAAAGTCATTATTATATTACATACATTATTTATATGTTTCAACCTTTTCATAGTGTGAAGGTCACATGGAGGGTCATGAATTATGTTTGGTGGCTCTCCCCACCAAAGCCTTAATGGCCATTTTAACATTTAATCATAATTTGACGTCAATACCACACAACCTGATATCAGCATTGTCTAGTTTGATAAGAGTTTTAAGTTGATTTCTACATACATTAAATTGTTACTACATTATTTCCTTTGATAACTTGCACAGCTTAGCTTGCCATCAGAAATACAGAGTTCTTAACTTTACAATAATACACACAACTTAGTTTGACCTTGCAGATGTATGGAAGTGATTTTAATATCCAAGATGGATGCTAAACATGCTTTGGCCTCAGACAGGCTGCACAAGGGACAGTATATGATTCCTTGAAATCCTCCGATCAAAAGGATCACACCTGATTCTGATATATTTAAACGAACATGCATGTAAATGAGCTTGTGTTGACGAGCATGCAAATTCACTTGCATGTAGATGCAAATAGGCAGGCAAATGATCTTGTTCAAGCTAACAAGGAAATGCATGGATGTGATGGATAAGCGCACCCTCTAGTGGACATACTTATAAAAACTGAAGCTGGGATGAAGTCCAACCAGTGCCAGATGTGGTTTAAAATTACAATTAAAATTATAGGCTTTAAGATATCACTTATGATTAACTCACCTGTTAACACACATTATTGGTTCCCAATGGTATCTATTAACCACCCTTTCAATTCACTGGTGCATATTCCAGATCACTTTAACATTATGAAAAACATTATTCAAAGGTGAACACTCGTACAATGACAGTTATGGTTAATTTATGTTCAGGTTTACTTAAAAACCAAACAGCTGTATAGTTCACTAAATATACATTCTTGTGACACATGGCTTTTTACGTATCTTCATACTTATCTGACATCGAAAAATTCAGTAAGACTATACAAAACTATACAAAACATCTTTATATTACAAATGGTCCCCATCTTATACACATGATTACAATGGTTCAGACTGGCCATTCTCGAAGTGCGTTACGTCTACAGGGCGGCATTGTGCTTGTAGTGAAGTGACTTGCCTTATTTCATTTTGAACAAACATAGACAAAGCATCAGTCACTGACATATCTGAATAGAGTTGGGCACCCGACCTAGATGTCATGATGGCAAGAACTCTGGATCAGGGACAAGGATAAAAAAAGTCAGAGTAATGACATTAAATCTTCAGAAAGAGAACACAAACAACAAACCTCCTGTGGCAGTAGTGGTTGGAAAAATCTGTCACCTTTACCTTCATTTAGGAGCCTCTAAAAAAACGGATTCAACAGTGCGGTGTGAGTAAATGTATCACTGACAATAACAGGGGAACGTGATTAGGGTGGACTGGGACTGGTTCAATCAGTGGGTAATGTTGATCAATGAGAAGGGTTAAAAACACGGTCCATGATTATGACAGAGTGATGAACACTGAACGGGTTTGAGACTCCGTGGAGAGGCCTGGCCACCATCTGCTCTCAAAGTCCCGCAGAGGAGCTGAGAGAACCTGGATCAGGGCTGTTCCACTTTTCGTGGGTGGGGAGGCATGTTGGCCTCTACCACTTGCCCCTCTTGCTCCAGTCCTTGGGGGTAAAGTGGAGACATTTGGGGTCGATACGGAGGTGACGCTTCAGCATGGCTCTCTCGTGTCCGTCCACGATGTCTTCTGACAGCGTCAAGATGTACTGACCCTGGTCAGAGAGAACAAAAAAAGAAAATAAAATAGTTGAGTTGACTCAGCTGATCAGTGGCCCCAGCACTGTCAGGACATACACAGTGTCATGCAGTTCCTAAGACCCCCAAGCATAAAACAAGCAATACTCTCATGTCTCCAACAACATCAACAGAGTAGTGTATTTACTGGCCTTCTAAAATATAGCTATATTAAATAAGTTATACTGAGTAATTTCTTGGCCTGATCAAAAGCTCTATCAGCTCTTAGGAGCAGCCCGCCTTCGGTAGATGCTGGAAAACATGGACTTGTCATGTATGTTTTGTAGTGGATGCGCTGTTCTTAAAGGTAGGTGAATTAGCAAATTTAGTGAGCACAGAGAGATGGATGAGCAGTACACATGGCCTAAAGATCAGTAAATCTGCACAGAATCTGGGCAATACAATGCGTTAATACAAGGCCAATGCCGAGCTGAGATCGCTGCCTGTACATCCTCTTCAGAAATATTTCCTGAGAATGCCTTTGTCCAATATATCTCTACACCACCACACAGGAAATGAAATTGCAGGATATTTGTTTTAAAAACAATGTACTGACAAGAGACATTTCAAATACATATTGTAAGGCCACAACTTATGTACAAAGTTTTTAATTAGCAAACATGCACTACCACACTCATTTTTATCCTACTAGACAAAGTGGATTCTTGGGCTCTTGCTGTAGGGCAGGTTTATACTGGCTTTTGCAACAAAGGTCTCCTTGCACACACTCTTGTTTGTGGACTACTGCACAGTCTTTCTCACCTTGTAGTAGTTGATAAGGTTGAGGTATTGTAGGGTGGATATGACATCTTCCTTCTTCACACTGGTTATCTCACTGATCTCACTAGAAACACAAATGAACACACAGAACAGCGGCTTTGAGCAAAAACACTATAGAATTAACACATTATTTGTTTGCACAGCAGACATTTTACTGATGGAGACTTTGCCTTTCATCAATGTGATGTGTCGTTTATTGTTTCCTGCCTGACACAGACAGGTTGATTTTTTTCAACTGTTTTTAAATATTTTAAGCAGGGTCAAAGCCAACAGTCACAACTGTTTAATGCTCCTAGTAGGTTAGCAGAAAAACTGTGTGAGATCTGCTACTTACAAGCACTGCCAAGACAGATTCAGAGGACCGTGTATTTACAATAGCATACCGATTTACTGTAAACTGTATTTCAGATGCAAAATTGCGAACAAAAATATGGATCATTACATTTGTCATTTTTACATTGTCATTTTGGAGACGCTCTTATCCAAAGCGACTTACACAGGTTACACATTTATCTATTTATACATCTGGATATTTACTGAGGCAATTGTGGGTTAACTACCTTGCCCAAGGGTACAGCAGCAGTGTCACATCGGGGAATCGAACCAGCAATCTTTCGGTTACCAGTCCTGCTCCTTACCACTACACCGCACAGCTGCCCAGGCACTACTGCTCCCCAATCATGAAACCCATCCCATAATCAGCTCAGTAACCAGCCTGATGATTCCAGACTCACTTGATGGTGATCTGAGGCCTCTCCCCATTGTCAGGCTTCAGGTCCATCAGGATCTCCAGGATGGTCTGGGACCAGTAGCTGCGGTAGGAGAGCAGGCCCAGGTCGGAAAGGGGCTTCTCAGGGGTGCCGGTCTTCCCCTCTACCTTGGACAGCTCGTAGCCTGAGCAGAGGGAAAGACGGGTGACGTAAACACCAAAACACCTGATGCTGTTCTCTCCTTTTGGACAGAGGAAGCTAGATGAAGGGGATGCAAAGGAATCGTGTGTCTGACTGTTACCATCAACAACATCTTCCTGTTGCTACTCAGCTAATGGTCAGGGTCTGTAGCCTAGTTACTTTCAGGGAACTCTGTTTATTCAGTCAACTGCAGTTCCATATCCTTGCATACACATGGATATATGAGATATGATATTTAGGACTGTGTGGCAAATTCCAATTCAGTCTAATTAGGGTTCTTTAAATCTTAAAATCACACCCAAAAAGCTATGATGCCTGAACCTAAAGAGGTTCCTGAAAAACTGATCACACTGGCAGACATGGGAACTAATTAATGTTCCTAACTGAATCTGCAGTGCAATAAAGGAAAAGAAGGGGGATTAGAAGAGCTTATGTGATTTTTTTCTAGGAAGGAAACCGTGTTACCAATTGCGTGAGATATTTTGAGTTCTGTGGACTTACTGAATTCAATAAGCAGCTTGCCGTACCCTCTTCTCTGGTAGGGAGGCAGGGTCAGGATGCAGGCAACATTGTAGTCCTCTGTTGACTCCTTCTCCTGTGAACATTTCAAAAGGAAAAAGTAACCTTTGTCTGCATAGGAAAGGGCTTTTCACAGTCTATACATAGCACAGCAATCATAACAATACTGCATATTTGGTTTGTTTGCACACTAACTGTATTTATGGAGTTATGCTGGACCTATTAGGTATAAAAGATGTAAACACAATAACAGCAATACAGCAAGATATGGTAATTTTCATTATATGGTAAGACATGACAGGTAGGTATGATAGGGTAGTCTAGGATTATACTATATGGTACAGTATGGTAGGGTATGGTCAATAGGATATTGTGGCAATTCACAGGGTGGTTACAGTACCTTGGAGAAGTAGCCCACAATGTGAAAACCCTTGGGGTCATACTCTGTCATCACATAGAAGAGGAAGGGGTCGGTATCGTAGTACAAAGTCTTGTGGTCCAAGAAGCACTTGGCCAGTAGACACAGGTTCTGAGAGTATGTCTTCACGGCAAGAATGTAGAGGAGCAAAGACAGAAGGGAAAAGACCAAAAGGGTGTCAGTATTCCCCACAGGTTTTATTTATTTATTTTTTTAATGCTGTAACCACTTAGTCATTTCAACCAATGACTCTGATGTTAAACTGATACAATATTTTGCATCAGATTTAACAAAATGCGACTGATCTTATGTGTCTGCTAGGAGCTCTTGGCTTAAAATTCATAAAATTCCCGCAATACAATCATCCCCCCATTTTATTTAAGTATCCTTAAGCAGATCACTAACCTAACAGCATTTATTTTTAGACTTTTTTTTATTATTTTATAATTGGTGCTCTTAACTGGAAGTGCACTTTTGAATGAGTTAAAGAGGTGAGAAGGATCTACCAACGCATTAGCTTCTGAACCCCCTTTTACATTAACAAAAAAACACCAATGTTTTCCTCCTCCAAAATAAAGAGTCTGAACAGTATAAAGTCAGTATTTATTTGTTAGATAAAAGAAATGGCAGCAATCACTGGAGATTGGATGTCATTTCCAAGTCTTTTGGGTGAGTCTAAATAGTGGTCAATTACCAGGACAATGCTATACTTATAGTTTCAGGTAGAACTCAAGGTCAGGCTAGTGATCATTAGGAAATAGTCGGAGGCGGCAGCGCAATCACCTTGTTTTTACGGCCGTCGATCTCGAAGAAGGAGATGGTGCCCTTACGGTAGATCTCATTCCCGGGGGGGTGCCGAAGGTTACATTTTGTCTGGTTAGGAGAGGGAGGAATAAAGGAAGGGGGGTGTTTAAGGGACAAAGCCAAACACCAGCATTGTCATGAAACTGATAAAGGCTGTCATGATAAAACAAGGCTTCTACAATTCCTGTAGAAAAACAGTCAATCTGGCTCATTTTTGTTTTACCTATGGAACTTAATCAGTTGGATGTTTCGATGCATTCATCTTGTGGCTGAAAACTGTCTACACAGGCTACAAACGGCACAAATCCCACACTGTACTTTGTCTCAAATGCAAACATTTGTGCAAGTGTCACTACAACCAAATTGGGCCAAACTGGAAATTAATTTCATACAGGAAGCACTGCTGCCCTTGTCAGGTGGAAAGTTCAAGCTCCAGGTTTTGAATCGCTGGCATAACTACAGGAGAAGCTCACTGCATATCAGTTTATGGAGGAGTAAGGAGAAGAGGTAAATCATTTTCCATAAAGAAGCTTTTGATTTACACGTCCTGGGCTCTGCTTGGGCAGAGCTTATTCTATGACACGGCAGTAAGGTGCATTTATGCTGAAAGGAGCAGACAGACAGGTGTGCGGCTCTCTCACCAGGTGCCTCTGCAGACACTTGAGGCTCTTGAGGTACTTGAGGCAGAACTCGCAGAGATAGAGGATGGGTAGGGTGGTGAGCTCCTGGGGGTAAGGTGAGAAGTACCAGGGCTTGAGGCGGTGGCGGCCCAGCTCGATGCACCCGATGTTCTTCATGCGGGTGACGATGTCATCATGGCTGCGGTCTGACACCAAGCTGCCTGTCATGCGGGGGGCGGAGGGGATGCCGTCGGAGCTGTCCTGGGAGTCCTGGCACAGAATGAGACCAGAGAGGGAGTGGAATAAAAAAACACTTCCAAGGTGCAGTCAGAGATCTGTCGCGTTTGTCAGACGAAGATCCCTGAGCAAAAATGTCAGGTATGCACACGTCGTGCAGCTGGAACATTACCTCATCAGTTCCCCCACAGTTTGCCTTCCTCTTTCTTCCTGGCTGGGAGGGCATGAGACGACGGGCGGTACCATTCTGTGTGGAAAAAATGGGGGGTTGGGGGTAAATAACCAAATAAAGTGAAGCTTTTCATTCATTCTTTTGCTTTGTTTACAAAAAAGCTGACCCCTGTGTCTCTTGAGGAACAGAACCCAGAGATACATGGTCGACTGTATGTCTCCTGGACACAAGTGTTGGCTTACTGTAGTGACGGAGGTGAGCTGCTCGTGGTCATCGCGGGTGTTGCACTTTTGGCTGAAGGCGTTTCCTTCCCTCATAGATGGATAAACGGATGCCTGGGAGGTTTCCGTGGAGACAGGCAGTGAAGACACAGCTCCGGCTGGGGACGGTGTTGCTAGGGTGAGCGATTCAGCTTTCCGCTTCTGTAAGCAAAATCAAGAGAAACCCCTATCAGCCTGTTGCCACTAATAATTTTAAACAAGACTGGACAAAGTGTTAACCATGACTGGCCGAGCGACTCAGCGTGATGTATCAGAGCTAATTTAAAGTCAAAAGTTATTTGAGAATTTGTGCATCTGCCCTTTTTGAGTTAAAGGACTGGCAGAAGTCTGTTTTTTAAGTATAACATACACACTTCACATGCATGAACCTTGGAGCCGTCACATTGTCTCTGGCTTTAAAACCAGGAGGGCACTCTTTCTGCAGTTGTTTCTGATTACCATACTAACCCGGATATAAGGCAGTCTTAATTATAAAACACCCCTCCATTTTCAGGAACCAAAATACACTCTATCAAACCAAAATATTAGACAAATTAAGTACCTTGTAAAAAATGAACAGAGGAAATCTTGTAATCTGGTAGAGCTTTTGTTTCTAACCCAGTAACACACTTTTTACAATAATACCATTGTAATTCACACCCCCTCATAACATTTCCACACCAGATATTCTTATCTGGTTGATGAAATGTTTTCCTCTAAGAGTTAACACTTAAAAGCTGTTCTTTTTGCCCGCACCATCAAATCAGTTTCTCCAACTTTGCATCCTAACACTACAGGTAAGTTTTGTCCATTTTCCTACGCTTATGATAGCTACACAACTGCTGAGTGCACACTGGTGTCACTTTGTCCAATTAGCATAAGCCATTGCATTTTTAAAACATATTTTGCTGCTTATATTCTTTGCAAACAGATGCATATCACAAAAAAAAGGCAAATCCACGTCTACACAAAAATCTAAGTCACATTAAGTATTCCAATGTGAGAACCAATCAAGGTCATGGAAAGTAAAATAGATCTTACATGTATATGTCTGTATAAGTCAAAATGATACTAGGTTTCCTTGTACTGAACTGCAGTCACCACTACTTGATGTCAGAGTCACATTCACAACGCATCTAAACAAACATAAATTGCAACGCAGGTCACACTACAGCAACCAGATACATTGTATACTAGGCACTAGGTCCAAAAGGTAAGAGTTCAGAAGGTTGAGTACAAACGAACAACTTGCTCCAGTATCAGATGAATGTTTGCACCGACCCTGCATTCAAAGCAGGTGTTTGTGGCTACCCAGTACAGTGTTTTAGAAGTGTTTTTTTTTTTGTCTTCAGCTCACGTCATTATTCTCTCTCCCTGTGGAAAATGGTTAGCGGGAGTCTGTACCGTTGTGGGGATGGTTTTGCCTCTGGACGGAGCTGTAGCAGTTTGGAGGCTGAGATCTAGAGTCTTCCTCTGAATTTGAATAGAAAGGGGGAGGAGGTTAACTGGCATCTTGGATCAAACCTCCACATTCAGAGGCCCGTGATTTTTTTTTTTTTTTTTAAATGAACATTTAAAGCATTTCACTGACGTGCTCCATGCAACAGCCATGAAGCCATTTCCTCCGAGAGCCAAAAGGAGTCAAAAGCCTTTATAGCTTGTTAAATAAATGAAATGAATCCAATCTCACTGATAGCCCAAGCCAAGCAACACTCTTAAGTCGTGGAATACAAAACCTTTCCTCCCAGGTTGACAAAAACACTGCACCACAAAAACACTACTTACAACAAAGAACAGTACTGGGGGTTGTGTGACTTGTGTTGGTACGTGTTCTTATGTGTAACAAGTTCACTCTGGTCACCAGCATCAGCTGGCATTCTACACATTTTAAATTAATTGAACACCCAAGAAAGGAGTGCCACAAACTAAAATTAAACTTGAAATATAAATTAACTACAAATGAGCTTTGTTCTAATGACCTGCAATTTGCCAAATGGTTAACTTGGCATACAAAATGACATGGAGACGTGTTAATATCATACTACTGGTGTTTACTAGTACTTATCAAATTATTTACTTTGGATGGAGACTTGGACAACATGTTTTACTGTGAGGAGAGGCTTGGCTAAAAAGTTGGAAGACCACTGCCATATGGTACTTTTCCTGATTGAGCAATCACAAAACTTCAAAGGTACTAATTCAGCAAGATCTTTCGTAGAAAAGGTTTTTTTTTTAATTGAATGCTTACACAGATGACATTCAAACCAACTGGCAACTTCAGCATATGGCATTACTTCACGGGTCCAATTCACACAGCAATGAATCTCAATGACTGTCCACCAATACTCTAACAGATGTACACCTGACAAAGCTGAAATTTAGAATCGCATGCAGCATCGTCAGATTTCATCAGGGGTTTAGAGGGATGCTGTAACAAGAATGTGCACTTTCCCAAAGAGCAGTGTTTTTAACTAAGCTGTCACAAAGACTAAAATCCACAAAACAGCATTTTAAAAAAGGTAGTTTCTCCTGAGCGTGTGCTAGACTGATATCCAGTGCATTTGTGGTGACATTTGACAAGTCTGGGAGTCTGGCCGGGGAGGAAGCACTGCTGTTTTAGCTGCAGCTGGAGCGGTCCAACAGCAGAGTGGGGGGGGTCCAACTCTGGCGCCTCTTACCACGGGGTCTCTCTCTGGGGAGCTAGGCCGTGACCCAGGGAGGCCATTCTTGGAAGGGGTCTTGGCCTCCTTTTTGGGAAACTGCAACTTCTTTAAGTCCAGTCTGTCTGGGGTCACCCATTCGTCCAGGCGCTTGTTAACTTTACAGACACATTCACACAAACGGAAACAAATTACTTCAAATGGCCATAAATGGTAACTGGACAAAATCAGTTTTACTTCAGATATTAAAAAAACTGTGGTAATTATATGTCATGCTTATATTTAATACTTAAAACAATGTCATTTATGTTTTACATCTGTCACGTACTCCAGAGCATATGTTGTACTTACAGCTCCCTCGAAACAACAGAAACGAGTTATGTTCGAGTTACGTTTGCTTGTCACAATCACTGTAGATATCGAAGAGGAAAAATACTTACAGTCAATGTAGTGGACATAGTAGAGCTTTTTCCCTGTGATCTCCTTGACACTGAGGATTTCTGCCAAAGCTACAAGGGAACGCACCGCAGGATACAACCATAAACATAAAATTAGCCTAGTCAGTACCCTTGTAAAATTATTTGTAAAGCTGATTCTGGGTCATTTTACAAGAGTTTTCAAAATGTCACTTAAATAGTAGCAAGCTGACTAATTTAGCAAACTAGCTAACGTTGGCTAAACACGTCTGTGACATAAATATTACATTGTAAGCCTTACTGTAACTCTCTAACGGTTACGTGCATCACAAGAAATGCGATATATAGCGACATTACGTTTATTCTTGCCGGCTGACAGGTAACATTATGTCCGTTACCAGCTAACGAACGTTAAACCGGCAAAGTCAAGATGTCAATAAAGCTAATAAGCATTACTTTGTGTAATTTGCCTATCGGGGGTCCGTTAAGAGGGATGCCCACGGTTTAGTCGATAGCTAACGTTAGCTAGTGTTAGTAAACACCGATACTCACGCCACTCGTCTTCATTCTCCTGATTTTTCCTTAGCACCGGGAGGCGACATCCCTCGGTAATATCGCCCTGGTAAAAGAGAACACAAGAAACACTTACGTTCTGCTGTTAAAGCCTCAAGTTGGAAAAGCTAGAGCAAACCACCGTACACGTAAAGCACAGATAAACAAGCATCTGGAAATCTACTAACGTTGTCTGCCATTTTCCGAGTCTCTTCTTCTTCTCCTTCGTTCGAGGCTTTTCCACGGAAGAACGCGAACAAGCTCACTGCTGCCACCTACAGCACTGACTGACAACCCACCTCAATTCCATGAACTGTGAGGAACGCCTATGACAAGCTGACCAACTTACGCGTTGCTTCCTACAAACCAACATCCAGCAGCATAACTAATATACCTTCTCTAAAGACATTTACATTACATTTAATCATTTGGCAGACGTTTTTATCCAAAGCGACCTTTAAGTGAGGCAGAGTACAGCACAAGTGAAAGCCACAGACAGAGTCACAATATAAGAAGTGCTGCATGACCAAGTTTCAATAGTTAGGATAGAGGACTCAGGAGTGTCCTGACATAACACTCTGTTTTTGATGTTTATGTTTGCAGAGGATATAAGTTGTTTGTAGAAAGTAATATTAACTGATTATGATCTTTTCTTATTACATCAGGGTTTTTTTTCCCTAGTGTCTCACGGTGTCAGTGTAATATTATACCAAACTGATGCATTTTGTTTTGAAGATGAGGAATGTGTGCCAGAAAGCTTCACAGCAAACAGGCAACAGTTGAGGTTGATTCATTCATTCATGGTCTTTACTGTCAAAACTATTTGATATTAAAACCTTCCTTTCCAAAAAAGAATTTATTTCTGAATATTTATTTACAATAATTTATAATCTAATTTGTTTTAATCTAATGGGTTTAATAACCTACTGAGGTATAACAAAATTACAACAACTACAACTTTACATATATATTGTTTATTGAATAATTTCTTTTGAGGATGAAAACAGAAATAGAAAATCTGTATAAATATGTACAACACTGCGCACACCTAAATTCACCATAAAAATTGATCTGACATCAAAGTTCTAAGAATTTCTTTTTCAAGAACACATTTTATGACACTCAAAATATAAAAACTGTCAATATACAGTATTAAGACTACTGGAAAATAAAGTGACATCATATCACTGTTAATACATATCCTTTCTCATCCAATATATGGTGCATATTTGACCCCTACAACAAAGCATTCTCAGCAACTTCCCTTTTTCCATTAAACCTTTGGCGGTATGGCAGGTTGGACTGAATCAATTAAGCCTTTGTTTGCTACATGTTATGTTTTGTTCTAGATTGGCAGATAGATATGTTTTAATTTGATGAGTAGTACAAAACATGGGTGCAGCCAATGTGACATATCATAGGTCGTACGTACTGCCTACAAAACAGATCCACTGTGCTTGACTAGTTTGTGTCTAGAATACATGCAAGATGAAAACAGTCCAAGTTGTGCAAATTTTATGAGGGTATTTTTATGCCCACATGTGTGCCTTCATCATTATAAAACTAACACACTGGAACCAGAAAACCAACAGCTGATTAACAATAAATATCAATAAAAGGTATTGAAATACAGATTAAAACACAGTCAGCCTTGAATCCTTATATCCAGCTTTTTTTCTTTGCGACTCATATTTTTTTTTACCCTCTTTCCATCCCCATTCCCCTTTTTTCAAAGTGTATTTGTCTCAGTGTCCTGCTCCCCACAGCTACCCGCCCTTCAGCTCTGTGGCGGCGGCGGTGGCTCCATGTCAGGCCTGCTCCGCTTGGCAGGCAGGTCGTGGTTGTGGGCCTTGCGGATGTGGCGGTACAGGTCCCCCGACTGGGTGTAGCTGCGGTAGCAGTAGCGGCACTCGTAAGGCCGCTCCCGGGTGTGGACGATGGCGTGGCGCCGCAGGGTGTAGGCACAGGAGAAGGTCTTCCCGCAGGTGGCGCAGGTGGGGACGTCCTCCACGTACGAGCCCAGGGAGTCCTGGAAGTCCTGGAGGTACATGGGCTGCTGGTCGGAGCCCTGCGGGGGTACGTGGTGGGAGGTGGATGGGAAGAGACTCGGGGGGAAGGACGGAGAGGCGGAGGCAGACGTGATGGTGCCGGGGCCCTGGGGGGAGAGGGGGAAGGAGAGGGGCTCCTGATGGTGGGAGAGATGGACTGGGTGTGGGTGCAGCAAGTGAGCGCTGTCCAGTTCCTCATCTTGGTCGTCGTCCTCGTGGTCGAACTCGTCGCCGTCCCCCATCTCGCTCCCTCGCTTTCTCTCTCCAGCCAGCACCCCTTCCATGTCGTCCAGCTCTTCATCGGAAATGATAATGGCCTCCACCTTCACCTTTATGCCACTGTCACTCTCCTCCTCTCCTGCCGTTCCTCTCCACATTGCCAGTTCCCTTGTTACAGCGTGCGGCTCTGTCTCTTCTTCTGGGCCTTTTCCTAGCCTGTCTGCCCCCATCACCGGTCCCTCAGCCTGAACCTGGATCTGGGTGGGAGGGTGAGGGGGCTGTGCCAAAGGCTGGGGTTGGGGCAGGGGGCTGGTCGACCCGTGGGTGGGAGACTGAATTACTATTGGTCCCAGAGTCTGGGCTTGCTGACCAGTGTCTTGCATTGGCATGATGGTGTCATCATCAGAAATGACCAGATTGGTCTGGACTGGACTTGGGGTGCTACTGTTTCTTGTGTGTGTTAATGAGACAGACGTTGTTGCCATTGTTTGTGGCTCAGGGTTTGGGGTAGGATTATACAATACTGAGGAAGAGGAGGAGGTGGTGGAGGAAGAAGAGGACGAAGAGGGGTGATTGTTGGAATATATTTCAGTGGAACTGCAGGGGCTAGCTAAAGCAGACTCAACCTGGCTCTGAGGTCTTGGATGGACTCCAGCACAAGCAGAGCCATCCCTTGGTGCACCGCCATCCCCAGTAAGAACAGAGTCCATCCCGGGTTGGGTGGTGTCGGCCACATCGGCGCTCGTAAAGCCAGTGAATTTGTCAGGGTTCGGGGTAGCGATCTCCTCCTGCTGTTGCTTTTTCCTCTCAGACCCAGGAGGGGTGAACTGGCTGAGGTGGGGATATTGGATCGCGGATACTTTGGCAGCCCCCGTCGTATCCTCGGTCCCATCCCCCCTAGAGTCCTCCCCCGCTCCGGCGGGCATCGACCCTATCACACAGCCCCCCGCCCCCACTATCACGCACTCCTCCTCCGCCCTGGTGCTGTCCGCCTCGGCCAGCCCCCGGCCCTGCAGCCTCCTCTTGCACACCCGCACGATGTCGTTCATGTGCAGGAAGCTCGCCGCGGCCAGCACGTCCTCCGGAGGGGGCTGGCTTTCGAGCCTCAGCGTGCCCTCGTACATGAAATCCAGCAGCAGCCCGAAGGCCACGGGGGTCACGATCTCCCCGTTGATGGCGACCGTCTCGGTCTTGCCCAGTGGCTGCTCAGAGTAGAACATGTGGAAGAAGGGGGAGCAGGAGGCCAGGACGGCGCGGTGGGCCAGGAACCGGCTGGAGCCAACCTGCACGGTGCAGTCGCAGAGGAAGCCCTGCAGGCGCTGGGTCCGTAGGCTTGCCAGGAGCTGCCGACTGTGCTGAGGGAAATCCATCACCTCACCAGGACGACTGAGTGGGGCACTGAGGACTGAGTGGGGGAGATCTGACTGGGTATTATGAGGGGAATGTATGAGGTGATTGGTGGGAAGGGGCAATGGTTTGTGGCAGAAAGAGAGATATGGATATGGTGAAGGTGGCAATGTGAGAAGGAATGGAGATTTACGTGGAGAAAGGGATCCTTGTGAAGGAAGCCTCGTATGTGCAGAAAGCCCCAATTAATGTGCCTCCACGTTGTTTCCAAGGAGAATGAGCTGAAATGTCACTAACTTTCTTTAAGCATGTATTGCGTTACTGTAAATGCATGGAAAATGGAAGCACAAGGCCTCCCTTTCTCTTCAAGGCAGGGGTAGAGATCTGCACAAGAAAAAAAAACCTTTTAGCAATCTGATACTATGGAGAAGTTTTGAAGAATATCGATCTGAAGTTGTCAGAAACTCCAACAAAATACAACTTACACAATATAATTATAAACATATATAATTATTATATGCATGTAATGACTGCTATACAAAAAACTGTAAGGCTTCGCGTCCAGCAAACTCTAGACCACTGTATTAAATCGAATAGGTAATGATACGTAATAATATTAAGAGAAAATTTTCTATCGCAAATAAACATTATGAATACCCGTAACACCTTTTTCATTTCATAAATCGTAGTACAATCATCTATCATCTACCAAATGTATGAAGAATTTGCTGACAGGTGAATGTAGAGTAGAATTTGTTGGTAATTCAAATTTAAACCGTAACTGTATTTCTGCATGGCTAGAACTCTATGAGCAGAGCAGGAACGTGTGGCAGTCAGCTGACATTTCCAGCAAGTTGAGAGTCAGCTGCAGTCATCTGAGCTGGAGCTGTCCAGTAACGAAGTCCTGCTTTTGCATCACTAGCGAGCTAAATTAGATATGCAGCTGAATACCTCCGGTTAACGATTGATCGCTAACTGCACAGAATCATCCACCATCTGGACGGGGAAATTTGTTGGACATGTAATGACAGCTGAACACTCGAACGTGCCTTTCGCAGTCAGCTATAAAGTTGTTAACACTAGCTACTTGGATATAAACAAACTAAGCTCACACAGCTAAATCAAATGCGCCTTGGCATCTTACAAACAGCCTGGTTTCTTTCCTCTCCTCTCCTTAAACGGCCTTTTGCAGGCACCAGAAAAGCGAGTGCTTCAAAAAGGGACACGCAGTTAGACACAGCAGGGAAGTCAGACTAGCAACAGCACAGCTATTCAGTGTTCATAAACATCAAATAAAACCCTCACCACCACGCATCGATCGGAAACCGTTTCGCTGCGAACCGTTTTCTCTGTGCTGCTTCTTCCGTGACAATATGGCATGATCCTACCCATTGGTGCTAAATCAGACACTCTGATTGGCTGCGGCTATCGGCTGTGTTGTCTAAATTCAGCTATCAGCAACTGTATATCTAAACGATTCCCCCAATTAGCGGTATGGATGTTGTAGTTTATGTAACCAAGGGGTTCCACGCTCATAAATTATTGTTGCCTGCAAGCAACATTATGTTACTCGGGAGCGCATAATTTAATAGCCAAGACACCTTGATTTACAGAGGGGTACTGAGGCACTTATGGTAATATTATCGGAGTACTTACAACCTGATTCGTTTTCATAACGGATGGAGCGTGATGACAAGGATACAGGATGCGTTTTGTTGCTGAAGTTCATTTTCGGAGCTGGATCTATTAATATTGTTGCATTGCTTTGCCTGTCGGTGTGCTTTTGTTTATTACCGTAGATACATTTGAATGTTTGTGTGCCTCATTTGTTGATGGATTTACCTTTGGGGTTCATCTGTTTGGGCTACCCAGAACATCTCTTAGCGCTAATAACAAATGATGGATTTGTCCATTAATGCGGACCTGAGATGCATACAGCATTTCACAAGGAGTTTGTTCTGGGAGAGAGCACAGAGGAGAGCTACTGGTGATTCATTTGTGTTAATATTTATTTTTCAAAAAATATTTTCCGTCTATTCTCTGTCTAATGTGGTTTCTTCACCCCCCAAAACCCTGCTAAGCAGATCCTTCAAATAATTACAAATACATAAATAAATATGACTCAAATAATATTCAATTGAATAAATAAATGGAATAAACATTCCATGCTGTTTTGTTAAATGCACAAGAGCGTTTAACAAAACAGTAAATTTAAAATGTAAATTTAATTGAAAAGGAGAGGTAGAAATCAAGCCAACAATTGGGTCATGGTCAAATTGAGATTGTAAATAATCATTGAATATTCATATTATACAACATAAAACCACAATAATTCCAAGTAGTCAGCATCTAGCCTTCATCGCCAACAGGTAATAGGACTGTGGGGCAGGTTTCCTAAAATTGATATTTTAACACATATAGAGTGAATATGACAACATGGCTTTCCCTGCTATATCAAGCCAGCAAATAATATTCTCAAAGTGTTGCTGTGATATAGCAGCCATAGGATGACATCACCATGGCATCACCACAAATAGTGTCAGACTAGTTTGGAATGTCTGGGTGCACCATAACCCATTATCCACACTCTATTCACACTTCCCCACTGGTCACTGGGTGTAAAGAAAGTGTGTTACCTTGTGTGCATGCTCCTTTTTGTTGTTTCCGATCTCAGATCTCAAACAGGTACAGTATATGAGTCAGTACTAGAGTACATGGATTTTCTTTATGTTAAGCAAATGAATGAATCGGTTGTTGTGAGGATACAGTATGTAGCTCAGTTTAATTTGTCAACAGGGTAATTTTTTGGGCAAGGATGTAGAATGGATGTGGGTAAAAAATTATGTAAAAAAAGAATGGCAACTTGCAAAATTAAAAGTCACAACCACACTGTTGTCAATGAACACAGCATTCTTATCTTTATTTATTGCCCACTGGTTTTACAGCCAACATAGGCAAGGAACAGTCAGGACAACACTCTTTCTTTGAAACGAAGCAGGCATATGGCAAAAGTGGTCGGCCCTGTTCCAGGAAAACAGCCACCTGCAGTGTACCATCATGCACTAGCCAGACTTCTACAGCAGCTCTACAACCTGGACTGAGCTGTCGGGAGAAACAATGGGCCAAAAAAATACAATCAGATCTGCATTCTTCCATCAACTATAACAAATCATAAAACACAGACCACACAAACCTCCCCTCTGAAAACCGCCTTATTGGATTGCTAGCTTTCTCCAGCGACTCAGCAGAGATGGGTCCATGTATTTCATGCACAAACACTGGAGCCTATTCAAAGAATTTGTTTTTGCTTATGATCTCATATCGCTTATGCTGAGATACAGACAAGGCCCACTGCCACTCAAATCCACATGTTGTGCCGTGTTTTGTGTCCTATATATGTGCGCATTCCAACATTCATCTGCATAACATTTGCATCTACCCACTAAAGCTTAAGCTCCATACCTTTGTGATTAATCTGAAAAACTATCTTTAAGTGTCAAAAAATCACTGAGGGTGGACTCTATACAGTTGACTTTAAAATATAACTGAATCACTTCAGAGTAACTGTGAATACCTCTTAGAATGGCAGTCTTCTAATAGTGTAATATTAGGAAGCAGTAAGTGCATGGACTATTTGACCTGAGCTACAGCTACATGACCTCAGGCAGGTCCATCCTCCCACACACACACACACAACCAGGAAAAATGCACAACATTCATCACTGCACTTGTACAGTATGTATGAGTCGTTTTCTTTGTAAATTGCATCTGTTAAGTGAATATGCATAAAAGTAAATGTAGGAATGGAGCTGTAACAGCTCTCAAGTGCAGGAGTATAATAACCAGTGGCAAAGCAACAAGGGTATGCAAAAAATTAAAAGACGAGACAGATTACAAAAAACATTACATAAAAGATTATAAAGTGCCAAAATAAGATTAGTATAATATGTAAACAAAAAGAAATATACATTGAACACAGGGTTTTAAAACAAATAAAGCCCCTTCCCTTGTTAAAAACAAGTCTGTCTACTAAATCACAAAAAACCTGTAGCATTACGTTACAAGTGACCAGAGAAAAACATACATAAATACAACCCTGTATTCATACCTAAATACATTCAGATACATTGTGCAGAGCTGGTACTTGAATGTAACGCTACAGGAATAACAACACCGTTTATGATCCTGCCATACGGATACTCTGTTGGTATTGGGCTGACAGTCCACTATGTTCAAGTCATTCAATATTTTATTGGCCATTTCATTATATCCTAATTCCCAAAGATATCTGATGAATGCCTGAGCGTAAAAGGCTTTTAAGTGGGTTTTTTTTTTTTTTTTTACCCTCGTAAGATTAATAGTGCAATGCCCTCTGACATAATGGCACAGCACTTACTGTCAGAGTACAAATCTCCTGGGTTTGGAGGATGGTGTAATGGACAATTCTGTTACCCCTAGTTAAAACAGAATTGTTTTGTTCTCATCCACTGAAATGGCTGTCTTACTGTGTGATTGTGTGATTAATGAAGTAAAAAAGACAACGAGCAGGACAGCTGTCAGTTGCATTCATATGATCTAATCAGAAACCCATCTTTAACATAGGACCCCACTGAGAAGGGTGGGTCAGGTTACCATGTGATCTCAGTTTACAAAACCCAACTGGGAATGTATAAAAATAAAGGTGGTCACATCATACATAACCATTACTTCTGAACCAGTAACCATGAGTCAGGTTATATAAGTCATTGAAGCGAACAAGATTTCTTATGAGATCTGAAAAAAAATCTCTGGCATATCCAAGCAGCTGGGCCGATTTCCACTGAATCGGCATTCCTAACCAATTTTGCTTTTATTGGGGGTGATGTCAGATGCAGTCAGGTTTCCAGTTTTAGGTCATGCTGGAATCGAATCCACCCTTCTCAATGAGGCCATTGTTCTAAACAGAAATGACAAAAAGAGAAGTACCAGAAAAGGAAGGCTTGGCTTGGTTTGTTTAAAATATCTCAAGCGAGTTCTTAATTTGAATCATGACCAGTCTTGAAACTTAGCTTTGAGTCTGAGTGTAAAGTATGGCTGCAGGGGTAGAACAGTGCAATTGCCTGCATTATATCAGCTGCATTTTAACTTCCAGACCAATGAGGTAGCATGCACTACAGGTGAAAACACTCTGCAACCTCTGTGCTGTGCTGAGTGACAACTCAAACAGCCAGAGCAAGCAGTCGAAAGCTTTGAAATGTTGCAGTCTAAGACTTATTAAGGATCTCCAGCCTTTGGTGAACATAACGTAACAACATCACAAAGAGAAACCTAATAACAATTGACAGTTTTATGTGATCAATAGGATTTAAGAGCTTAGAATAACAGATAATTTCCCACCACTCCTTGAGAAGATAGTTTACAAAAATCTCAGAATCCCTGGTTTCTGTGATTTCACTCACAGAGTAATATGGGTGTGCAGAGTAGCCAGCAGAAACAAGCATTTCTAACAGATTGGCTACCTCTCCAAAATGACTACTCTTCCAAAGATCTTGCCTATCCATGAAGCTGTCTTGGGCAGTGAGTGAACAAAAGCATTGTCCATCAAGCAGGGGGGCAAATAGTGCAAAACCTGGCTTTTGATGTGTTGCTGGCTTAAAATGATGTCATTCATATAAAGACATCCAATAAACTGAGAGAACTTTTCTAGCTCTGAGCTACTGCCTTGGTTTAAGTTTTAAACACAATAAATTGTCAGCTATTGTTCAAATACAAAGGGATTTATTCTTGGCAACAGTGAAAAGCACCGATTGTCAATTTTTCAGTATCATGTTCTGGATGTATGGAGAAAACTGCAGTGGTGAAAGCTGCAAGTTCAACCAGTCGGTTGATTTAGGTTGTCAAATTTAGTTTTGCATCAAACAGTAAACTCAGCTTTCCAACTGAATAGACTGTTAGCAAGCATATTAATCATATTTACAGTTACATTTTATATATAAGTTACATTTTAAATTGAGCACCAACGACAGCACAATGCAAGAGAGAACAGAGCTCCAGTTTGTAAACCACAGCAAGAGGATTTTTGTCTTAAATTAATTTCATTGTCATAAAGAAATGAATTTTATTTCACTGTATAACCGCTAAATGGTATAGATGCTGTTCATTCCCTCTTGTGCCTTTGAGTACTGGTTAGCTAGTTGTCCAGTACCCTGGGCAAGTATATTTTCCCACGTAACAGAAAATGTTTTTAAGTATTTATTTTAATACTTTAAGATGCCAATGTTACCATTTTCTGGCAGTTAATCCATGGAAGAATGTGTTTAGATGAACTTTTAGTCCATCCCACCCACTGCTAGTTTTGCACTTCCGTGCATGAGTACTTGCACAAAGTCTGCCTCACCAAATCCAGATACAGGTTTGAGTATGAGTAATGTTTCCACTGCACACCACTAAAAACACCTTCAGGAGGTTTTCTATGCTGTGCTGTGGGTTATTGGCAAGTTTACAGCTAGGACTTAGTCCATGGATGACTTGGAAAAAAATTCTGACATTTAGCCAAGACACATAGTTTGGTGAGACTTACACTTAAAGTGTGACATTTTAGAAAGAAGTGTGACAAGCGGTTTTGGCGAATTGACTAAAATGGAATTGAAGTGGAATATAGGTTTCTACAGTTCTTTTGTAACTGGACACTTTTTGTTGATATAAATTTGGTTTTGGCTGATATTAAAAGGCGTGGATAAATTCTTGTTGCTGTGAAGTCTTGATGGGTCTTGCCTTTTTCTTCTCCTCTCCCTAATCACCGAATGGATATCAGGCCCACGTCGATGAGTTTACGTATCTTCTCGGCGATGATCGGGTTCCTCAAATGACTGACAAGAGATGGGAGGAGGAGGAAAAAAAGTGTTGTCATTGCTACATTCGCTAATATTACTTATACATCTATATAAAAACATGATTTAATCTGAGAGCAACTCACTCGGTCAGTGCCTGAGGGTCCTTCTGCATCTGTTCCAGGATCAGACGCATTGCTGGGTCGCTCATTATCTGCTGGACCTCTGGGTCGGCCATGGCCCTTTTCTTGATCTCTTCTGGACTGTCGCTACGGGTCGCCTGGCTGACCAAACAGCGCTGCAGCCCCTCCATGGCCTCCTGCATTTGGGGAGGGGGAGGGGAGGGAGGGCCTGTCAGTCAAAACTCTTCAGAGCAGTACCACAGCATGACTCAGCCCCTTGGATATTGTGCTCAGCTGGCTGTGAGAGAATGGAATTAGTTGCTCAGGCGACAGCGAGGACAATCATTCGAGGCTATGCGTGCAGCAACCTGAATTGGCACGCACACGGGGACCCGTGTCTGCGTCAAGCGCTTTACCTTGGATTTGGGGTCGACCTCCATGGCTTTCTGATAGAAGACCATAGCTTTAGTGAAGTCCTTCATAGCCTCCAGGGCTGCCGCTTTGCGAGTGTAGCCTTTTACTGTAGAAAGAGAGAGGGAGTGTCTAGCACCGTGGCTGGTCTATAAATATCGCATGATTAAAACTTCAAATGACACCAGAATCAGGCTGTGCTCTCAGTACGTACTGAAGGTGGGGTCCAGTCTGATACATTCCTCACAGTCCTGGGACAGACGGAAAACAGGGGGTTAGCTTTTGAAATGACAGCTGTTCACATGCAGGGAAACCTGCACGACAACATCAGAGAGAGTGAAGATTAATGAGCGTGTGGCTGTGCGGCTGGAGTGAGAGACTGTTCCTGAGGTCTAGTAATGAGCTGTGCCATAATACTTAGGATGAATGTGAGATTGTAGGCTGGTGAGACAGAGCCAATAAAGCATTAATCTTGGGCTATCTATATTTTATTGGAACTCCATTTGTTCCATATCCTCGATATCTGCTAAGGGAGAATCTTTGCATTGTTACTCACTCGAGGCAGTGATGCTATGGTCCATAATTGGCTCAATACAAAATAATACATGCCCATCACTGTCGGTGTATGAATGATGTGTGTGCTGGCGCTACACCTTGAGAGCCAGCTGGAACTCCAGCAACTTGGTGTAGCAGGCAGCCCGGTTGCTGAAAAGCTTAACGTCAGTCGGGTTCCTCCTGATAGCCTCTGTGTAGTATTTCATGGCCAGAGGGTAATCGCCTGGAGAATGAAGCAGCAGGTGATTACACATTATGGCTTCACATTATCACCTTGCTTGTTTGCTCAGAGGGCACCCTTATCCTGAACAGTTCACAAGGCTGACACTCTACATCTTATCCATCTGTACGGATGGGTCTGTACAGATGGACCGCAGTGGAGCATAGCGGTAAGGAGCAGAACTTGTAATCGGGAGGTTGCCGGTGTCGGTGTGACTCCTCGCTGGGGTACTGATGTTGTCCCTCACGTAAGGTACTTAACCCAGAATTGCCTCAGTAAATATCCATCTGTATAAATGGGTAGTATGTTATAAAAAAAAAAACTTAACCTATGGAAGTCGCTCTGGATAAGAGCGCCTGCTAAATGCAAATAATATAAAGAAATGTATTTTGCAGAAGCTATTCTGATTAAGCAGCCTGATCAAGGCTTGAACAATAGGGAGCACTGATACTGAAGTTGCCATTTCCTCATCCACTACACCAAACTGCTGCAAGATTTAGCCACATCTTTACCACCCTGCCTCAGTCCACATTGGTCACTGGAATATGCAGTGTGTCTGTATTTATGGACCTCCTTGCTGTGGAGATTATCTCACCCCTCTGGAAGGCCTCATTTCCCTTGTTCTTCTCTTCCATGGCCACATCAGGGTTGATGTAGGCCAGTTTCTCCTTGTCCTTCATAATCTTCTCGGCCTGAGGAGACAGAGACATAGACATTAGATACTGAGACACACAGGAGTCAGAGATATAGGCATGAGACATTGAGGAGTCAGAGGCTTAGGCATTAGATACGGAGACATACAGGAGTCAGAGATGTAGACATTACATACTGAGACATATAGGAGTCAGAGACATAGGCATAAGATACGGAGACATACAGGAGTCAGAGACATAGGAATTAGACACTGAGACACACAGGAGTCAGAGACACAGGCATTACATACTGAGACACACAGGAGTCAGGGACATAGGCATTACATACTGAGACACACGGGAGTCAGGGACATAGGCATGAGACACTGAGGAGTCGGAGACATAGGCATTAGATACTGAGACACACACGGCATAGAGGAAGGCGTACTATGAATCTGACAGCGCCTCAGGTTCATTCCCGCCTTGGCTCTGTACCTGCTGACACTTCTTAAGAACCTCAGGGGTGCGGTGCTCAGTGAGGCTCTTGTTGTAGAACTGCATGGCCTCAGGGTACTTCTCCTCCTTGAAGTACGAGTTCCCAATCCTGGCATAGGCCCTGAGTGACACAGACAGAACAGCTAACTTGGGTGCAGAATAAGGCAGGTTTATAGATCGCTGGTTCCTCCATCTTAGATTCAGAGGAGGACAGTAAATCGACAGCCAGAAACAAGAATGACTCTCACACAACTGCTCCCTTATGTATTTTGCTTGAAGTCTTGCCATTACTTGCCATTCCATAAAACATCCCACCATTTAAACTGTAATTAGAGAAGAATACATAATGTACTTCCCTTTACATAAGAACATCCAACTTCTTGTTGGACTTACTAAATGTCCATACAGATTGCTAGGCAACGAGTGGGTGAGAAGTCCAAAACAAAAGGCTCAAACTTCACTGTCCTGTTCATCATAATAATTGATATAGTTAGTATGTTAAGATACAAGAACATACGTTTTTGATATCCATCACGCAAAGCTGTAATTAGGTTAGCTAGGTAAAGGTTGAGTTTAGCAAGCAAGCACCAGATTGTTGCATAATCTTGTTAAAGATAGCCAGCAAGTAACAGCTACAAACCTGAGGTTGATAAGATTTATTTAAGGGTTTTACCTTGCCATTTTAGGTGTGTGCAGACAGCAATTTCATAAACCTGGAATTTGATAACTTCCCAGAGATTTGATAACTTTAGCATAATTAGCATAATAACTTTAGCATAATAGCAAAGGTATTGAACACAATATCTGTTGCGGGTAATTATTAAGAACATAAGAACATAAGAACATATTATGACGATAACAGGCCATTCGGCCCAACTAAGCTTGCCATTTCTTTAATTAAAGAGTATCCAAAACTGCATCAAGTTTAGACTTGAACACAGCAAGGGTCTCTGCCTCAACTACAAGCTCCTTCCGCACTGCATCACTCCAAAAGTGATGCAGTGCGTGTACTGGCCAGGGATACAATTGGATTACTTTTGGTTAAAAAGCTAGAAAAGCTAGAATACAAATATATAGAATCTGTTATCTAGTGCATTAGAATTACTGTACTTTACATATTGCTAAGTAATCATGCATTTACTGTTTGCAGGCTCTGCCAGATACAGAAAATCCAAGACTGAAAGGAACAGTGTTATTTATAAGACTTATTTGGTAAAATATCCACTTTTCAGTATAGAGTACGATCAATGTTATGCACTTGAGGTGAACACATTTACAGCGTTGGGACGTGTATGAAATTAAGCAGACGTCTGAAGCTTTTCACCATCTCGACAGCACTTATTGCTGGCACTTCATGCTGCTCAGCAGCCCTCAGTCCCCCACGGTGCAGTTAAGAGAGGGAGGGAGAGACTCAGGGAAACTCACTTCGCTATCTGTCTGTAGTCCTCTCGGTTCTCTCTTCCCAACTCAACGGCCTTCTCACACAGCTCCCTGCACTTCCCAAACTCCCCCCTCTCAAAGAAAACAGCTGAGACGGCGGGGAGGGAGAGATCACGAAAAAAATCAGGATGAAGAGATGGAGAGAGATGGAGGGAACGAAAGTCAAAGGTGGAGAGAGGACAATTACAACAGCGCATGAAAGCTGTAAATGCCTCTACATATTATTACATCAAAATATTATAACCAGAGTAAAAAAAATAACCTAGAATAAATAGCAAACATTTCAGATATAACAGGCGTGAAGCACAGTTCAAAATCACGCCCTGTTGTATTTCATGCCAGCATAAGCCTATTGATTCTTAAAACGCAGATGGAAATGTAATTATGAACAAGGTTACAATTTCGTTATGGCGGTAATGGATTCTGTGAAATTAAAAGGTGCCTGTGAAATCCTGTAAATTCCCAATACAAGCTCAAAATGTGAGCAGAAAAACCGCTCGCCTCATTCCAAGTGAGCAGTAAATAAATGCAAAAACAGGTGCGGCTCATACTCTGTTCTAGCATCAAATAAGATTCCGTGAAATTAGGCTGGCAGCAATCCCATTCATATTGGAGTGTGTCTGCATGTGTGTGTGTATGTGAGTGTGCCAGATGATTCTGAAAGAAAGAGATTTGGGACTGACTGTAATTCAGTGAGAGAGAGAGACAGACACACAGACACACAGTGTGGAAGACAGAGATAGAGAAAGACAGAAGACAGTAGGTAAGAAAAAGAAATACCTGCTTGATTGGACAGGTAGGTCATGCACGTGGGATCATGCTGAAGGGCTGCTTCATAGTGTTTCAGAGCCGTGTCAAAATCCTTCTTTTTGTAGGCTGCATTCCCCAGCTCCTTCTCCTTCAGGGCCTAGAGGGATCACAAATAACACTGAAGGACTCAAAAACAGATGCCAAGCCGCACACAATCACACTCAGCACTGACAAACAGAGGGGTCTTCGGTCTGGTGTCTACCCTGATACCATGGGGTTGATGGTTCGAGCCCTAGTGGAGTCAGACCAAAGACTTGTAACTTGTACCAACTGCCTCAACCTGTCTCTTATTCTCTGGCATGGTGTCTTCTTCAGCAGGGGGGGGCTGTGGTCTGGCCTTGGGGGGTGGGCATGGGTTGGGCTCCTCCTCTGTATCAGACAGGTTTAACCCCAGAAGGACAGAGAGAGTGGTCATCACTCGGGGGTCCTGCAGCTTCCTGGGTAGTAGGAAATACAGAAGAGAGAAACAGGGAATATTAGTATAAAGAGTACGAGTAAGTACTCTGTAGGAGGGATACAGGCTTAGAATTGTTAATTGTGGGTTATCAGTTTTGCTTTAGAATATATATAGTTTTCGTCTGTTTGTTTATCTTGCATAAATTGTATTCTATATTGTGCTGTATAATTGCACTTAATTAGCTAGTTGCATTTTCTGCATGACTCACTGCTTTTGTTTGTACTGCCACTAAAGCACATTGATTTTGATCTGAGCTATTTTGTTCATGTGAGAGGCAGAGAACACTGCGTCCCTAAGTGCTGACTCACATGCTGAGCTCAGATGGCCTGTTCCTGAGATGCTCCAGCAGCTCTCTGTATCCTGGGTCTGAGAGCATGCCTCGGGTACGAGGATCACTCTCTAGCTTCTCATACATGTTGGGCATGGCGAAAGGGTTCATCATCTTCTTCTCTAGAGAAGAGACACCCAGCAGAGTTAGGGGAGCATCAGGCAAACTGACAAAAACTTACACACAAGCAACTGTTACCTTTCTTTATTTACCTTCCATACGTGCCTCCAAGTTTTGGAGTCCCTCCCTCAGCTGCTGATTGGCCGGTTCATGCTCGAGTCCCTCCTGATAGGTCAGTTGGGCCTCCTCAAAGCGCCCAAGGAATTCCAGAGCAGCAGCCTTTCTAGAATAGCCCTGAAGAAGCAAAATGAGATGAGTGTTTTGTGCCATTGTCACACATAGTTCCTACTCAGGTAACCCCTCCCCCCCAACATCCCCCCATGTCACTCACCTTGCCCCAATCAGGTTTGATCTGTATGGTACGACGGGCATCTTGTAAGGCACTCTCATAATCACCCCTTTTGGCATGGGCAGCTGAGCGGTTGCTGTAGAGAACATGGTTGTACGGATCAAGCGCCAGTGCATCCGAATAGCGGCGCACAGCCTCCTCAATCCTCCCATCACTCAGTGCTTGGTTACCCTGGTTTTTCAGCTCTGACACCTGAGCAACAACAAAACAGTTAACTAAAGACAGGGTCTACAAGACAAAAAGAGCACTTTCATTTCCCACATAGTTTGTACACAATCAGGCACCGAAAATCAGCTTAGGTCACGAGGGAGTGATTCATTTAGTCACTTAAACTGAAGACAAATAAATAACCACAGTGCCATGGCAACCTTAATGACTGTGAGTCAGGACATTTCAGGTTTCACAGCTCATCTGAAAACCAGCACCTCCTAGAGCAGTGTCCCCATCACTTTACTAAAGTATTGGCTCACCAACAGAAGTTGGGGGACTGACCCAGTGCAAAAGACTATCCTTCAACTCAGGTCCCTGAATGTCCTCTCCCCTCCTAGGAGTGTCTTTCTTCAGACACCTGTGTGCCCACCACACACTTCTCTAGGTCATATGTGCATTTTTTCCTTGGCCCACTTGCAAATTTAATAACATCTTAGGCACGCTTTGAAAAAAAATATTGAAATGAGAGGGCTATTTATATTGTGTAGTGGTGACAAGACGATATCATCATCTTGAAACAAAGCTTGTAATATGATTATGCGCCACAAAAAAGTGAGGAAATATCTCTGTGACTGAGGAAATTACATTAAAAATGTCAATCACAGGGGCACAAACTTCAGATAAAAAACCCCAATTCATCATCAAAGGAGTGTGGAAGGGCTCTTAGACCCCTGACTTAATAAGGCAACAGATTTAATACATTAACAGATGACTTTGATGCTAGACAGCCACTTTGCCCAGCATCCTGAATTAGATGTTATGAAAATGTCCACCAAGACAAGTTTCTGGCAAAAGTGTTTTCTCACACCAGGGCTCAACTCAGAGTTTTACTGCCACCAAACTTAAATCAATGACAAAACCCACAGCTGGTATCTTGAACATCAGATCTGAATTCTTTCCTAAATTCTTTCTAAGCTGCCCCCAAGCTGTGCACCTTCCAGGAATCCTCAAGGGAGAACACCATACTGTGTAAAATTGCTGCTTCCCCTGCAATCAGATTCTGACCTGAGATACGTGTACAGAGTATCAAACTAAGCTGGCAATGCCTGCATAATGATCCAGCACCCCCCTGAGGGATCTATGAATGTGATACATGCTGGCCTTCAACTGAACAACAATACAATGATGATGCACAAACCCCATGGGATTTGTAATGCACTTGTACTTCCTTATGCATCAACTTTCTGCAATGGGAAACTACTTCATACCAGGAATTCTTCCCACTGCCATCTGCACAGGACTGGAAACTTAGATTGCTTGGTTTTCAGTGTTAACCCCCCAAAAATATACGCACTACATCATCAGGGGAATGTGATTGTAGAACATTATCTGTCCAAAACCTTCCAAGGTTGCCAGTTCTCAACCATGGCCTGTGAAACTGCTTCAACCACAATCTCAGCTAAAGGTTAGTTACAGGTAGGGCTTAAATCGGTTTGACAACGCAGACATTTTTGTGATGTCATTATTTCCAAATATCTAGAGAATATTTTTTCATTATTGTCAACCAAAGAAATAATTATTAAAAGTAACCAATTACTTCAAAAAATCGTTAAAGGATGTGTAAACACCTCAGCACGTTTTGTACCCATGAGTGAGAAAATCTCCTGTAATATCAGCACAGCACATATAATACACGTGCAACACCAATCCAGTAAAATACAGACACGGCAACTCTGCTCACAAAATTTACCAAACAGGTGTTCGTTTCACCCCCTGCAATGTACTACTCGTTTGCATAAACGCTCTTATGACACTTGCGAGTTTTGTAAATTCTTGTTTTTTTATTGACAGAAACAATTATTCTATCCAGGAATCTCGACAAAAGCTCTTTGAGAAGATATACATAATGACATAATTTCTAGCTACCAGCTAACATTTTCACCTTTCTCTAAAAATTTTTTCAGTTAGAATAATTCTAGCCGTGTTATAAAAATGCATTTACAGCTACCATTGTGAACTATAACCTAATTACGCACTGATCTTAAAATATCTGATAAGATACTTTAGAACTTTTATAGTTACCAAAATAATCCAATTCACTACCCATTTCAAAAGTTTAGATAAAGAAACAGAAGTGCAACCGTGCAATATAGCTATAGCAGTATGCTGGCTAGCTACATGTCCATTTTCACACGAGAATACAATTGCAGTCAATAGACAAACCCCACCTTGATCAGTGTAGCCCTAGCCAGAATACAACATGTTCTCTAATCTCTGAAGCTATCCTACTTTCCTTCGTTAGTTTGCTAAGTGTCACTGCTCTAGCTAGTTAGTTAGACCAGCTGCACACCACCAAAACAAATTCTCAAACTTAAAGCAGCAGAGAACTAGCTAGCTAACTAGCTAACATTTGGACGGTAGGTAGCTAGCTAGCTAACAGACTGAATAAGATAACAAGACATCATCTACAATAATGCAATAATACCAACAGCTAATAACCAGACAGCTAATGTTAGCTAGCCAGCAGCAAAATACATCTCTGGTATTCTGCTAATAGCTTGCTAGCCAGCTGGCGACGTATGAAAGCTAACGCTAGCGTGCTAGCAAGGTTCCACTCTAGCAAATTACATGCAGACAATTTGCTAGGTAGCCTACGGCCATCGCGTGACCTTTCATTTTAATTTTCAATATGAGCTCCAGACTAGTGTACAACAAGGAGGTGTGACACACTTGGTTTCTTTGATTTTCTTCACAAAACAACCAGTATTAACCGATGACACACTTACTTTCTCCATAGTGTTACCAAGAGATTCCAGAAGCTACTGTACCAAGCCAGTTGCCTGCATTCTCCGCCCTCCGCAACATATGATTAGCTTGCAGCTGGAACATGCGGCAGGCAACCCGGACCAAAGACCGTTATAATGTAACTCCAAGGACTTCACGCCTTGCTTTTTTTGCAGCTGCCGAGGAGAAATTAGCTGTGGTCATGACATTTCTGTTTGAAGAATGGCTCCATCAAGTCTTTAACCTTCAATTTCCATCTAAAGCCCTTAAAATATAAAGTGGTTTATCCAGGGACCCTGTGGATTTTTGACTGTACATTTTTGACAGTTACCATAGATCAGGTAGATCTAAATTAGTTGGTTTATGCATCCGTTTAGTCTCTACCATCAAGCGGCCTTCAGCGTGTGTCACATCTACAGGGTAATAATGTGTTTCGATTGGGGTTAAAGCGGTTCAGACGTGCTATATACTAATCGAAATTATTAAATTAATTTTTAAATAATGAATGAGGCATCACATATTGAATGATTTATACGGAAATTAGCACATGTGATAGGAAATGCTTCATGACAGATGTTTAGTTTTGTTTACATATTAAGTGCACTGTTTAATTGGACTATTAAAACTATTTTAAATAATTCATTTGATCCTTTTATATAACCATAATGCATTTATATATGTAATTAAAATTACATTAAGACATCTTGAAAATTATTAAGTCATGTTTTCTGAATGTGAAAGTACCATATGTGTGAGTCGTTTTCCCTAACCACATTTCAATCCTTATAAAAACACATGGAGCTTTTGAGCTGACAAACGGAGATGACGTTGGCCTAACTTAATCTAACACTTAACTCTGGGCTATTTCTATACATAAGTCTTCAGTTCTGTTCAATCAGTTATCCTCCCCTTAAACCTCTAGAGGTTGTTCATCAATCTGAGATAAAATTCCATAGCAGTGATGTCACCTTTATTTGCTATGTCAGTGCTGAATGGTATTCACCATTCTATTTCAAACATTATTCTACGCAAATAGTTGTTTTGTACTTCAGCACTTAGAGGTATTGAAAGAGGGTAGAAAAGGGGTTGGGAGACATTGAACTGTTTACAATATTAATTTGAGAGGATGAAAGAATTCAGAATACCCTATCTTATTTGACTTCATACCAGGTTTACCAAATGAATTAACTGAAATAAAACCAAAGTGTTTTCACAGAGAAGTCACCAAAATAAAATTTAAAAACATTCATGACACTACTTTTCATTTCAGTATAATACAGAAAATCCTTAATCCTAACCTTGGAAACAGGACAGTCACTCAAAAAATACAGGGATTGTCAAAAAAGACAAAATAGTGGGTGATTTCTTCCAATCAGTAAGTCCAATGAGGGACTATAGGCCTACACATGTTTACAATGCTGAATTGTTCTGCCAGAATTCTTTTCTGTCATAAATGTTGTCACAGCATTGAATAGTGGGCCACTTAACCAGTAACTTAAAGTGGTCTCATGTTACCAGCTGTTGCACAGTCAATAATAACTTAATACAACCTCAATAAGCAAAGACAGGATCCACATGAGGTTCTCATCCGTGCAGCTCCTTCATTCATTCATTCATTCATTCATTCATTCATTCATTCATTCATTCATTCATTCATTCATTCATCCATTCTCTTTGCTTCTTGTGGAGCATAAGGAATCCACAATTCTCTTCCATCTCTGCTTGTCTTTTGCAGCTCTTTGTGCCTCTCCCCATGACAGATTCATTTTGTTCAGTTCCTATTCAATGGTTTTCTGCTAAGTGGTCTTGGGGTGTTGTCTTCTCTTGTTTTACCAGGAAGAGTCCATTTTAAAGCAACCTTGGGTGTGCTGTCTGGTTGCAACCTCAGAACATGACCAAGCCATCTTAGCGGTGGCACTTGAATCACGTTTAGGCATTTTGTCTTTTCATAGAGCTCTTTGTTGGAGATTTTGTTAGGCCAATAGATTCTGCAGATCTTCCTTAGGCAGCTATTCTCCAAAGCCTTGATCTTACTCATATTACACTTGGACACTCGCCAGCACTCAGAACCATACAGGAGCACTGGCTTTGCTAGTTTTGATTCTTCTGCTGTATTAGTTCGATTTCCAGATGTTATGTAGCTCACAGCTCCAGTCTCGATTTCAGCCTAGCCAGACAATCTCAGTGGTGGATGGTCTCCCACACTATTTGCATTTCTTGGAGAGATCTGGTCTGTGGATTCGTGTTGTCCCAGAAATGAGTTCAAACAGATAGACGTGATGCAACTACAAATTATTTTAGGCTGCCGTCAGATATATGGAAATAAAGGGCCTCCTGTGTCATGGCCTTATATTGATGCATATACTCCAGTTGCGCTAACACATCAACAGAGGGCATGCAGCTTTTTCCCCAAGTCTCCACTCTCACCTTAGCCAAGCCTGGCACCAGAAAAAAATACAGAGGGCTGCAACTGCAGTCCATCAGGGGCATAAAAAGTCATAAATACTATGTAGACATCGAGATATAAGGAGACAACTGGAGGTCCGTCTGGGGGTGCAATGCACCCCTTAACACCCCCCATAGCACTGGGCCTGACCTTAGCCCCTGGGTCCTGCAGCCACGTTGGGTACAATTGCCATTTTTCTTGCATTTCCCACTGATGAGGCACCACCAGCATGTGAGCTTAATGTTTAGAGAATGATTTATCTAGAAAAGTCCAATGTGAACTCACTTCTGTTTTGCAGTGACAGCCTGGGGAAACTAGGAGGGAAGGGGTCTTTAATGACCATAACGGGTCAGGAACACAGTTCAGTTTCTCATTCAAAGGACTGCACCTTCAACAGCAAAAGGCCTCATTACTGCAGTGGGGCATTTGAGTTTATCTGGTCCACAGAGAAGACTTCCTCCCACTTTCCCACCAACAACACTTCCAGCGGAAAGCTGGTTTTCTCTAATACACCTTCATTACGTTACATTTCATCACATTACATTTTTGCTTAGAAAACACTTTTATCCAAAGTGACTTGCATAGCTTACACTTCTACTTGTTCTCCATCTATACAGCTGGATATTTACTGAGGCAGTTCAGGTCAAGTACCTTGCTTAAGGGGACAACATTAGTGCCCCACCTGGGAATTGAACTCAAAATCACTGGGATACAAGTCCTGCTCCTTACCATTACTAAGCCAACCCCAGCTGGCTGTTTCCCAAGAGAAGCCTGTAAGGTGTTATGACTACTTGTATGCTGTCTGCTCGTGACGCATATGGGTTGGTGTTCTCTAAAGGTGCTGTTGCCCCGCAGAGATGGAGGTTGTCTATGGTGCTGAAGTACCAATTTCTGCCACTGGGGGAGGCTGTTGTCTTGGATGGGACATATTCAGGGCACTGCCCTAAACTGCATCACAGGATTATGAGAGACAAGAAGAGATCATTACATTAAAAATAGATACAACATTTTACTTAAATATGAGCAACGCATCTGCAGCAGAGTGTGTGAAGCTGCCCTTAGTTTGAAAAAATCAAACAATTACTATGACCATGAAATAACATATATTGACAAGATGTATTCAGGGGTAAGTATATTGATAAGGAAGGGGTGTTATTGTCCTGTTGTTATTTAAGTAATACTTTATCGGTTAATGTATTAATTGAGTTTTTGTAAATTATAGTGAGGTAATATTACTAAGTACATTTTAGCTGAGTTACCTCAGTATATGTACTGAGCTGTGGGGATGTGTAATATGCTGAATAGGTGTAATTCTTCCAGGGTGTCTGCTAAGCAAACATAAATTTATCATGAATTAATCACCACAGGACCATATTCAGTCAGGGGACACAGCAATTACTGACATTGATCAGCAGATGACAGCAGGAGCATGGGAGAAACACATCTTTTTCACCAGATATTCATTCACACACACGTACACACGTATGCGCACATGCACATGCATGCGCTGATGCACACACATGCATACACACACACACACACACACACACACACACACACACATGCACACACACACACACCCACACAAACACACGCGCGCACACACACACACACACACACATAGACGTACACGACCCCTATCCCCAAGGTAGATAACCAGCCTACTGGCTCTATCCTTTTTTTCTATACACCTTTATGTTTTTTTTATTAGTTTCTTTATCATATTTGTTATTATTCTTCATTTTGTGCAATTCGAAGTCTGTGGAGACTACATAAATAATTCATAAATAAAGATTGTATTTGAGTGTGTGACTTTAGTGACCTTGAATATGTGTGTATATGCGTGCGTGTATGTATATGTGTATATGGGTACGTGTGTGTTTGTGTGTGTGTGTGTGTGTGTGTGTGTGTGTGTGTGTGTGTGTGTGTGTGTGTGTGTGTGTGTGTGTGTGTGTGTTTAACATGCCACAGGAACTATTTGGAACTTAATGCATATCTGCTCATATCTATGATCTATGGAATACCCACAGTTCTTTTTTATTGTCATGTATTGTTTGTCTATATTGTATTAGCATGCCAATACCACATTTTAGAAAAAAAAATATTAGAGCAGACTCGATTTCATAATATTTCTTTGTCGGTGGTAATGTGTTCACCTGACAGTGCCGATATTTTTATTGCTGTGCAGATATATTGTGACTGGATTTGAGTAGGGTCATGATTTGTAATCCATTGTGAATGTGTGTGTTTTATATATGGCTGTATGTTATCAACAGAGGGAGAGCAAGAGAGAGAGAGAAAAAGTCTGTCACAGCTCACTGCACAGATAGATTGCCTGAAGTGGAGATAGGGGAGAGGGGAGAGGGGCAGGGTATGAGCAGGGGAGGAGATTTTACCAAATATCTAATATGTTAGTACTGTAAGTTGGTCTGGGTCAGGATGTGCGTGCCAAGAAAATGTATAATGGTTTAATGTAATGTAATGAGATGTAATGCGATGCAAAGAGACATAATCTAATGTATTGTGTAATGAGATGGAGGGAAGACATGAGGCACAAAAGAAGAGAAAGAAGGAAAACGAAGGATGGAAATTACAGGAGTCGGTGTGACAGGAACTCAAGAGGGGATAGGGCAAAGAGAAATAATATTGGGAAATGCAGAAGTTTGATAAAAAAAAAGAAGTGTAACAGGGCAGTCACTGAAAAAAAATAAAAAAAAAAAAACCCACACACACAGGGGAGATGGAAAAGGAGAAGGGAGTGAGTTATCGATTTATTCAGATTGTATCGATCGGTCGACTGCCCTTCCCATTTGAAGAGGCACAGGGATCGAGGAGGCGACCCGCGTTCATCATTGGGGCTCATGGAATGTGAAGAGGTCAGCAGTAAATGACAGCAGAGTCCCGAGAAGGGTGGGAGAGGCGGGGTGGTGAGAGAGGCTCCCCAGTGCCCAGTGGGGTGCAACGCTTCCCGTTTGCAACAGGAAGCAGCAGCTTCTCCCACCCATTTTCCCATGCCCAACACACTGATGATCATGTATACAGGGCACTGTATGACCCTGCAAGAGCATGCCCACCTTTGTTCCCTCTACCATTCAACACAGCAAAAATAGCATATGATATAATGAATAATAAATAAATAATATATGTTAGGAACAAACTATAAACTACTTTCTTATGTAGTTTGTAAAATATGTAATTTCAGTCTTACCTTTGGTCTCAACATGGCAAAAATAGCATATGATATGATGAATAATATATGTAAGTAATATATATTATGAAATAGCAAAACCATTTCTTATGTAGGTTGTAAAATATGTAATTTCAGTCTTAACTTTGGTCAGGAACAAATCTCTAATCCCTTGCTGCTTCAAATTGCATTAAACCGGACAGTTTTACCTCTGATTCGACAAATTGAATCTACTGTTCGGATTACATTATGTTTCACAGATGAATCTGGTAATGTAATGTGATTGGGAAATGTAGTGAAAGCTTGTAGGCTATTTTCTCTCAATTTTTCTAAAGTCAGTTGTGAGTGAACTTTACACCAATTAAAATTTGATTGATTAATTAATTTATGTGTGTCAGGCAAAGTGGTGCAGAGATAGACAGACACATATTCAACAGAGAGTTGGGGGGCACAGAAACACGGGGTTAAATGAATTAATGAGGCACATTTGTATTCTGGTCCTATGAAAATGTATGTGCGTGATTGCTGCTGACATCAGATTTGCTGGCACACAGTGGCTTCATGTTTAAAAACTGCACTCTAGTTGATTCTAGAGATTGTAGGGCCCACGGAGGGACCAGTGTGACCAGTAGGATGATTAATTCGCCAGAGTAGCCAACAAACAGCGGGAGAGCCAGGAGGTACAGAGGAAGCACTCGGTGAGTGTGCAGAAGAGTGAGCGGATAACGAGAAGATTCCTTCGCAGTCAGGTTGCCGTGACGTTCGCCATGGCGATGCTGCTCAAGCTGCCACTGTGGGATGGGAGCAAAGAGCTGACAGAGAGATAAAGGGCGATCGCAGAGGGGCTGTTCGCCCCTTCCTGATAAGGGCCGAGAACATGTGCGCTTGCTGACACGTTGCCGTGCATTAGATGACATCTGAGGAATGCCGTGCCGGCTCGCGGGCCATTAAGTTGTGGAGAAGGCCGGGAGCTTCAGCGGTGGGAACGAGTTAGCATGGCAAGTGAGTCCTGTGGGCAAAGGGGCAAGATGAACGGCTGGTCTGAGCTGAGCAAGCTCCCTGCCTTATACCAAGGCCCTTTCTTGTTGAACAATTTGTATGTCAACATTAGTTTCCCCTTTCAGATCATCACCTTCAATACAGTCCAAGAGATGGTGTTCTCTAGCCAAGAAGACCCATGTGAGTGCAGTAGGAGGCCTATAGAACGGAATAGCTGGGACAGAAAAATTTTGCTGTCATTCCTTTGTTTGTCAGAACACATGCAGTTCTACATGGCAAACAAAAGGTAAGCCCAAGTGTTGGGGAAAGGGAGACAGGAACATAATGAACTGGTATAGCCTGTGTGGAGAGGAATGCCACAGTTTAACCTGCAAAGAGTGCAGCATTTGGTGTGTGTGACTACCCTCGAGAATGACAGCCTGAGGGTTTAGCGGAGAAGGGGAGACTGGATTTTGTGTTATATCTACACCGACATTTTCTGTGATTGATTCAATCTGAAGTAAAGGATTATTTACTGTTACTGGTCTACTGGTCTAAGAGCAGGTTGTGTGGCTGAGGATCCAAAAAAAAAAAAAAACATTGCGGGTAAGTGCTTGGTCGTTTGGTTGTCATGGGGACCGTCTGGAAACCGTGACATTTTCCTCACTTTGGATCCCCCTTTCTCCCTCCCCCCTCATCATTTTATCATTTTGTAACTGCAGCTGGCTTCTTAAATTTCCCCATAAAACGTGGGAACATAAAAAGCTGCAAGCAAGCACGTAGTGCATCTAACAGGTTTCTTGTTAAGAACTATTGACTTTAATTAAAAAATGGATTAAGCACAGTCAGATTTTCATTGCCTTAAAGACACTCTTACCGATTCCCACGCAGTACAAGGATATTTTTAGGTATGCCTTTGGTCAACTGGATAGGCATACTCATCTAGAGGAGCTGTAAGTGTGGTTTCTTCATTTGAAAAACATAGCTGCCAACATGGTTAGTTAGCACCTACAAAAAATGATTTTCCTCATCCAGCAAACACCAAAAAGTATCTCGGCAATTTTAAATGTACCCAGTAATGATAATGACTTCAGTTCTTCTGCCGAATCATCAGCAATAATGAGAGCAGTAGTGCTCAAAATGATTAAAAAAAGAAAATCACTGGTTGTAACGAGGGGTTGCCTTTGTGTGTGAGTATCAGTTAGGGTTTTTTTCTGGCACATTCAAACCGTGGTGGAAGCAGTCAGAATGAGACTCCATGCCTATTTTTTTAACACTTCAAATCAAAGTGAGATCCAATTTCCAAGAAATGCCACCCGGCAAACTGGCATGGCGAGTTCGCTTCCAAGCTGAGTAGCAAGCAAGCCACGGAAATACAACTACAAATAACGGTGGCAATTAGTAATCATTTTCTGGCACCATAGCTAAGGGAGTGAGTGGTAATAGCAATGATGTGTATGGTTCCAGAGTGATGCGGTCATTGTATGCAGCCTTTGGTGTGACCCCAGTTTCATGCCCCCAAAGGTCACCATATGCCATGCCATGGTCTCAGTGGACAGCAACAGAGAAAAATATAAATGAACATTTAATAAAAATACTGATCCCAAAGCCAACATATACTATCTCCATCTATATTCGTCATTAAAATCAATGTGCTGTCCGTTTAATGAGGACTTGGCACTGATGAAACACAGACGCTCTTGACTGTAGGCATCTGGTCAAGAGCATACGGCTGTGTTCTCAAATGATTTGAATTCTTCCGGTGACCATGAAATAGCTGGAACATTATGCTTCCATTCACACACAAACTCAGCGTCTGGACTAATATTAGCTGTCTTTGTAAGACTATAGTTAAGGAAAATGCATAACCCAATTAAATCATTTTTAAACAATTTATACTTACACATTAAACATAGCCTGCTTGTTACCTACCAGTGAATAGTAGTCATGTATGGTGCATTTCAGTAGCTATGTTTTCCTATCTCTGCCTTAATGTAAATTTGCACCAAAAATTATGCAACAATGGTCCTCTCATGTTGTAAATGGACATGTAGTGCAACTTGATCCAACATATGAAAATGTTCTCCCTTTTGATTATTGCAAGTAAACTGTTTTAATGTCATTGTACAGCACATAACTGAAGCTTTGACTGCCGATGTTGCTCCCCTCATTTAACTGGTGTTTTAAGGGAATATCAACTTAGGTAAAAATGTTGGGAAGTTTTCTATCTAGCTAGTTACATCTGGAGGCCTGCTCTGCTCCAGTTTGGTGGAATTTTCAACAGTGGCTGTTTAAATGTGTCACTCTTTCCTTGGATGAATTAACAATTAGAATTGTGTGGGGAGTTTGTCATTGGAGAATTACGTAACATTCAGACTGCTCTGACAAATACTAGTGCTCAGTCTCAGTGCTCTATCAAAAATCCATATTTACTGCACTACTTTTGGGTCAGCCCAAAAAATATTTTGGTGGGTGATTGCATATCTGGGCCAAATGCTGCTAATGCCAGAGCCCTCATGGAAACACATTGCTATACACAGACCCAACTACAGACATGCTGTCAGATATCTGAAACCAGCTGAATTTCCCGCTTTCAATTCTCAGCAGAGAGACTCAATAAATTTTCATGTGCTCTCCCATGCCAACTTAGTCAGCCAAAGGCACTAAAGCGAATGGCTATTTTTGTTAACTCTTTTCAAAGAACCACTTCCATTGATTAGCGTCTATTCCCAATCCAGTCATTAAAGCGACAACAGACAACCTTTCAAAGCTGCTGTCCGGCAGATGACAGCCATTATAGCGCAGCGACAGGAGCATACATAACCCAAATCCCTGATAAATAAAGACACAATCCAATACATTCGGCACATCCCCTTTAATCGCATAGAAAAAAAGCAGCCTCTTGACAAATAGAACTTTTCCCTTTTTGATTTACATCACAGAATCCAGAGTGATGGTGTTTTAAATGCAGCAACCTACAAAAAATATTATCGAAAACTTAAAAGGGAAAAAAAAAACACACACACACACAGTAACCTATGCAACAGTCGTTAAATCATTAAAACCAGGAAGTGCTTTCTTGAACTGTGGTCTGCCTGCTCGTTTAGTACTCTGTAAACCAAAGTGTTC
The DNA here is from genome assembly GCA_019176425.1 of Megalops atlanticus. NCBI lineage: Eukaryota > Metazoa > Chordata > Actinopteri > Elopiformes > Megalopidae > Megalops > Megalops atlanticus. The sequence goes on from CM032877.1 coordinate 50,130,644, forward strand.
TCCTCATTTTCCAGTTCGGACTGAAGGCACACCCATACTACTGAACTATGCAGTATGCGGCATGACCGGGAACGAGTGTGGATGGATACAAGGGAATGCCGGGGGCTATGGGTCGTTGAGCTCCTAAATCAAACTGAATGACAGAGCTGCCTCATTGTTGCGTGTTTCTTTCGGCCATCTGAATTGTAACTGCGATGCAGAACATTTATAACGCCAAGGTCCTGTGGGTATGTGCAATAAAGCATTCACACAGCCCAGGGTGTACAGGGTGATGATGCTGTTGCAGCCTCCATTCTGCTGGGTTACCCTTGAAGAAAACAACAGGGCAGCCACTCGCCAAGACAGCTCCAGCCCTCACCAATGTGAGAATGGCAGAATTTCACAAGATTACCACTTACAATCCCCTTCCTTCTGTTCGCAAAAATTAATTTGCAGCCAACGTCCATTTGAATATGGCTCTGTGTTGCTTTCATAAAATGAACCAATTCACATTTCAGTGGAGACAGGGGTACAGTGTGGGGTTGACAGACATCTGTGTTAATGGACAGCAGCTGCAGCAGCTGCTGCTAAGAGAACACACAAACTGTGGAATCTGCTGATGGATTCAAAAATAACTGAGGTAACTGAATGTTCTCTGAAAAGAACACGTAAAAAAGGGAGCAAGGTGCTAATTTAGACATGCCGAATCAACTGGAAACGCTGTTAATCCGTCAAAGAAATTTAATGTGTGTTTTAAAGATGAAAGGAAAACAGGGAGCAATTAAAATTCAAAACTGTTTGTGAACACTGGACACCTACAGCACTGTTTGGTACAAGTGTTTTTTTTTCCACATGAATTCTCCCAAATGAGATTACTTCTAATTCCAGGGTAGCAACCAAAATAAAACCCTCAAGGTCTTCTCTTATGTTAGTATCCAGATTCCAACTTCGGCAGAGGTGACATTGATTTCAGTGGCTCGAAACACAGGGATTGCAAATGCACACACACGTATACACACACACACACACACATATACAAATACCGACAGGCACCTGGGGGCAATGCCATCACCTAGGGCACAAACATCTCATGTTCAGCATTGCTATAAAACCATGTTTTGTACTGAAGCAAACAGTGGACTTTAGTCTGGTGTGGTGCTCAACTTTTTGACTTTGCCTCAAAGGAAAGCACTTAAAAAAAAATCAGACACTTGTTTTCTGCCTTGTTCAGTCAGTAACATTTACACGTGTTTTGATTTTCTGTTAGGTTTGTATATAAAGCTCTCACCATTTCTATCATTCTGACTGCAATGTTATACTCAAATAGACCAGAACGTGACACGAGTGTACAATATACAGCTATCTTGGAAACAGTTCAACAATACTTGTAGGTTTTTCAATGGATAACACTTGTACAAAATTAAAGGGTATGACAAAGGAGTATACAGTATATATGTGTGTGAGAATTTGATGGCTCCTGTGGTATTATTTCTGTTCATTTTCTCCTCTGTTCCCTTTTGCCTTCTCTTCAATGAAAGGTTCAATGAAACTTACAACGTTATGAAAAATGCTTCACCCCAAACCCCAACATCACATTCTTCCCCTTACTCCTCCACTCAACAGATGTCTACAGTCCACAGGTCCACAGTGTTATGGTTTGGTATTTCCCTGATATTACAAATAATTGACTGCCCCCACCACCACCACCACTGTCATTCCAACCTCTCCACTCCCCAACTCGTGTTCAGTGGAGGGGCAGGTCAAACTGCAATTGTTGCTATACGGCAATTCCTTAAAAGGACTGTTTTGTAGTCTTAAGGGGACCTCCTTAAAATGACTAAACTAATGTCTTAATATTAGTGTTTATCCTTCAGTGATCGTCCTTCAGTGTTCATTCCTTAGTGACTGCTGTCGATTATGTCATAATCTCACTTGGAACTGAATCTTCCATGACAGTTGAGGAGGTCTCTCTTTTGTGATTGTCTTCACATTTTCTTGTTTTAATACTCTCAGGTCATTTAAGATACAGAATGTAAACTGTTGACAGAGCTCACTTGATACCTGACTACCCCCCCACACACACACACACACACACACACACACGCATATCACGCTGCCCTTTATTCCTTTCTTCCTTCCTTCACCCTGTCTTTCCTTCTCTCATTATAAAACAAAGAAACCAGAGAGCAATTCAGATCCCTTCATTGTCAAAACCATTAGTGTTACTGTCAGCAGTTCTTCAGGTGGTGACAATTCATCTTTCCCCTTTTTTCTCATTTCCAAAGGCAATTCAAAAATACAAGAAAAGGTAACTAAGAGGGATACAGTACAAAACAAAAATAACAGAGGATCCTCTTGTCCCGAGGATCATCCTCCAGCACACAACTATTGTCCAATCTATTTTTTTTTTTTGCATGTGGTCCTTCTGTGAAGTATACTGCACTTATGCTGGGGAAGAGGAGCTTGTGTCTGTATGTGACTTTTATTCCCACAGCAAAGAGAATACATATCTGTATCTGGTACAACAGCAGGGATAGGTCACAAGTGCTGTACCTTTAAGTCACATTACTTCAGTTGCTACAGTAACAATACAGCAGTATAAATGAATCACATAATGTGTAAGGTGTAAAAGGGTAAGCAAATACATGCATGATTTTTTTTTTCCTTTTTGTTCAGCTGACTGGTCTCATTGAGGGAAAGGAACATTTAAAAAGGTATACATTGTTCTCAGTGTATGAAAATAGTTATGTTGTCAACACCTCAAGAGGCATATTTTCCAGCACTTCAGTCACGGTGTAAAGATACATGATTTCAAGGGCATGACAGCCCTTTACAAGTCTCTTTACAGTAAATAATGGGATTAGTTTGAATGGAAACCAATAGGCACAAAGGGGTGCTTCAGAGCCCAGGTGGAGAACCTGGGCACTGGGTCTACACAGTATATATAACAGAGTGGAGAGGTCTATCACGTGTATGAGTAGTCTATATCTGGTATTCCTCCTCCTCTATACCCACGGTTGGTGCCATACCTAGTGGTGGCCGTGTGCTGGGTGCTTTTGTAAAGGCTAGTACCATTGGAGGGGAAAATAGTGTGGATGATGTAATCCTCCCTTAGGGGCTTGGGATGCAGGGGCTCCCGGGTGGCTATGGGCGTCATCTGGAAGCCAGGCCCCCGGACCTCCAAGATGGAGTTGTCCTTCTTGGTGCCCGACTCAATGTAGTCGTCGTAGTGTTTGCTGTGGCGGGAGCCGCCCCGCCCGTAGTCGGAGTGCTCGCGGGCGGAGAGGTGACGTGTCCGGTGCCCGTACCAGCAAAACACGGCGAAGATCAGGGCGAGGGAGACCAGGGCCGTCGCCCCGCCGATGATTCCCGCCAGGGGGAGGGCGGACAGCGAGTCGGAGCCGTCGTCCTCGTCCTGATCCGACCCAGGCTCGCTGGGGTCCGACGTTTCGGTCCTGGCGCAGACGGGACTCTCGGCCGTGTCGGCGCCGGCCCCCATGATCGGGCTTTTGCCGCTGGTGCCGGTGACCAGTGGAACCATGCAGATGATGTAGATGGAGCGGGGCTGCAGGGCGGTGAGGAGGTATTCCCGCCGGTCGCCCGGCACCAGCGTCTCGGTGATGGAGCCCATAGCCATGTTGTTGCCCATGCGGAGCCAGCTGAGCCGGAAGGAGGAGCTGGGCTCTGGGACGTGCCAGGTGATGTGGATGGTGTCCGGGGTCAGGGCCTTCACTTTGAGGACCAGGGTGTCGCTGACGCCGCTGCTGCCCAGCGGGTAGTCCAGGCTGGAGTCCGGGAGCCTGAGGCCCGGGCGCTTGGACCTGAGGGTGAAGAGAGAGCCCTGGGGGGAGGAGAGGGTGGAAGAGGCGGCCGCCACCAGGCCCCCGTCCCCCTTCTCCCTGCTCCCGCCTCCCGCGCGCCCGCCCGCGCTCCCCACGCCACCGCCGCCCCCTCCTCCTCCGCTCTCGCACTCCTCCATCTGGCTGGTGAGGTCCCTGAGGGCCATGCCCCGCACCCTCTCCGGGGTCTGGCACATGAGCCCCCGCACGGTGATGGAGGTTCCCCGGCCGCGCAGCCAGTCGTACAGCCAGTGCAGGTTGCAGCCGCAGTGCCAGGGGTTCCCCCGCACCAGCAGCTGCGTCAGGCTGTCCAGGTCCCGGAACAGGCCCCGCGGCAGGGTGGTCAGGTTGTTGCCGGACAGGTCCAGCCTCTGCAGCTGGCGCATGCCGTCCAGCGACCCCCGCGGCACGTGGGACAGGGCGTTGTCCTGCAGGTACAGCCGCTGCAGGTGGGCGCTGGGCAGGTTGAGCGGCGGCGTCTGGAGGGAGTTGCGCACCAGGGAGAGCTCGGTCAGGTTGGACAGGCGGGAGAAGGTGTCGTCGGCGATGCGCTGGTTGGCCAGCAGGTTCCCGTCCAGGACGAGCCGGCGCAGCGAGGCCAGGCCCCGGAAGGCGTGGGTGGGGATGGTGGAGATCCGGTTGTCCTCCAGGCGCAGCTCCTCCAGAGAGGACGGCAGACCGGAGGGGATGCTGGAGAGGTGGTTCCGGGACAGGAAGAGCAGGCGGAGGCGGGGGTTGCCGGAGAAGGCCTTGTCGCCGATGCCGACGGTGGAGACGGAGTTGTCGTCCAGGTGCAGCTTCTCCAGCAGCGGCAGGCGGGCCAGGGCGGCGCGCGGCAGGGTGTGGATGTTGTTGTCCTGCATGTGCAGCTCTCGCAGGGACGGGGGCAGGTGCATGGGGAAGTCGTCCAGCTCGTTGTCGTACAGGTACACCACCTGGACGGTCATGTGGAGCTCCAGGGAGACGGGGAGCCCGGCGTTGTCGATGTGATTGTTCTGCAGGTAGAGGACTGTGGCGGTGAAAGGCAGCGGCGGGATGGAGCTCAGTCCCCGGTCGTTGCAGTATATAAAGTCCTCGTCGCACCGGCAAACCGACGGGCAAACAACTTCCCCCATGCCTTCCCCTCCCTGTGCCGTGGAGGAGGCAGCGCAAAACTCCAGCACCTCGGCCAATAGCGTCAGGCACAGAAGCAGCAGGAAGAGCCAATCACGAGGCTCTGCAGCACCTTCAGGCGCCATGTTGATGCTGAAGCCCAAACCAGCTCTACCTCTGTTTTTTAACTTGACCCCACCCCTCACTTTTTTAGAGAGGGGGTAAAGAGTAAGTGTAATTTCAGTTGTGTAAATTCTCCTGTCCAATCAGCAGAAGGCTCCTCGACTCTTGAACACGCCTCCCTGGCTCCTCCCACCCTGCAGAAGAGAGAGAAGAGCAGAATCTGTAGTAACACTCCAGCAGACTGAGCCTCAAGGGGTACTTCAAATGAACTGTGAGAAGGGAAATCTTTTTCAGCACTTCATGTATCCATTTGTTTAAAAATCTGTTAATTGCTTTTATTCAAATATGCTGTTTTCTTTAATCTACTCATACTCCCCGGGGTAAATCTTACGTTTCACAACCCCAGCGCAAACCGTTAGTGTGCTTAAACTTAAATTTATCACACGTAGCCACCAAACTCCGGTCACGGAACCGATATCGCTGCAAACACGCAACATTCCGTCAACATTTCTGCAATGATGCAACAATGTCATTTGGTTGCTGCAGCCTTACAGGAAGAGCAAAATATGGTATGCATTCGTTGAGATAAACAGGGATTAACTCAAAACTCTGTGCCGTGCAGGACAGGCCATGCCAGGCTCTTATTCACATTCCAGTCTCAGTTCTTAATTATTTTACCTAATTGCTTATTCAAAGTCAAACAAACAATACTGTTAATCCACTCACACCTCTAATTATGCCCTCCAGTCATGGTTCCATATGAATGAAACTGCATTGACAGAGACATTCGAGGAAGGAGGGACACACAGTACTGCTTAATATTTTAAGGCCTACATGCATTATGTACAGCGTATTTAAAAAATAGGATTTAAACAACTAGTCAAACACTGAACAACTCTGTACTGTATATTTTTCTGCGTGTGTTTCATTTTTAAACAGTATGGGAATACAGTTGTCTGACACTTAAGTACACTTGTTTTTAATCACACACACACAGTAATCACCGCAAGTAAGGAAAAGGATCTGTCTGTACTGACAGAAATCCCTCTTGCATTTATTTTCCAGACAAAGTTAAGGGCGAATCTTGATTGAGTGTTTCTGCAGGCATTAAACTTGTCAGTGGGAGGGATGGCCAGGGCATATGTGTGAGATTGAACAGATGAGCAAGAGTCTGTCAAACAGCAAGGATTATTTGGGTCATTCCTTTCAAGTGAGAGATGGCGAAAGAGAGAGAGGGGGAGAGAGAGAGAGAGAGAGAGAGAGAGAGAGAGAAATCCGAATTTGAGAGAATGAGGTGGTAGCGACAGAGAGGTGGGATTAAGATATGTTTGGATTAACAGGATAAAGCACACGGTAGAAAAAAAAAACATCCACAGATGAGTGTGTGCGTGCATATGCGTGTGTGCGTGTGCAGGTGAGACCGCCATCAGCATTCACTGACTGCAGCAGTAATGGCAGATTAAGTGTTTGGATCATTGAGCAGAGATTCAGCCGGGCTGTGCAGACACTCAGTCGCCTCAGTCTGGAAAAAGCTCTATACTTTGCACTGCAGCAGATGCCAATATTGGCTTTGATTCGCCCACGAGAGGGCAGGGAAGGGCAGTATCAATTTACACCGAAAGAGAGAGAGAGAGAGAGAGAGAGAGAGAGAGAGAGAGAGATCTGTCTGATAAAAATGTGCAGTCAGAGTACATATTAAAACGTTTACGGTAAATCCATTGCACAGGTTATATTTGGCATAATTGATTCCCATACAAAAGAGCCAGGAGAATACCATAGAATCACGCAGGCATATTTTACTTTTTAACCAATGGAAGGATATGGATAAACAAAGAAACTGATGGATAGAGGAACAAATAAATGGAAGAGGCTTTCACTTTTAAAAGCACTTTATGTAACATTGGTTACAAAAGAGCATATTTTTCAGAGAAACGTAGAAATAAATGGCAGAGAGAGGGAGAGAGAGATAGATAAAAAGACTGAAAGAAAGAAAATCAATTAATTAAGCAATTAATAAAATAACATTGAAACTTCTTTTTACATTCTTTCCATTCTGAGATGTGCAGATAGCAATCATGTAATGTTATTTGTAGCTGCATAAATTTATCTAGTTGCCTTCATGAACATTTTAGATTGTGCAAATCAGTGCCTACAAAATATTAAAGAATTAAACCTTCGGAAATTGCAGATGATAGTCAACGGTGAAGTGTACATGTCATGTTTAATTTGGCTCAGACAGCTGCAATATGCACGATCCCGGCTGTATTAAGAGTTAGGATCTCTGAAAAGACAACAGTGATGAATTCACGCCAATTAATTAATTACACCACTCAAATGAACATTGGCTTGTTCATGCCCAAACTCCATTATTTTGACACATCAGAAATCACCAGGAAACTATTTTCCAAGGATCACTAACTCATACATCTGGATAAATGTGGATACATATTGTTAAATTTGATATATTTTGCAGCCTTCTTCATTATTGCTTTTGCCAAACCAGTTGAAAAACAACAAAAACAGATTTGACTATTCCCAAGATCAGCCTCTCAGTAATTACATGGCTGTATGAATTACAATGATCAATGTTCAAAACTTCACCAATTTTTTATCTACACAATGTTAATTTTAGCTACTTAAAATGAAACTTCCCTTATGTCTGATCCACATTTCATCTTAACAATCCATGTGGCTGTAAATCTGTCAGAATAAAAACTGGCCCACAAAATACTTTTAGCCAAACTCCAGAAAAAAAAACATTAAACCATAAAATAGCATATTAATGACAGAAAAAGATGATTATGAACTAAAGATAAGAGGGGGGTTTAATTCTGGGTTAATGTCAGATACGGCAAATGTATTTTTCAAATGGATTAGTACACGTGGAATTGGTTTTAACACTGTGACCTTGTTTCTCAGCTCTCTACATGTGTAGGTTGTGCTGAATGACTTGATGGGTGACAGCAGCCTGCTACAGCATCATCTGATGACCCTCCCACTACCCCGACTCTGAGCTAACCCAAAAATGCAGTTTGGTTTCCCTGCCATATTCTTTCTGCTTTCATCATATCTTGTTTGACCGAAGATAGGCGGCACTGGAAAAAAAAAAAAAAAAAAAAAAAAAGCAAATAGATTTTGTGGTGTGTGAGAGTGTGTGATACGGAGAGAGAGCTATGTTGTCATTCTGAATTGAGGACACTCACTCTCCCACTAGCTCTCTCTCCCCCTCTCTCCCTCTCTCTCGCTTCCCCTCTCTGCCAGCGCATGATCTGCATGTATAAAAAAGGGGGAACAGAATGAGTCGCAAATTCCCTTTGCCTCTCTCATATGATCCCTTTCACTTGTAGTGTTTCATCACGCCTCCCTTTTTCAAAGAGCTTCTCTCTCCCCACACGTACATATATTTATACGCCACCATTTAAGACTTTCTCCCTTTCGCTCTTTTTTAACTGCGCCTCTTCCTTTCATCTCCTCCTTCTTTTATTCTCTTTCTTCCATTGCGCATCTGTCCTTTTCAATATTCCTGTACACTCTATCCCCTCTGCTTGTATGATATCTACTTTTCTTTTTTTGGTCTTCTTGTAAACTCTCTTTTAATCCCCTCCTTAAGCAATCCCCCTTTTTCATTCAATGATTAAATAAAGGAAACAATTCTGGAAAGCTCTTTTTTGACTTTAAAAATAATAATAATGTATGATAACCAGTCTAACATTATCCAGTTAAGAATTCATGTTCCCTCATCACCACACTCAAGAAGGAGAATCAAAACACAAATATCATACAGGCAGACACGAATTAGACCACAAAGGGGTTATTTTTCATCAAGATCGTGAATACAAGATTGTTAAATCTTAATGACAAAGAATTGTGGGCATGTGTCATTCTGCAAAAATGATCTCCATTATTCTACAACAAAGACTCAAAACCTCTCAGCAGACCAAGTACATTGACTCATACCCTAATAATCTACAGAGTCTGCTGATAACAAACAGAGAAACTGACTGCCCCACCCCCTCGCCTGTAACCAGTGCTTGAGGGCTGTCTGTGTGTCCATCCCCTGTGTCCTGATGCTGTATTTCAAACAGCAGTTAGTGTTCCAATAAGTCCTCCACCGTCCAGAGCGGTTATCTCTCTGGGACTTCCTTCAGATTCAGTGACTGGTGAAGTCTTCTTCTCCCCCCCCGTCGAGAGAGAGAGGGGCTCAGATGAGGCCATCACCGTGAGTGACAGGACTTTTGTTCCGTCCCATCAGAGATGCCGCTCCAGATCCTGCTGTCTCTGACCCCCCAGCCTGCTCCAAATCACTACCAAGACCTGCAGTCCACTCCAGTCACCTGCCTGTCACCCGCGTCCTCCCCCACTCAACCAGACAGCTGAAGGACGAGGGCCTTGAAATTCAACAGAATATTTCAGTAGCTTTTCCAAACGTGGAGAGACTCAAGGACGGGCGACTGTGTGCGGGTCCGGAGACGTGCGATAATTAGAAAAATTCAATGATATTTCATCTTCCTAAATGATTTTAAAGTTAAACTGACAGTCCTGCCTTTATTCTACTTTATAATGTAATTTAGCAATTCCTCTTCCAGCTTTGGTCTTTCGGCAGCTTAGGTTGGGAGGCTTTTTGTTTTTAACCTTTCTCATAGAAAAAAGTGATGACATCTTCTGTTGAAAAGCTGACAGTCATGAGGTTGAATATGAATGTGTTGAACATGTTTCTGTGCTCTGTAAGTGTGGAGGTGCAGCACTGTTTACTCATATAGAGACACAGCACTTCACTGTGGAAGCAGCTGCAAAAGCCTGCCTGAGTCAAAGGTTATGGTGAAGCTGAACAGTAAAGAAACCATATCCCCAGAGAAATATTATACGGAGGAGTGTTATAAATGTTTCATCGAGGTAGGAGTGGATGCTAAGCAGAATAAAAATGTAGAGATACGACTTAAGTCATTCTGACACTGATTGTTAACCACAGTTCTAGTACCTTTTCTCATCCATAGGCAATTATCTTTAATTTTAAATGTCCTTTCTCAGCTCAACCTCCATATGACTTAATCATTTTTTCATGTTGTATTCTGCATCCTATTATTTTAGAGAAAGATAGTCCATTAACCAGTAAAGGGAAACAGTTTTACAGAGGTGTGTTCACATAAGAAAAGATGCAAAGAAAAACAGAAGGTAATTTTAAAAAAGCACGACCAATCAAACATTCATGTTGCAGAGGCTTTGTCTTATAATATCAGACAGTCTACCATTCATATCTTTAGACGTGCACATTGGCTTTGATATAAGGAAGAGAAATCCCCTGAGCTCTCGTCCACCAGGACAAACATGAATATTGGGGAACAGTGCAATTGTGCAGGAAGTGCAGAAAGTGTGTGTGAGAAACGGGGGGATGTGGTGGTGGAGTAGAGTGTATGCTGTTTCTTTATGACGCAGCATCCCCTTCACTCTCCAGTTTTTCAGGTTGCCATGAGTTTGATGTCGATCTTGCCTGTGATTCCTCTAGCCTCCTGTCTTCCCAGCTCTCTTTTTTCTTTTTCCCCCTGTAGATCCAACTGTCTTCTGCCAAGCAGCTCTTAGCAGAACTGTTCAACTGCTCTCCAAACAAGGTGTCTGTTGTCTCTCAGTGTGTGTTTCTGTGTGTGAGAGAGAAACAGAGAGAGAGAGAGAGAGAGAGAGAGAGAGAGAGAGAGAGAGAAGGAGGGGGGTGAAAGAGAGAGAGAGAGCGTCTATGTGTGTGTGCCTTTGTGTCTCTGTCAATCTGTTTAACTACACAACACACGTACCCACCTCATTTCTGCCTTTCAATTTATCATTTAGGAAGAGAGAAAGGCTGAGGAAGAGCGCACGGCAGATGAAGGGGAAAGAGAAGAGAGGGAGGGTTATGAACCCATCGGAATATAATTTGGAGGCAGAAATGACTGTCAGGCCGAGCAAGGTTTAAATGAGCTGGTATAAAATAATAGTCAATCACTGATAACCAGTGGGCACACGAGCACACGTTGTGGGTGTTTCCCTGCATGTGTTCATGTGATTGTGTGTTTATCAAAGTAGTACTCAAATAGCAATCCCCTGCATTGCTCCGCCTGAGGAAAAAAAAAAAACAAAACTTATTTATCCTTAATCACGCATCTCATATTCCTTCTCTCGGTTAAGAACTCAGGACAGCAAGAGATGCTCTCAGATACTTGAGTGACTTGGCTTCGGTTTTTGATTCGAGAGAAAATGGCTGCTATAACAGGTGTTCTCTGCTGTGCCCACAGACAGGAGCAGGACTACCAATATGTACACTCCAATCTATCAGAGGGATATGCTCTATTAATGCATTATTAACACTGTGCTATTAAAATTGCAATCAGGGTTATGAGAGTGAAAATGAGGAGTGTGAATGTATGCGTGTATTTCTGTTTGGAACATTAAACAATATTTGTGAAATCTAATATTGATTTGTGTGAAACAGCAGAGAATTGAATGAATATCAAAGATGTTGTTATGTTTTCGTTTCATACCCTTCATTTATTTTTTGGTGTCAGGATTCTTAACGCTCGGTGTTAAGACGGTGTTATACCATATTCGCTATGGTCATACTTTGCTCATGCTGATGCTACAAAGCCACCAAATAAGATTAGACTTGAAAATTCCACCCTGAGGAATCTCGCTGTGCATTACAACCGGCCCGTCTGACAGCCTAGCCTGTCACTATGATTTGATATTGATTAGCTACAGTAATCAGCATGAAGGCAGTCACTGGAAGGCGTTTAGGAGACACACGCGCACGCAGACACAGGGGGGTGATGTGACTGGACTCATAACACAGCCACACATTGCTCCCATTCACGGAGGGAGGACCGGGGGTAGGGAGAAGGTATGAGATGTAACGGAGGAGGAGAAAGGATGAAAGGAAAAGGCAGAAAGATGGAGAGCAGGGAAGAGTGCAGGCTGGAGAGAGACAAAGAAGGAAGGACTCTTCCCTTCCTCCTCACATCTCTCTTTTTCTCCTTTCCTCCCTCTATCTTTTACTCTCTTTCTCTCTGTCTCTCTCTGCCTCCATTAAGTATAGCATTAGTCCAATCAAGAAAGCTTTTAGCTGAGTTGATTAAGAGACACCCATATGCAGTGCATGACGTTCAATTTGCTCCCTTTTGCTTTTTTCCTCCCCTTCTCTCTCCCTCTCTCTTTCTGTTTCAAAGGCACTTGCTTTCAGAGATTCAGAGGACTTCTCTCAGTAACTCTCCATCCTTCTCTCTATCCCCCTTTTTTTGTTCCAACATGCCTTTGTGCCTCTTTTTCCATTTTCCATCACTCATACAGTGTGTCCCCCACCCACCCCCCCACCCTTTCTTATTTTCAATATTGAGGCAGATGAGCCCTGACATGCCTAATTCAGACAGAGGAGGGGAGACCAGGAGAGGAGAAAAGGGTAAGGGGATGATAAAAGATGAGGAAGGATGGAAGGATGGACAGAATGATGGAGAAGAGGACAGAGATTGAGCGGTTTCCACTGGAAACTGAAATATCGATGAGATGTATTCAAATGGACCTTTTGTGTGATAAAGATTGAGAGGGAGAGAGAGAGGGCCAGAGAGAGAGAGAAAGAGAGAGAGAGATGTTGAAGAGAGAGAGAAAGAGAGAAAATTTAATCTAAGAGAGAGAACGTGAGAGCGAGGGGGAACAGGCATTACTGAAGGACAGAATAAGCGAGGGATAAAAAATGAGGCAGGGGGTGAAAGGAGGATTGAGGACTATAACATAAACAAAGCGATGAAAGAGCTTTTTAAATATTCATTTTGGTTACGGAGCACTAATTAACCATCCTGGGTACATTATTAGTTGATTAAATTTTTACTGGCAGTTAAATGACTATGCAAGCATTCCCCAGAGAGCAGGGGGATCTGTAAACCTGTCACAGACTGGGCCAGAGTGCCATAACAGCACTGCAATGTATTCACTGTACACGCTCGCTCACTGGGGTAAACACATTAGGTGCGTCACACTCAGTCAAACGCTAAAACACACATGCACGTGGGAGTACAGACACGCACACGCGGGAAAAATGCACGCACGCACACCACTCCTCCCCCCCTTTCTCATTTCTTTCCTTGCTTTTTTATTCCTTCATCTTCACCTCTGTTACCCCCAGACCCTCCCCGGCATTGTCCCCCGGACTCCCTCACCGTCTCTCTCCCTCCATCTTTTCCCGTGTTTCAGTCTTCCGGCATTTCCACTCCCCATCCTGTTATCTTCCCTGTTTCCTCTCTCCCTCTCCCTCTCTCACACACACACACACACACACACACACACACACACACACACACACACACCCACACACACACACACTCCTCTTCGGTGCTCTCTGTATCGGTATAAATGATGCAGTGACTGGAAATAAACAGGCAATTTAAGTGCTGGACACTTCACTGCTCTTTGTGCCTCCCCCCTGCTCTCGTCCTCTCTCCCTCCACTGTCACAGTGACACACGGGCGGCACAAGCGAAGGGGACAAGGTCAGTGCTCCCGAGGAGGAGGCACACAGAGGGAGGAGAGGAGAAAACTGCACGCAGGGATCCACAGCGTCTCGCGTCTGACGCATATCTCAGCCGCCTTCCTCTAAATGAGGCCGCATTACAGCATCTGCCGAGCGTTACGTTCAGAGAACGGAGAGCGATTTATGACGCTTTTCTTTCAGGGGGTCGTTAATCGATACGGCAAGTGTTTCTGGTCAATTCTCTATTATGGAGACTGGAACAAATGACATGACAGCTTGAGTCGATTGAGTTAAGAAGAATGAGCGCTCCCAAACTGCAATTTCCATTTAAAATCAGCTCTCTCTCGGAGTGACAGCCCGCCATGTCTGAAGCAGCTCAGCTCAATGGGCGCTGTTACTGCTCGCTTCGAGGCAGGGAGGAGTGCTCAGCCAACTCTGAAAGAGAAGAAGCTACCAATGAGGTCTGGAGTAATGAACCATATCGGGTCTTCTGAGGTGTCAAGGGGGCTGGGGAGGGGTGTGGGGGTGGTGGTGGTTTTCATCCTCAGTTGAAATTAGGAGCTCACATCATCTTAGTTCTGTACAGCAAGTGTGTGTGTGTGTGTGTGTGGGTGCGTGGCTGTGTGCGGGTGTGGGTGGGTATATGTGTGTCCTCCTCTACCCAGATCACCACGCTGGTATCACCACTGCTCAGTCACAGAGCATGAATATTAAAAGCTTGCAGCCAGAGCTATGAGCACGGCTGAGTTAATAATGAATCGGCCCTAATGATTTAATGGGTCTACGTGTTGACACCTCCCACAGGCTTTGGAACATCTGAGTCATTTAACACACATTCTGTACTGTAAAGAGAGAGAGAGAGAAAGAGACAGAGCGTTGAAGAGAGGGAGGAGAAGACCAAGCCAAGGGTGGATATGGCCATGTTGCCCCCTCCCTAGCACCGCATGCCTACCGTTCTCTCTGTCTTTGGCTCTGTTTTGATCCTCTTTTCTTTCTTTCCAGTTTTCCTGACACCACGAATCTGTCCCCAACTGTCCCAGCGCCCTCTACACCTTTTCTCATTTTCACTTCCCTCCTCCTCTCTCCCATATCTTCCTCCTTTTCCTAAGCCACCACCCCTCCCTCTCTAAACCTTTCCTCTCCCCTGCATTTACTCCATCTCTGGCCCTACCTTGCCCTCTCCCCTTCTTCTCCCATTCTTCCTTCTTTCCACCCCTTCCCTTCCCCTCTTCATTTTTCATTCTTCCTTCCTCTCTCTTTCATTGCATTCCTCCTATCTTCTGCCTCCTCACAACATAATGCCTTAAATGCTGTAACTAAAACTACACTATCTATGAACCACAACACTACATCAATACTGTGTCAGCATTATGTGTTAGAAACACCACCACAGCGTTAAGAGAATGTTTTGTTTTAGCCGGGAGAGCATATTCCCTCTGCATTTTTTGCACCTATCTTGTATATAACGGCACTGGAGGTGAATTTAATTTAAGGTATAAACAAGACCATGCAACGTTCCCCCAGACAGAAACAGCAGAAACTATGCGATGCGCGGGCGCCCATATAAGGAGCGAATCAATAAATAGTGTAAATCTCACTGAGCAAAAGGGGGGGGGAGAAACACATTAACCGGACCTCCATCTGAACGCTGATTAGAACAGTTCACTTCACTAAAGAGTCTGGGGCATGCAGAGGCCCGTGAGCAACGGGGGTCACATGGCACCCATGGCAATGTCTGCGGTCTGTTTGCTTTTCCATCCCCATCTGCACATGCTATTTACCCACACCTCATCAAACCTCATTCAGGCCGCTCAAACGGAATTGTATATATTTAAATTGGTCTAATTTCCTTTGTCTTTTTTGTTTTTTTTTATTACCAAACGTGCAAATTAAACATAATTATGTTTCAGTCTCAATATTGTTCAGTGGTGTTGAGTTCTCGTTGTTCATCCCGGAATCCATTTTTCACGTTTGCTTTACTGCCGTTTGGGTGAAGCACTGTGCGTAAGTTCAACACCAAAGCAACATCTCACCAGTGATCTGAAACCCACAGAACGGGTTGTGAGAATGGGGCCGTATCTGATCAGCAGAGTGCCCAGATTAAAAAAAATGCCCTGCCGATCGATGTTAATGAAAAAGCTTGCCAAGCATAAATGCCAATGATGTGCAGACATCTAGGAGGCATATGAAATGCTTTCTCCCTTTTCCATCTCTCTCCACCTCCACTCCTTCTCTCTCTCTCTCTCTCTCTCGCTTGCCTTGTCTTCCCCCCATGTTAACCCTCTTCCCTTCCAATCTGTTCCTCTCGCTTTTGTCTCTCCTTGTTCATCTTCCTCTTCATCTCACTCCCTCCTTCCTTCTCCTTTCCCTTCCTCCTTTCTCTAATCAGGCAGTGCATTGTGCGCCATTTTAATCTACAGTCTTGAACACGCGCCGTATCTGTACTGTAGTAATCCAGGATTTCACGCTGCCATTGTGTGTGTTTAAGCGTGTGCGGCCACAGTCGTGCACTGTAGTGTGTCTAACTCTATAATCTTGTCTGATGCCACACTGCATTGGAGAAGATAACAATCAGTTGTAGGATGCACTAAACCTGGCATCTTAAAGATTCAAACAATTTATGAAAAGGGAACTCAAGTGCAAAAAAAATCACATTGTGCTAAAGTTTAATTATGCATGTAGCTATGATTCATTGTTTTGATAGAAATCATTTTTTATGGACTGTTCTTAATTTTGATGTTAAAAGTTAAAATTTTAATTCAATGATTCAGTACCTGACTTTATGGCAAATTTAACATTGGATAATATCAGCACTTGATATAACATAAAGCAACTGAAATTTTAAAAAATGTATGTCTATTAAGCATTCAATAAAGATGACTGCATATTTATTTTCTCAAAATCACAAAATCATTTCAGTTCCCCTTTCCGACATTCCCAAGGCAAATTTCTGAATGAATTAATTTAATGACACAAAATAGCTGAAATACCTAATATATATATGCCAAATATGTATGTTCAGGCAAAAAAAAAAGCCATTTAAGACCCAAAGGACCAAATCTGTTGTATGGAATGATGCCAATGGAATACTAATTGCTTATAGCCAGCAATATCTACACTTCTGTAAAATAATGAACTAATGGGGTCAAAACTATTAGAAGCAGGTCAGAGGACCAAGGATCGGAAGCTGTATTCTTTGTTTTTAGATCACATTTGTGTGGCCCTAATCTGGTTGCCTTGGCACTACACTGCTGTGGTCCTGACCTGCTAGTGCTGTGTGACTAAAGCTGTAATCCAGCGTTCCATGCGGTCACAGTGAATCCTGTTATAATCTCGTTTTTCAATATGGTACTGTCTGTACACTTGTAATCCATTGTGCCGCCCTAGCTCAATGCATGTTGCGGTAAGGCAGCTCGAATGAATATATGCATGCGTTTGCCTGAGTGTGTGTGTGTCGAGGTCTGTCGTGTTTGTTTGTGTCCGTGTTTGTGTGTGTGTGTGTGTGTGTCTGTGTGTGTCTGTGTGTGTTTGTATATGCTGTGTGCCTTTCTGGCAAATGCGTGAATTTGTGCACAAAATATGTGGAGCTACCTGTGTGTTAAGATATGATATTGGGTAAAATCAGTGGTCCTGTGTTTGTGTGTGTGCTTGTGTTTGTGTTTGTGTGTGTGTGTGTGTGGGCGCTTGTGCGTGCATGCGCTCCCCTTTCCAGATTGCCTTGTTAATATCATTACCGTGTGTGTGTGAGCATGTAGAGTGTGTTTGTCACCGCAAAGTGGCAAAGTCTGTGCTGGTGCTGGCACATTCGCTGTGCCCTACTGGCTGCCAGATGTCCCCCAGTGAGAGAGAAAGGTGGAGGGAAGGAGGGACATGAGGAATGGAGGGAACGGGAGGTGAGGGGGGTGTCACCGTTATAACTCACCCCCAAGGCTCCCTCCCCTCACACGCTCTCTCTTTCTCTCGCTCGCTTGTACCTTTTTTTTTTTTGTTCCCTCCTCCCTTTCTGATGACAGAGTCGACTTGGCCATTCAGCAAAAAAAAAAGAAGGGAAGCGAGGGAGAGAATGAAATGGAGAGAAAGAGAAAGGGAGAGAGAACCAGAGAGAAGGTGAGGGAGAAGAGATGCAGACACAGCATCTCCTGAGTGGGGGCAGGGATAGGGGGATGGAGAAAGAAGGGATAGAGAAAAAGGATCACAGAGAAAAAGACAGAAAGGGACAGGGAAAGAATGGAGGGAACAAAAAATGGGAGTAGAGGAGGTATGCGCAAGAGGATCTGAAACATGGCAAGACCTCAAAAAGGACGGAGAAATGTTACGCTAAATGCCAGCTCTCTCACACAAAGCCCCGGGTGTTTGCGAACACCGTACTGCAGTGTATGAGTCTGCTCTGTCTTGAACGGCTTTCTGTGCACCGAGCTGCACTGCTGTATCGAGCAGAGTTCAAGAAAAAACACATGTTCAGATTGACTCCTTTTCATTATATCTTCCATTAATCACACTGGGATGAACTGCGATTTCACTCTCATTTCAGCAAGTACATGACAAATGAGCAACAGCTACAAGTGTGCAATAATTACCATCATCACTATGCAATAGAATACAGCATTATATTGACAGTGTAGTTTTCCTCCCATGTTTTAACACTATCACATTTTTGTAGGCTTTACAACTTAAAAGAAAACATTTGTATAGTCAGTTAGTATTGGTATCACTGCATTTTGGTTTGGATAAGGATGAAGTCTTGTTTATATGCTGTTTTTAGTTTGGTAATGAAATTTGTATGGTCATGACACTCCCCGAGTATCAAAGAAAAGTCTCACTATGAAAAAAAGTTAAGAACCACTGCACTAAGTCCGTATGATGGAAGGTTTTATACAAGAACAGATGAAATGCACCAAAGTGTGAAAACAACAAAAAAGTGATATGCTGGCAAGAGGATCCATGAAAGTGGTCTGAACAGACACGTTGGCTTGGTTTCAATCATTTGTCCTTGACTAACAAAAAAAAATGCCAGTGTTACTTTTTCAACACAAACATAACTTTTTTAAAATATTGTTTGTAAACACCGAACTCTCCAAGCTGAGATTGTGAAGGATGCATTAAATTATGACTCAAAAGTAAGGACAAATTTTGATTGATTTCAGGCCACCATTTGACAAAACTTCCATGTGATCAAAATGAAGCCTTAAAATTACTAAAATATTTACATATGTTTACATCTGATGTGTTCCAGCATTTTAGAGAAGGAGCACCTTATGACATAAGAACCCTTCATGAACTGGGGACAATTGTTTTTTGGTGGTGGGGCCAGGGGTATTAAGCCAACCCTCAGACAGCAGTATCCCTCACTCACTCTCTTCACGACTTCAGCTGAGAGTAGCCCTGCCAGACCAATGGCAGTATCAAAGCAGTCACAGGCCCTCGAGGTAGCCTCTCTCTCCTCTTTATTTAATTGGAAAGTCATTATTAAAACAGGGAATTAATACCATGTCTGCGGGATAATCTCATGAAGGTGACAGTAAGACATGTGTGCACAGACACACAGGATATATTCTCTGAGGCCGCTGACAAGAGACCGAGGGGAGGGATAGGGTGGGAAAGCGAGTGAGGAGAGAGAGAGCGAGAGAGGGAGAGTGTGTGAGAGAGAAATTGCCAACAGGCACGTTGCATGTTTACAGCTAAGAGAAACATCCCATGAGAGGCATGGGGAACGAGGATGGGGGGCTGGGGGGTATGTAGAAGAAAGAATAAAAGCGCGATGCTGAAGTCCTTGTGGGAAAGAAACAGGGGGTCAGCCCATAAGAGTGCAATGATGGCAGCATAGGAAAGAAAGCAGGAAAAGAAAGAGATGAAGGGAAAGATAAAGGCAGGAAGACAGCCTCTTTTTTTTTTTACACAGGATATCTGGAAAGGCAACATCAGTGGTGATGAAATACATTTAGAATCAGCCGAATTAATTCTGGTGAGATTCTTTTGGTAATGTGTTCGATAATACACTTGAGAAAGCCGCGAAGCTCTTTAATCTGCTCGTGTGCCACATTTTGTGAGGGTGGCTGGTGGAAACCATATCCAGATGAGGAGAGCTTGTGATGGCAGGGGATTATCCCCATTTCTGTGGCCTCAAGCAGCCCCACTCCCTGAACAGAACTGGGCAGTCTACTGCGGGGCAATTACCGAAAGCCTGGTGGCAATGATGTGAACTTGGGTATGACATGACCAGGATCTCAACTGAATTTTCCAAAATCCAGTCAGACCTCTTGTGGTCTACAGAACATTCTCATAATTTCCTCTCAATTTTCAGCTTTCTTTAGACCCAAACCCATAATGAAATGCTATCAGAACGCACACTCTGACCGCAAGGCTGAGTGTAACCGGTCATTAAGCGCAATATTACTGCGCTGTGTTGCTCCTGACAGTGCTGTTGTGTGCTCAGCAGGCAAGGACGGTGGGCAGCCCAGTTGCGGTATGGCCCTGAGGCAGTGGCCTGTGCAGGTGCAGGGGTTAGCAGGCTGTGCAAACAGGATGAGAGTACCAGAGAGCTGGTACTGTGCCACTGGAAATATAACCACATCAAATTCATCTCACCCCTCTACCCCCCATCCTTTCCCCTTGCCAAGCTTGACTCTTTATCTCTTCTAATGTGCAGCATTAATGTAGTCGCATGCACACAGTCACACACGTTCGCAGAGTCCGACCGCCCCTAGACCAGACACACGCAAGCACAAAAGCATATATGCCGTCAAGTATTAATTTGCATAATTGTGGTCATGCACAGGTAACTCAAGCTGGAAGTACCTGCACATTCAACCTGTTCCATCATTCATTGACGTGTGTGTTTACACACACACACACACCGACACCGAATATCACCCCTACCTCCTTTTTTACTCTTGCCGTATTCTCTCGAAATGTAACAGACGAGCGATAGGGGGAACTAGAATTTTTAAACTGAATATATAGACGAGCGCACAAACAAACACATACCCAAACACTTATTTATATGAAGCCTACCTGAGTTGGTTTGTTAATTTAAATAAGCGAAACGCTCAATTGCGCGGACACGAGTTTGCCAAAAAAAACACGCTTCCCAAATAAAAAACGTCCAAATTTGAATTATATGTTGACTCCGCTTTGCGTAATTTTCAAAATTAACATTATTTTCTCGCATTTGTTTTCAGTGTACAGCATATCTATTCTGTCCCAGTCAGGGAGTCAACCTAACCACGGCAGCGAATGAACCACAAAAGGATTACATTAATTATAGGCCTAATAAGTAATAATAACTCGGGAAATAAATCGAAGTCATCCTACCTTTTTAAAAGAGACCCGTTTCTTTCTCTTTTTTCCTCTCTCGTTTCAAGTCGTTTCCGCCTTCGTTTTCTCTCTCGCACTCTCTCTCTCTCTCTCTCGGCGTTATTTCTCAGAAATTTTCTGTAATCGACAGCTCCCCCCAAATCTCCTGTCTATCGGGGGGTGAGGACGGGGGGTGGAGAAGGGGGCTAACAACTGCCTTCACTGGACTGTAATTCCAAATAAAGTCCCCAGCGTTGTTTTGAGCTCGTGTGTCAGTCAGTCAGCATGTCAGTCAGTCGTTTGCCCTAACATCCCTCTCTACCTCCCTCCCTCCCTCGCTGCATTCTGTATCACTGTTTTCAGTGAAAATCCGCCCACCGCCGCTTAATTAAAATAGGCTATAGTAGAAAAAAACTACAGATGTGTAATTAAACCGATAAGTAAAACTAGCCTATTAAAAATCAAATACCTGATGTGTTTTAGTATTCTGTGTACGACATCATTTTTCTCAGTCCCCCTTTCTCTCTTCCAATCCCGTACGCAAAATTTATTTTCGCAGCCGAATTTGCTTCATTTCCTTAAAATAGGATTAGGCGGGACACGGCTCAGTTTTGACTGTTGTGCTGATTCTATGTTTGAATGGGGTTTGGGAAAGGAGGGAGGGACGACTGAAAGAGGGGAGTGAGGAGGTGAGAAGGGGACGTGTAGTTTTCCTGCCGACAGGAGAGAGGGAGCGAGCCGCCTGGGAAAGGGGTCTTTTTCCCGTCTGAAAAGGCAACGTCTGAGTTCGATTTTAGAATGTGTGTGTGCCTGACTGTGGGTATATATATATACATGCATAGATACGTGTGTGTGTGTGTATACACACACAGACACAGACTTTCAGCATATTAGTATTATTATTTGGAAGGCACAGAAAAAATGCTCTGACAGTAGTTAACTGCATCGATGCACTATCCTTCCTCCCCACTCTGTCATAAATGCAACACCCTCTTGAAAAGTCGTGACATTTGGTCTCTGTCTTGTCTGCTCCCCATTCATTGAAACTGTCTGGGGAACCCCAGTTTTGTGTTATTATTTACACCCCCAAAACGGTGGCGCAAAATGCAGTCATGAACAAAAAATGCCGCAAAATCGCAGCATGTTCGTGCCTTATCTTGGATGTTATGGTCAGAAGAAGGGACGTTTTGGTCAGATTACCATGTAGGGTCACATGGGTACATTTGTCATTCTCTAGAATTGCCACAAGGCATAAAGTCTCCCTTCAGTTTGCATGAAACTTGTCATATATACAGTGGGGCATTGTACAGAACAGCGCCGTAAAATACAAAAAAGGGACGGATGAATGCTCATTAAATCTGACAGGCATGCATTGCGTTTGGGTAGGCAGCACATACATAAAAAAGGGGAGAAAGGGCTGCGATGTTGGAGACACCCCAATGACCCCATTCAAGTAATTGGTTCTTATTGTACAGTGTATCTGTAAAATCCACATAACTAGATCTCATGATACTCTCTCTGCAGTGCCACTGGTTCGCTCACATCCAGATAATACAAGGGAATGCAGCCGAGATGTGGAGCAATCAGCTTAAAGCAAATCTCCTTTTAAGAAAAAAATGCCAAAATGCATGAAATGTGTGCTCCTACCTTGAATATAATTTATATTAGAGGAATAGCTGGCAATGCTTGTGTTTTCAGCAAAGATATTCAGTTTTTAGGATCTCCTTTACTATTTGGGCACCAAAACTGCAAATGACTGGTGGCCTATGAGAATGGAGTTGGTAGCAATCAGAAATACCCATATATATTCTTGTATAAATGTAAAAATATACAAGATATTGCTGAATCCTGAATCCTCGTCTCGTCTGTTTTTTTTAAAACCCTGAAGTGTATTAATGGGTCAGTGAGTTCTTCCTTCTTTGGAGGTAAAGCATAAAACATTTATTTTAACATGCGTTTTTAAAAACATATAAGCTAAATACTATTTCATGTGATATTCATATTTAACAAAAAAATATAGCATTCTGATGATTTATGAAGGTTTAAGAGTTTTAAGTAACTATGTGTTAAGTAAGCCATCCAAAAATTACATATTTAGGACAAAGTAAAATTTGCAGCTTAAATGTTTTATTATTTATCATTTCCAATGCTCTCTGTCTTTCTCAATTGAGCTCTTCTCTTCTTATCTCAGGCCAGATTTCCCATTATAAATTTCCCTCAATTCATCTTTTTCTCTTTCTCAGTCCCTTGCTTTATCTCTTTTATGCCAATTTAACATATTATTCATTTTGTTTTATTTATTCAGCTTTACTACTCCACTGTTCTAGCTCTGCAAAGGACCATCTGCAATTCTTCTCTTATTTTTTTTTTGAAGAAATCCATCTCATTTTCTTACACCTTCTCTTTGTGTCTCAGTGCCGTGTTGAACATAACTTCGACCCCTCTCCTTGCACCCCCTTTCCATCAGATGTCAAAAAAATCAGATGTCAATCAACCCCCTCTGTGACTGCCTTTGAACTTCATTCTTCCCTTCACTCTTTCACCCAGCAGAAAATGCAATCATGCAATCACTGCTTGTTCTCTCCTGCTCTCTCTTTCTGTCTGTCTCTTTCTCTCTCTCTCTCTCTCTCTCTTTTCATCAATGTGATATCAGCTCCATCCTCCTCCTATTTCCATAACATCTGTTTCTCCTTCCCTGCCTCCTCGGTCCCTGCCTCCCAGTGCAGTCGTAATGTATTGTGTTGGCCAGTAAATCTATATATGCCTGTTCAGTTAAATTTAGATTGCCATATTGGCATGAACTACATTTCTATGCATATTGCCAACATGTAGAGTAGATATAGAAGCAAGGTCGACAGTGGCATATGTGTTAAAAATGTAAAAGCAATTAATTAAAAAACAATAATGCTAAAAACATTAATGAAAATAATATTATTCTTGATTTAAAAGTGTTGATAATCCAGCAACGCAATTCATAATAGTTTCTGTAAATGTTCGGTATAAGAAATGAAAAGGAATAACAAAGATCTGACTATGTCTGTGTACTGATGGATTATTTCTGAACTTGCCTGTGTCCTCCTCCATTGCCACCTGTTCTGTCTAAGAGTGACAATGAAGAAGCCCTGACTTTGGTATCCACGGCTTTAATGTTTTCGCTTTTGAGGATGATCAGGTTATGATGACAAAGACTACGGCTCTGTTTTGAATGTTTGATAGTGAAGGTATATTGAAGTGTGTAGTGTGGCAACTTTTTTATGATTTTTTGGGGTTTCCTTGTAGTAATTTTCCATGCAGCGGAGTTTTAGGGAGTTCCTTACTGCAGGTTTGCTGTGATTAGTGATTTGTCCTTGTCTGAGATGGGCTGTGATGAGGCGTTGCATGCCTAACCGAAATATTTGTATGGCAGAACATTATTTTTCTTTTGATATGTTTTTGACACATTCCCCTTACCAAGCTACAGCTCTCTTACGCACTGATTGTCAGACAGAGGAAGTTATAATTAAAGATGTGTTCCGGAGTGACATCAGATGAAGTGCTGTTTGTTTTCCTGACACCTTGGGACACTTTTTCACCATGTTGAATGTCCTGTTCTGACAGCACTGTTCAAGCAGAGGCAGGTCCTGCTGCATCTGTGACTCTGTGGGTGACAACAGACTTTTTTGCTGAAAAAATAAAAATCTTAAACTGCCATATTTCCACCTGTTTTGTCATGTTGGCACTAGGTGCTGTTGAAATATTACTTTCATTTACTTGCTTTGAACTAATCAATTTTACCGAAAATGTTTCTCAGAGCAGTGTTTGCTACATGATGATTAGTACATTGACTGTCCATGTCAGTAGTGACAGTAGTCAACTACATTTGTTTCAATACCTCAGCAGTAAGTGGATTGATCTAAATAGTCCTCTTTGATGTACCGGTTTGACAAAGGTGCAATTGCCCACAGCTATTCTAATTTATTATTTATTGTTGAGTTATTGCCTTGTATTACTGCCAGACTGAGGCAAAAAAGTGTCTATCCCAACATTTGGCTTTTCCCCTGCCAGTCTATGTAATATGTTTCAGGGCCTGCCATGGTGTTAAATCCTCACTTAGCTCAACATTGACAGGGCCAACTGCTAAATATAGTTTGATTAATGCAGTAATTACACCAGTACTAGTAAATCAATGTGTGATCTCTCCACACCCCCTGCACCCCCCACCTCCACCATACCCCCCCCCGAGTCATCTTCTCATACCCTCTCTTCTCCACCTGAATTGCTCCATTATTAAATACCCCCTACCAAGCCCTCCACCCCCACAGTAATAGAAGAGGGGACAAGACATATGGCATTTCTGTGCCCGGGGTCTCATTCTCTCGATACGATAACTAACTGCCCTCTTTTCCCCTCCCTTCATACATTTTTTCTCCCTCTCTTTCCCTCTCCCTCTGTCCTTCCCTCTATCTTTCCCTCTTTTTTTCACAAGCACACTCAGTACTTTTGGCCTCTGTGCCTCATTTAATTTAATTCAAATTAATTTATTTATCTCATTATTTACCCTTTTTTTCACCCCTACATAGTTTTTCGGAGACAGATGGAGAGAAATGGAGGGAAGGGTGCCGCAAGAGACGGATAAATCTATCTCCCTCGTCTCCATAATTAACTTGGTTTCAGTAACTAGCCTATGGACTTTGGTGTTGCCATGGTTACCTTCCTGTCCACAATTTCTTATCTGTGTCTTTCTGTGTGTGTGCGTGTGTGCGTGCGTGCGTGTACATGTTTGTGTGTGTGTGTGTGTGTGTGCACGCATGTGTGTGTTTGTGAAATATGAGTGTGGGGTACTATGTAAATAAACTAACAGTGTTGACTGACTAAGACTGCTCAGTAGGGGAGATTTTAAGCACCTGGCTTTGTGCTAATCAATACCGGTGATAAATCTACCCTGAAAATTCCGACTGATTGGAGCCATCTCTCTTTCTCTATCTCTCTCTCTTTGGTCCTATTTGTCTACCTGCCTATTTCAAAACAGAGCAAATCAGTTCAAATCAAATCAAGCACTAGCTTGACACATGAAAACAAGTGTTGTAAAAGGCATTTAGATAACACCTAAAGAATGCATTACGAAGCAGAAAATGTTCTTCAGGTTATTTTAACTTCAGATGTGTGTGCTTATATATATATGTACTGACAAAAATTACATTATTTCCAATCGCAACTCCCAAATCCAATTCGCCATTGGTTTTCTGAGGGGATTCACTGAGAAACATTATAGTACAGCGCTCTTTTGTGATTTTGTAATTGTGTTTTAGTAAAATTGCAGGGTTGTCTCATAGAGTGGCATGTACAGTAACAAATGCATACCCTTATTTGTAAGAGGGGAAGTAAGGAATACACTGCCTATTTAGCCTGTAAATTCTTCATGCTTCTGTAAACATGCAGAAGGGTCTTCCGAACATTTCCACATGTAAATGGTCTGTTGGGTTTTGGCTCAATTCTTCTGTTTACAACTGGACCCATTCTCATTTCACGCAAAGATTGGCTCAGTTACACTGCGAAATCTTAAATCTGTATTCATTCTCGGGCGGTTTCGTAGAACGCGTGAGTGATTGGGCCGGTCCTACCCTAAAGTTTGAGAGAGCTGCTCACTCGCGATGGAACATTAGCTGCTAACTGGACTGAACCAATTTTCAACGCTCCTACTGAGGGACTGAGCACCTGAGAAACAGATGAGCTGCCACTGTCCTGTCAGTCTGACTGATGGCCAACGAGCCACCCACACTCAACACAGCGACCCACTGACCAGTCACAAGCAGGCAAACATTCAAACTGACCAATCAGGAGCCATTTTACTTTGCTTTCTGCCAGCCATTCTGTCAATTCCTACACTTCAAAACTACATTTTCATTAATGCCCATGGATCAATCCACACATCTACACCAAAATTGCCCACAGTTCTGGTGAAAATTGTAGCAATTACAAAGGAGGTGTCACTGGTGACTTTGGTTACTCTGTCTAACCAGCTGACGATTAGCCAATCACAGACAATCAGAGGCTGCTGTAGGCCTGTCACAGTCCCACATTTAGACTATCAGACTAATGATATCCTGACATTCTCTTCCAATACCAACTGACTAATAAGACAGTAACCTCCCCTGAGCCACTGACACACTAAGCTGCAGCCTGACCAGACACAAGAGGAAATAACTCTGTAAATCAGACACAACAACTGCGGTGCGATTCAACAATGCTATTAATATTTTATGGCGTACAAATGTGTGTCTTTATGTGCGTCTGTTTATGTGAAATCATGAGGTGAATGTGCTGTTACTTTATATTCATATCGTAATGTCTCCCGGGCTCCAAGGTATATCTTGTGATATTTGGTGCAGGCCAAACATCGGACCAATTTTCACCTACTGACAAGGACCACACCAGTTCGCACCTGCTGACAAGTATATCTGTGTTTGCAAAGGGGAGGTGTGAGGAATGACACGGTGATGCAGGTAATTCCCTAGGCCTACATTTCCCATCACTCCCTCACTGACAGGTTGACTGTCAGTCGCTCACTGAACTGCACTGTCTGCAGCCTCTCACTTCAATGTACATCAAGCTCCATTATTTATCTATTCGACAACCTCCCTCAACCCAGTGCTGCTCCTTTATCTTATTTAATTTGCTTTATCTTATCTCATTTCCTCTGTAATTGTTTCTCTATCTACTCTCTCTTTTACTTACTTTAAATACAGTTTATCTTCCATATTTCATATATCCATGACTGACTCCCTTCTATGCTCATCAAGGTTGACCTTCTCCACTCTTTTAGGGTTCACGAGAGCGAATATGTTACATACATGGTAAAACATCTCCACCAGGTTTCAAACTGTGTGATGGAGATGATGATGCAAACAGCTGCTGGTTCTCTGGTCAAGTCCAAAAATTGTAACAGAGCACCTCTGAACTCAACACAAGCCCAGAACAGGACTCTGAATGGAATATTAATACATAGCAGGAAGAACAATCCTGAGCCTTGGGCATGGCTTTCTGGAAGGATTTTGTTCAACCTGAGCTGTCTGTTTCCTTGGTTACTGATTTGGCTTACATCAAGCCATTTGGCTTGTTCTTGATTGGTTTGATGCAGTATTACCTATTCTCACAGCAGAATGCCAAAAAAATCACAATTTAAAAAGACAGCTTCTGGAACTCAGTGACCTCACTAACCAAAAAACGTCCCAATGCAGGGTATTCCTTATGTCTTCTCTCTCACTGTTAGAAAGAACATGCCAGATGTATGGCTAAATACCAGATGGCTTTCAATCCTTTAAGTTGGTGCAAAATATAGCAAAATTCTCATTTTAAATCTTGCACTGAGCACTTCAAAGCCTAAAACAGGGCTGGAAAACCTAATGGATTGTCATCACCCGGGATTATTTGTCCTTGGTTTGGTGAAAGTGTGTGTCACTCTTCTGAGCCTTCCAGTTTTTGGCATGTTGCATATAATCATTTATATTTTTTTATTGTGTGTAAGAGAAATTACCCTAAGGCAGTGGCATTCAACAGTAAGTTGCTGGGAAGAGGAGTCCATGAAAAAGCCGGATCTTGGAATGATTCATTAAACCTTTGTGGCATAAATATACAGTTTATCCCCAACATGGCTGTGTATGGAAAACTAGCGCTAAGGATGCTGGAAATATGAACATATTAATTTCCAGCAATGGCTTTGAAAGAGTTTTGGCCGTGTGTAACATTTTAAATCAACATTGGGAATTCGAGCCATGCTTATTTTTAAAGAATTATGGGCCCCCAGAGGCCATTTTCAAAATTGCATTATCCATCATTAAAGGGAAACTAAACAGAAAATTTTAAGTGTAATATATTGTTTTACAGATGTTTGTGTATCATCTGGAGACAAGGAGTCAATGAATTAATAACTACAAGACCATTTAAGGATGTTATTTGCACAATCTAAGAGAGAAGGTGAGATGGCGCACTGCATTCTGGAATTTGTACAAGGGTTACATTAGGATTTACTGTTATTAATTTTATAGCACAGTGGAGACGTGGTGGATATTGCCCTTTAAAGATTATGTGCTTGATATTAATATTAATTCATGTGGGAAGGAATAAGTTACTACGTCAGTGGAAAGCTAAAAATGTATCTAAATTATCGGTAAGTAGCAGGAAAACCCATTCGACCTCTCAGGATGTGCAGTGTGTGCTTGTTCTTGATTCAAATGTACAAGACTTGGTTTTCTTTCATGTTTGTCTGTTTAAACAGAAACTTCTGAAGGCAGTGTTTATCATCATGGAATCCTAACCCATGCTCTGTCAAAGTGGTAAGGAACAATGGCATTGTCAATGGCATTGACAATAGCATTGTCCCTAGAGAAGTAACACATTAGATTGCACTCACACCCTCTCTGAGATACTGAGCCGTCGCCTTTCCCTTCCCCTTCTCCCTCCCTCTCCCTCTTCCTCTTTCTCTCCCCCTCCTTCCATTTCTCCCTCTGTCCCTCTTCCTCTCTCAGTGGGGGTGTGCAGTAATTACACAGTCAGGCGGTGTTTACAGAAGCAAAACCACTTTAATTTATTCTAAGAGTTAGCAGTAATGCCCCCATTTTAATTTATTGCTGCTCCACCCCATAGAGAGACAGCAGAGAGCGGGGAAGACAGAGAGCATGCATTAATGTATCGACCCACACCCAGCACTTTACAAACTGCACCTGAGTACATCCACAAAGATTTACCACACTTTATGTATACAGTCCATTGATTTTCAATTCTTTTGAAATATTTGGACCAGCCAGAATTAGTACTGATCTGACCTTCTGCAGAAAGTTAAATTGTTGAAATGGCCTTTGACTAAATGCAAGAACAATATGTTGTCAAGGAAAATTATTTTTTCTGGAAAGGCAAGGTAAAATATGGTGCATTTTGGTAGTGCATTAAAAGGATTGGTTTTCACACATACCACAGGAAAGGAATGGAAAAAGGCAGGAGAGGAACCATTATCAAAAAATTTTTAGCAAAAAAAAATCACACTGTACAATTACATTAGTCAGTGATAAATGTATCAGTACAGTGATGTAATTCGACATTGTAAAGATTGTTTTAGTGTTGTGCTTTGGATTAATCAACAAACTGTAATGTCATCAGTAGACGTGCAATTAATGGTTCATGAAAAGAGGCCAATAGAGGGTCCTTTAACTAGATTGGTCTCCAGCTGGCATTTTGAGAGAGATGTTTGCGTTACAAAACAACTCTTAGTTAAATCAAAGACCTGACCCATTTAGCAAAGACCAATATATGCACAGTGTCACACGGTATCTGGCAGTTGATCAAAAACTCTTTTTAATACTGTTTCCTTTTAGCCAACACAAACAGGGAACCACTGCTTGTCAAATGCTTCTTTTTATGTTATTCGTTGGAAAATTATTTCATGTGTCTCCTGCCTTTGTAAAAAGAAATGTCAGTTAGCTTGCTGCAGGCAGCTTATTGCAATGTTCTTTGTTATTTTAATTGCATAAGAACACAGTACAAATATAATGATGGTAACAAGCCCCTCAGTCCATGTTACCTCACCATTTGTGTACAGTATAGAGTGAATATGTGTAAGTATACAATCAATATATCTCAATGGCATGTTTGGTCTTAATGGGTTTTTGACTTGCCCACAAATCCCAGCAAATTATTCCGTTGGAAATCTTTAAATAAACAGCTCTGAAACATCACCACGGGTACGCTAGTTCATTAGGGAGGAACTGCCAATCAGTGCCTCTATTTTCAGCAAGGCTATTAACAAGTTCCTCACTTGTGGCTGTGATACCAAGAGGAGCTATGCGTTTGCAACAGAGGCAGGTTGCACTCTTTACCCAAGGCTATTACCGTATGTGAAAAATACAGGTGCGGAGATCAAAAGAATATCAGTAATTACATTCAAAGCACATCTATTTTCTGTGTTTTTTGTTTTTAATAAAAATGTTGCACATAGACACGTTACTGTCAGATGTCCTGCACCTGTCACAATTTGGCTTTAAATAAATAGCAGTGCTCTAGATGATCCAAGAGAGCATTGGCCTCCTGCATATTCATTATGCACGTTACTGTGAAAGAGGAATGGTACTGCCAGGATTATCTTTGCCTTATAGGAACAGGGTCAAGCTGAGTTTTAAATAGCGCTACACATTCCCTTTGTCTTGTGAATGTGACCAATAAGAGCACTTTGTGTATGCATTAAGTGACAAGTAAGGTCAGGCTTTTAGCATTGAACCAAGTGCAGGGTCAACTGTGTTCATTTTATTATCTTTAGTGGCTTTGTTCCCAAGTGATATCTCAATGTGTAAGTCTGTAGCGTGGTGTATGTGTGTGCATGTGCTTGTGTTTGTGTGTGATACTCAGGATTACAGAGATATATTTGGGTAATGGCTCGCCTAGCGGCCACTGTCTCAGTCAGGGATTGAGTGCTTTGACATCAAGATGCATCACATCACATATATTAACATTCTTTGATTCTTTGAGCCGTCAGGACTTCTATATATGTACATGTCAAGCTGGTCTTTTTACTCTACTTTGTATTCAGTCTGTACAGGTCCTTGCTGCACTCCAAATAGGAGCTGTAAGAGGAATGATAGAATATAGCGCAACGGGAAGTCTGTGTGTGTGCTCGGTGCACAGTGGTGGGTGATGTACTGGCAATGCTATGAAACAGCTTGAGTGTCTGAGGGGCTCTGTGGGAGAAAACAAGAGAGGGAAAGCGAGAGTAAGAGAGAAGGAGAGAGAGCAAAAAAGAGCGAGTGAGATAATACTGTACTGACAGATGATGCAGGGCTATGACTTTCTAGTGGAGGCAAAAGCAGGAGGCATTATATGTCGGGTCGCAGGGTGAGGCTGTGTGTGCGTGTAAGTGTACATGCGTGTGTGTGGGTGTGGGGGGGGGTGCCTACTAGTGAGTAGTCAGTACTGACCCATGTAGAAAATCAGCCCACAGACTAAAAGTGAGGAACAGACAACAAACCAAAGCCCATGTCTGCAAAGATGAAATACAGACAATCCCTGATCTCTGGTCCCACTTCAGCGGCTATTACCATGAAATGCACTCTGCTCGACAACAACAACAACTAAAAATAAATAAAACAACCCTGTCATCTCATCCATATCACTTATCTTCCCTCTGCAATGTTTTTTTTCTTTCCTTTCTCTTTCTATCACAGTTCAGTTTACTGGTCTGTCAAATGTGAATACACACAAAAAGCAAGAAGAACAATAAACAAAAGGTACAGTGCTGTACATATTGTCACATCAAAAATTGTGTTCAGCAATGGTAATAGTACTAAATGTACTTTTATGCATTTCAGCGCTGTGCAATGTGTATTTGTGGTACATACCTATGGTTTATCGAAACAGTGCAAGTAACTAAAATACAGTATTATTTGGGGGCATACATGGACATGGATTAAAGACATGGATTAAAGTGCTATTACATTTTTGACTGGCCATGGAATTACTCTTATATTTGTTGACTATAATATGGACATACAACTGTTATTACTGTTAATAACTGATACCATTATTGTAGAGTAGTACCAGTGTTATATATGGTATTGTAGTTTTTGTTAATCCCGATGGCTCTGAGCAACGCCACGTTACAAAAGCCTTCAAAACTGACTGTCCAGGGTCTGGACTTGAACTGGCAGTGAAAAAGAAGAAAGAGAGGCGTTGTTTAAGCTCCCAGACAGACAGTGAAAAGGCCACTAAATCCCTCCTTTTATTATTGTGATTATCGTCATGCCTTTTATTCTCTAGTCTGGGGTGCCTTTTTCATCCTTTCTCTTTTTCATCATTTCTCTTTTTTAATCATTTTGTGTTTTTTTTTCCCTTTTTTTTTCCCCCTGAAAGAGCGAGAGATGTCTGAGTAGAACATGTGTGACAGCTGGGTCTCAGGGCTGGGTAGCTGCAGGGTGGGGGGGGAAGGCCAGGGTCTCTTTTGTGCACAGGCCTGGGGCTCTTTTTTGGACAGTGTGTCCGCTCCACAGAGCACGAAATGGGGGCTGACACCGATGGATCTGCGCGCCTTTCCCAGCCACAGCTGGATGGGGGGGTTGCCTTTAAAAGGCTACTGCTGACAATAAAAGTAAAACCCATTAAATGCATTAAAAACATGGCTTTCTCAGGGCGCCACAGTGTGTGGCTTCTAATCCTGACAGAGAAGAACATCAGCGGAAAGGCCGCCGCTCAAAGACAAGCTGAGACGGGGACAGAGACAGACACACAAACACACACACACAGATACTGACACAGACACACGTACGCACACACACACATACATGCATGCCCACACACACTGACTCCTGATTTGTGTCAAGCAGTATTAGGTCTCACACATATACTCACACATACAACCCCCAAGGGCATCTGTGAGGAAAATGACAACAGAGGGGAAAAAAAACTGACACAACACAGCCAGTGGTACTCCGGAGGAGAGCCTAAACACCCAGCAGACTCCCCACTCTCCCATCCGCCTGACTTCTTATTCTGCGTCTCACTCTCTCTTCCCCGAGGCCACGGGGTTGTGAGGTCTTTCCCTCTGAACAGCAGCAGGACAAATAACCTGGTGCCATTAATCAAAAAGGTGTAAAGTTTTATTAGAAACTCAAAAGTCCCATTTATCAGACAGCTTGATGAATCAGTCCATTGGAGAGATGGAACAACGGTATTTATCTGTTCAGTTCAAATATTGTTCTTTGGTTTCCCCCGACCTCTCCACCATGAGGTAAAATTCAGTCTCTGCTGTATGATATCACTCTCTCTCTCTACACCACTGTGCATAACGCCCCTCTAATGCTTCACAGTATGGCAAATATTTCCACCAACTTTGTTATCTATAATGTGCAAATTCCAGTTTTAATCAAGTGCTAGCCAGTACTTTGCAACAGCAGTTACATCATTAAAATTCTGTCCTTTTCTATTACAGCTGAGCCTGACCAATCGGAAAGTTGGCTATGCTTAAAACTTTTAGTTTTCAAACTTTCCACACTGTGAGAAACATCTTTGAAATCATAATTCTCAGGTCATTAAAAACATTCCCCAGAAAACCAAAAAAAGGTTGCTGTCTAGGGCATAAAAGAATATGATGAAAAACAGTACCTTCCAACAGATAAAAAAGTCATATTTGTTGTCTGAGCCAGACTTTTAACCACGAAAGCCTGTAGCTACA
This sequence comes from Megalops atlanticus, assembly GCA_019176425.1. Taxonomy (NCBI): domain Eukaryota; kingdom Metazoa; phylum Chordata; class Actinopteri; order Elopiformes; family Megalopidae; genus Megalops; species Megalops atlanticus. The sequence goes on from CM032877.1 coordinate 50,164,640, forward strand.
ATCAAGTGTAGCGCTCATCATTGCAAGTCACTCAGAGGTTTGCATAGAGAGTTTGTTAAGGCTTCGCCAGCATGGAAGCATGTGGGGGTGGGGGTTGGGGGGTTGTTAGTTTAGATGGCTATGTCCACTGGTTACAGCGAGATCTGTGACATTAAAGTAGAAACTCTAAGTACTAAAAGTCTCTCTTGTACCTTTTCTGCAAAAAGTGGCTGTATCTCTCCAAAAAATAACAATTACCCTGGTAGATGGTTGGCCTACCGCAGGTAAGACCTGTGACTTCCAGGGATGGGTTCTCTTACCTTTAAAAAAAAAAAAAACTTTTACAGCACTGATAAATCCTCTTCCCTTCTCTAACTGCGCATTGTTTTTGTTCATGACATTGTTTAAATCTTGCAAGGATGAAATGAGATCTGCAGTCAAATGCATGTCATTGCAAAAGCTGCAGTTCATATTACACAATGCGACCACCTCTTCTCGTGTCAAAAGAGCTGTGTGCATTTCAGCGGACAACCCCTAAGGTCCGAGCCAAACACAGTACGGAATGTATTTGGTATGTGGCTCAGTATCAGGAAGTGGCTCCCTTTTTCAATTGCACTCTCCATCTCCTTCTCTCCCTCCCTCTGAGCCCCCCCTTTCACAGCTGATATACGGCTTTCGTGACAGGTAAAACAAACACTCGCCCAATCGATGCTGTAAACAGAAGTGGAGCAAAGCTGTAAATAAGCCACAGTGGCAAGAGGTCAGGATAAGAAAAAAAATAGGGAGAGCAGACATGGATCCAATCTGCTGAGATGTAGAGAGAAAGGAATCAGAGAGACAGACAGAGTGCTGGGAGAAATAGGGAATTGGAGGGGGATAAATTCTCATTAAGAGCAAGGACAAGGGTTGAACTGATCCAATCAAATCACTTAATAATTGAATTAGATCATTAAAAGTTTGAGTGTTGTGAAAATGAGTTTGTATTTTTTTTTTACCACATTTATCAATTGGTCTTTAACTTGTGGGTTTCCCTAGTGACTTCAGCTAGTAGTAGATATGGTTTCATTATTTAATTATGAATGAAGTAAAAATTTCATACCCACTCTGAAAAAAAAACAGGGTTCCTGGAAGAACACGAAGTATCATTCTACAGAACACTTACATCACCAAAATATGAAATGAAAATGTGTTGATATTTTAGTTAAAATAAAGTTACCATCTCAAATTACCTTTTTCTCTTGTGCATGATTAGTACAATTATCTGTATTCCTTAATTGGAGAAAACTAGCATTGGAGAAACCAAACAAATGCAGCCTATGTTTTTATTTAAAAAACAAACTATTGCATTTAACAAGTTACTTCTTCTGACTTGCTTTTATGTATTCAACCTTTCCCCATCAGCAGCAATATTTGCAGTGAATATGAAATAAAAACAATTATTATTTTTTTACAGCTGTTTATTATCCTGATAAGACCAGTTTAATATTTTCACTTTTATTGGTTGTTTCTCCACTTCCAGACCATCAAGGACACCGGAGTGGTTGAGCGTTGTAGAGTGGACCTCTTCTGTTTCTCTCCTATCTTCATTTTAGTTCTATTTTAATCATCTAGCTTTTCATTTATTCCAATACGATGTAATAATCACCATACACAAAGTGAACACTGATAGAAGAAAAGAGGGGATAGTTTTTTGTATGAGATTCTTCCCGTCTTTAAATGATCACAGAGCTATTTGTATGGAAAAGCAGCCTTTTTCAACAAGGTTTTGTATCCTTTCCGTCTAATGAAAAGCGTTCACTGGCTGTAAGGCCGGCTTGCATCATTGACTGCAGGAGGGGGATTGCATTTTAGCCTTACAGGCAGCTGTTCAGACTGCTCAACAGTGCATGCAGGCACTTGGTACACATCATAAAACATCTCAAATTTTAGTTTTTTTGACCAGAGTCATCCTTTAGCAGAAGCTAAACTAATGATACTTCATGTTCAGCTAGGCAGGGACAAAATTCTCTGAAACGGAAGAGAGACTGACATCTTGGTTACTGCTGAGTTGCCTCTGATATTTCAAGCTGTACCGACTGACAGACATATTGTTTGGCTGATTGATGATGACGGTGATGGGGATGAAGAGCAGACTCTGAAACTCTGCCGTGATTGATAAGGTCGTGTCCTTATCCGCGATGAGCTTCACCTGTTTCCCTCCTCACAGAGCTGTTGCCATGGCGCTGCCGATTGCCGCCTGAATCACTGTAATGATAATTACCATGCTACATTGAAATACTGTCAGCATAATAGCGGTGAAATGCTTGACAATGCGCTTCTCAAACTGTACTCTCATCTTGTTATTGCCTAGCACACAAAGTCCATTAAATGCATTAAGGGTACATGGATACAATGACAGAAAGGTTCGTGAGTATAAAAAGTACGTGTGTAGGTTTCAATATCGGCTGAAGACTAGACATGGCTTTAAGACGAAAATGTATGTACCTGCATGAACACAGTGCTGATGTGTAAAGCGCTGAAAACAGAGCAAATGAGAGTATTGTAGTACACAGAGACTGGAATCTGAATTTCAAATGCAAGACCACTTGAAAGCATATTCATTGAATGTCAAGTTGCTAAAGCTGCTCTCTGACTGGAGCCAAACAGCAGGCCGAGGCTAATCCAAGAGTGACGAGAATGTATGCGTGATTTCTTTTGGGACAACTGGCAGTCCCCTGAAACCATGAAGAGAAACGAAGTGAAACTCAGGTGTTCAGCTTGTAAACATTGACATGTGGCTTTATAGTTATAGCTTGCACCAAACCCAGGTGTCACTTTTCCTGATCTTTTGTTGCCTAGCTATAACTTCAGAGGTGCCTATTTAAAACCGAATGGAATGACCATTTATCCTTTCTCCATATCGCTTCCCCATCTCTCCTTCTCTCCTTCTTTTTCCCCTTTAACCTTGTCAGAAATAAGGGACTTGCCATAAGCTACATCTATTGTTCTTATCTGAGAGTGGGACAGAGCGAGAGAGAGAGAGAGGCTGAGAAAAACAGAGGACAGCCCGTGCTCATCTAAAGTGACTTTCATTGTTTTAATAAGCGGCACAGCACTGAAAATCAGATACCGAAGAGACGTGCATAATAATGACATAGAGAGAGAGCCAGGAAGTTATTATCAGACTTCAGAGTCCTAGACATGCACTCCATCACCTCTTCACTTCCGCACTCCCTTTCTCTTCACTTTTTATCCTATCTTTAACCCGCTCCATTTCTCCTTTCCCAACTGCCATGCTTGGACTCAGTCAATATCTCTGTCACTCCTTGTCATTGCCCGATTTCAGTCCCTTCCATCTCGCCACTGACTTCTCTCTGTGTCTGAGACAGTTAATAGCCCAGTTATAACAGTCCTCTTCTCATCTATCCCTGTATTTACCATTTTGCTTCATTTCATATTCAGTCAAGATTCTTGATGGATTCTCACACACTACCTCAATTCCCCTGATACTGTCCTCAATGGTTTGACCATCTCTTCTTTCCCCTTATTATCTATTATTCTATTGCTAAATCCCTTCCTATCCTCTATCTTCCTATTTGTGGATTAAGCTGCAGATCAACATCAGAACCGCTCAGTCTCTTGTTATCGTGGTTCTGTCTTAAAGACACAGTACTTGACATAATGCCCCTTCCCCTTTGGTTCTTGAATCTTCCCACTCCTTCTACCCTATTCATTTAATATCATACATTTACTTTGCTCTTGTACCTGTCTAATAAACTATGATTTGTCTCAGATATTGTTCTCTGTCTTGTTTGTAATCTGAACCATATTAAATTTCTGGCATGTTAATGTGTTAGTTTATCACATAGAGTCAGACTGTGAATCAATTACTGCGAGTGTCAGTGCAGGGAGGGAGGAGCAGGCAGTGATTGGAAGGGGGCTTCAGTGCCAGGAGAGGGATAATGAGGCAGAAGAAGTGAAGGTTAGAGGGGCTCTGCCTTCTCAGCTGAACCACAAATGAAGGCATGAGAGAGAGAGAGAAAGACAGGGAGATAAGAGAGGTGGATAGAAGTGGGTGGAGTGATGGTAATGGATGTGCGTGGGTTGAGGTAGAGGGAGGGGGGGGGAGGTGGGGGAGGTTTAAACTGCTATGTGAATTTAAAATGATTTTTTTTTTTTTTTGTGCCAAATATTTGACCCTGTGAGGTTGACCAGATCAGCGCAGAGATTTCCGGGCTGAAAGCCTGTCAGAGCTGTGAGAAGAGTGTGGCTGCTGTGAGGGAGAGGCTTTGAAGCATCGCTTTTTTTTTTTAGAAGTGGACTGTGAGCCCTGTCTCTGTGAGTCATGCATCCGTGATCCCCTGCTGCAATATTAAAGCCCGGGCTGTTAATGTCACAATGCGAGAAAATTTTACATCAGGGACGGACATATGTCACATCTCACCCCCCACATACCGGCAGCTGGCCGATGCAGCCTTCTGTATTTCTCTTCCTCATTCAAAAAGACTGCTATCCCAACCTGGCCATCCCCAGACTAATTATATATTTTGAATTTAGTGGGTGCTTTGCCGTTAATTCTGAAGTAATATTGTTCACATAGTGTAGCTGTTTGCATGTGTGTGTCAATAAAAACTTACATTTGGCCCTTTAAAACTCATCTGTCTTTACAATAGCTTCACTTTCACTTTCACACCACAGCTGGAGCCAGAGCTTTTGATTCAAACACAGTCACTTGCCCTGCCAAACTCTCGCTGATGATTGTCGATCTTCTGTCTCCATCAGCCAAATTATACAACTCATAGGGCAGTTCAAAATGTCTCCTGGTAAGGAGGGTCATGCTCTGGTCTGGCCCTGATGCAACACCAGATGTGCTTATGCATGTATGAAATACCCAGATTCAAACAGTGATGAATTTCTTGCATAAATACTTTTTAAAAACCTCTGAAATGCCATCAATGAGCTTTGAAAAAGATCACTATGTAACACACTGTAATATGACTATGACAGGCACTGATGAATCTGCTGTACTTAAAATGATTGGTAGCTGTTCATATGACCCAAGGAGCAAAATGTCCATTTAGCAAGTCTTGCACCTGTGACTATTAATGAATAATGAAAGACTGATTTACAACATAAAAGATAGTGATTGAAATTAACTGAAACCCGCATCTAAATCAAAATGCGGGTCGTCCACACTAGGCATGCCTGGTGTGTATTTGTTCACTGTGGTCATGTTTAGCCACTCAATAATGCAGAAATGTTTTGGAAAGCAAGAATTAAAATTTGATGGGGACATGCAAAAGTGGGGGGTCTTTCCTCTACTCAGCCTTGGTGCATTTATTCCAGCTGGTAGTATTTCACCTCCTTCGCCTTTCAATTATTAAAAGGAGAGAGAAATATACATTAGGCATCTGAATGTGTGACTAGATTGTGAGCATTCATGCCTGACTGTGTGCACTCTACAAGAGTGGAGTAGATTGTGTGTGTGTCTACATTTGTGTATACTACAACGGCATGTGCGTAGGTCCATAAAGGTTTAGATTTCGGTTGAAACTTAATAGTAAAAGATCCCCGCACTGTTCTGTTGGGCAGAGACCATAGATTTAGTCTAAGTGCAAAAAGGAGAGTGTCAACAATATTGTTCTCATTAATGTATTTGTGGTCCATGGTGTCATATCCATCAGATTATTTATATTTCAGTGTCATGTTTGTATAGAGACCAGACATTTTTAAACATATTACATATGCATATATACAGTACATGTCATTCATCTGTTAATATAAATATAAAAAGACAGCAATGCTGTCATTCTGTTGTGTGGTCTAGATAATTGTTTTGGCACCTGGTTTGCATTTATGAGCAAAATGTTACATGGTAAAAATAGCTATAAAAGATAACGAGTGCTAGCAATTATTACACGATGACCCCTGTCTCTCTGGGTCCACTCACAGTAGTTAGCATTTTCATGAGATGTACTGTCCTACTCTATTTAAAAAAATTAATCATAATTACACTTCATAGACTATCGTCTTTACCTAACTTTGCTGCTGCAAGTGTGAAAATTGTAAATGACTAAATGATTTTGATTTACTGAACAATCCATTGCCATTTACGCCATGCTCAATAGATCCCAATTTCTTTAGCAAATGATCCATTCAAGGATCATTTTGATTAATGGCACAATGACAATCACATTATGACTGTATTGTCCATGCTTTTAAAACAGTACTCATAAGGCCACATGCATAATGACATGAACACTGTCCATACAGTTTGTCATTTGCCTAATATGTTGATTTCTAGTCTCTGTATTGTGCATTGTCAGCTTAGGGCCATTCAAAAAATGATAGCTTGCAATTTTTGTATTTACACACCTGAACCTAGATGTATTCTTGTAACATCAAACATCAAATATCAGATGCCTTTTTCTCTGTCCTCACAATCCAGCTGTTAATACATATTCAAAAAAACTGCAACAGACTAGAGCTAGCAAATTTAACTGTACGATGTGCGTTCCATTTGAAGTTCTGCATGTAAAAGCTAGCTTGATAATGATCCAAGGCACACATCCAAATCGAGAACTGATGAAAAGACCACAAAATCCTCATTTTGGAGTGGGCATCACAATCTCCAGACCTCAATATCTTCTGTGATTAGAACTAAAAAAAAACTGTTCACAAGAAAAAAAATGATATCAAAGAGGGAGTGCTTCTGCCAGGAGCCAAAATCCTTCCTTAGAAGTGCCTCAGCCTGATAAAATTCTACCAGAAGCGTCTTCTCAGTATTACCAAAGTCAATATTGATGAAGCATTACAAGGCAAACATAGCTTCTCTCCTCTTTTTTGTTTTGTATTTCTCTGTGTACTGTATTTGTTTATAACCATAAATGGTTATAGTTATCTGCATTGATAACTACTCCTAGTATAGTGATGCACTTATTTGGAAGTCGCTCTGGGTAAGAGCATCTGCTAAATGACAAAATGTGTAATGTAATGTAAAATGCAGACCTATTATGCCTGTTTTCTGGTGTCTGCACACTATTACCTTCTGAGAGCATAGTTCTGTTTGCAATTTCATAATATCAGTTGTGATTCCAAGAGGAAATATGTCTACTGACAAATACTATTTCTAAATATTGTCACTGCATCATTTATCACTACATCGTGTAAAACTGACACATTTTTATGCTATGCAAAAAACTCTCAGTGAATAAAATACACGCTGAAAACTTTTCATTCGGTTATTGAGTTGCCCCTCTGTGTCGCACCGAACACCAATGTAAAAAAATGGCCCGCTTTAAGGTGTCAGGGCAAAATAACAATTTTACAGTGCTTTTGCACTTCACATACACAAAAAAAAAAGAAATAAAAGATGTCAACTCGATGAGCAGTACAATGGGGGGAAATCTTCTGGCATATCACAACCAATCAAAGCAATCTTCTGCCATGATTGCTAGACAGCCTGCATTCATGGCATCAGGGGGAGACATTTGGTCATGGGGACAGGGGTCATAAATTTTCCATCTCAAAGCCAAAAAGAAATCCTTGATGGGTTTAAGAAATGGCGAGTTGGGCAGAAGTGTTGTGTGTCAGTGTGCCGCAAACCAGTCTCTTGTGAGAGTAGAGTGTTGGAAGAACATATTGTCCCCTGCCACCATAAAGATAAGCAGGTGTGTTGCCACCGGGACTGCATCATGAGAAGGTAGACTTTTTCCAAACAAAGCCTTAACAAAGGTTATAGGTGCGATATGTTGTATGGACCTGTGGTTGGAGTGTGTGAATGCAAGAAGGGTAGCTGGCCAATGCTCCTCTCAATAAACACAGCAGTAAAGTATTTGAAAAAAAATCAAATAATTTATTTTAACAATCCAGAAACCAGCCTGAGAACAGCTACAGCCATACAGTTCAGTCGAATGCTCAAGTGTGTCCCTTGCTAAACCATTCACCTGTATTCAATTACTGCCAACTAAGGCTGGTGTGGCTTGCTAACCAATACCTGGTCTACAAGTAAATTACACAGATAATGACAATTACAATTGAACAATTAACCCATTTGTAATGCAGCTGATGAAATGAGATCTGTCTATTGTTAACATAGTAAATGGGAAGATAAAAAAGGATCTTAAATACATTAAACAAACTTAAGCATATATTTAAGCTTTTTGGGGACAGGTGAAGGCTCCAGTTACACATCTCCTGAAAAATGCAACATACATGGTAATGTTTCTTTCATGCTGGACTAACCCTTTTATTGTAGGACCAGTGATGTTTCTACCATGTCTCTTCACCTTGACCAAACTGAATCCGACTTCATTCATATACGTGAAGACATGGGGAGAAACACTGGCCTCCAGATCCATTATTCTCTGAGAAATATAACACATTGTCTGCTATCCTAACAATGCAGCAAATGCCCGCGCTGTAATATTGTAAGGAAAGACACCACTGTCAGAAACCTTTACCTGTACATACAGGCACCTCATCTCCTTCACTTTGTCACCGTTTCTCTTGACAGGTGTCAGATATAGCTGCTTCACTATCACCTGATTATGCTTGGAAGCAGGCTGAGAGAATTCTGAGATTCTTAAAAATGCAGTACTCCATAACTGCAGTCTCGATCTCCCTCTAGCAAATTTCATTATTACATCAGCTTCCATTTCAATGCATGCATTTAGTACTGGTCTGAGGCAAAGCCATATCAATGGTGTTCCTGCCATCATATTCTCCTTTCCTAAACACTATTTTTGTGGTGCCTACATTTTTACGTTACATTATTAGCATTTAGCAGATGCTCTCATCCAGAGTGACTTACATAGGTTGCCATTTTTATATGTTATACATTTACACAGCTGGATGGCCACTGAGGCAAATCTGGGTTAAATACCTTGTCCAAGGGTACAGCAGCAGTGCCCCAGTGGGGAATCAAACCGGCAACCTTTCAGTTAGGAGTCCTGCTCCTTACTATTACGCTACACCGCTGCCCCACTGATAACTGTGATGATGTCAACACAGAGGCCTGCCAGGCAAGGACTCAGCACACAGGACACTGTTTTCCATGCTATTTGGCCGGGGAGGTATATAATGTTTGTGATGTGGATGACAGTTTGTGGCCAGACACAAATGATCGTTCAATAGGCCTTTAGCTTTATTTTCAATTTTCACCATTATGATTAATTGAGTGAAAATTCAAGATTTCATCTGAGAGAATAAATTGAAGGAGAGAATTGCTTCCAAATTTGTCAGCCTCATCCAAGAGGTTTTTGTCTTTGCACTAACCTATTTGAAGGCAATGCTTTAGCCTAAAAATATATTAGCAGTTTTGATGAAATGATTACATTCTGTAAATGCATTTGCTATTTTTATTTTGTCTCATGGCAACTGTTCCAAAATTAACATGGTTTAGAAAATACTTTTGAGCGCTTGAGAAACACTAACAATAATTAAAAGTTAAATTCTCAATGTACACTAGTCCTTCCCTGATGCCTTGAAGGGTGACTAGGGTTGTTCTCTCAACAAAAATAAAAACAGGGACTCTTTTATAGGACATTAAGTGTTAATCTTCTTAAAAATATGCAATGAAAAGACTTCATCACTCATGAAGATCAAAGTATTTGGGTCAAACCTATACACACCCGTATAAAATGCAATGCTTTATAAGGATTGCAGCTTCTTATAAGGATCAAATCCCATAGATGTGCGCTTCTTACAAAGAGGGATTCTATAATACCATTTCAGGGTGTATCCTTCTGTCTCTTGCTGCTGTAACCAAGGCAGCAATCCTCTCAGATACGCCCCGTCAACACTGCATCATTTTTGCAACTGTATGACTTTCAGACAAGCTTATGAGTGATGGCTAAAACGGCACAATTAGACTACAACGTTGAAACAAATGTACTGAGAGACAGAAAACTTCTGCATACAATACAATTCTGTCCACGTACAAATTTACTTTTACAAATTTAAGAAATTTACTCTGGCTTGAATTCAACTTCACTACAATGTGGCCAGGGTTTTTTTGTTGTGATTACAATACCTTCAAGTGTACTGGTCTCTCTAAGCTGAATTCACAATATAATGCTTAAGGTGGGCAAAAGGTGGCCAAGTGGAACCTGGAGTATACAGAGTCATATTGTAATGAATGGCATTTTCACAATGGCAAGACCGCACAGTGCTCCTCAGTTCTATCCATTCACATAGATTGAGGTGCCGATTAAATAGATATTTCTGCCTCTTTGTTAAGTAAGTTTGATTGATGTGCGGAGACAGCATGCATTCTCACACAGCTGAGGAAATATCATTCATCAAAGTAGTAATATACCTAATTGCCTAAAAGTAAACTTGAGTCCCTTGTATACGCAAATGTAAACAATTTCAGACAGCCTTATTATTGTCATATGGCGCTCAAAGACCAATTACCTCTGATTTTAATTGCTGCCAACTTAACTAAAATGAACTAGAACTTCAGTATGGCAGGAGTAATCAATAAAGACAAATCGCCTGTCAGAAGTGTATGCTGAATGATGTTAGATGAACAGAAGCATAATTGCTTGATTTCCTTTAGTTTCCATGTTTTGTTAGTTTTCAAGCTACAGTGGCTTCCATATAGATATCTATAATTAGAATGCATACACAAGACCTAGAGTAAAGACGACCAGTGAAAGAAATAGTGTGTATGCTTTCAAACAGCAAAAACCTCACGATGACTACCCTAAAGCCCTACTCTCAGAGCTTGGAGGATTACCGACATGAAAGTCTTTATATGGAGTGGAAGTAAAACAAAATGTCTGTTCATATTGGCTACGATTACATTGCTGGCCTTCTCACCTTCTACCAGCCATAGCACTATAACTGTCACCTCGGCTTTTTGGGCCTTTTTCACTCTAATACCTCCAGAGCTATGATGCCATTACTGTGTGAGAGAGACTCAGTGAAAGAGACTCATTCACTCTGTTAGGGGAGTGATGGGGTCATATCCCAAACAACACACATTTCCTCTTTCCCAGTCAACCCCAATACAAATTTGCAGGGAGACATTCAATAGCAAAGTTGTCTCAGTATGTGGTTTGTACTGGCATCAGTGCACAGCTGCTGTAGGTCTTCTATTACTTCATGATAACTACTCTTAGCATAGTGATGCATTTATTTGGATGTTACTCTGGGTAAGAGCGTCTGCTAAATGAAGTAATTTAATGTAATGTCGTGCACTCTTCCAGCCAGTCCACTCAGAAGCAGTTTGCAATAAGGTGGATGGACAAAAATGAGCTATCATGGCATTTCTGTCACCAGCCTATTGCATGAACATATTTATTGATGATAAAATGTACAATGGGGGGGTTAGCAACAGCAAACCCCAAAAGCATACAGCCAATTAAGTATTTGTTTGTTATATTTAAAATTTCCTTCAAATACATACTTGTTCCATCCCTCGATGACAAGAAGTCCCTGAAAGTGACCTGTTTATCAGTTTAGAGGGTGAGTGTAAGGCTTGGTATTGAGCCAAGAAGTCACTGAGTGTGGGAGTACATGACTGAGTGTGTGAGTGAATGTTTGTGTGAGTGTGCGTGGGCAAGTGAGCAGGCACGTAAGTGAGTGTGTAAGTGCGAGAGCGAGCAAATGTGTTTAGGACATTACCGTTTTCAGAGGGCTGCTTCTTCCAGTTACAGTCAAAAATGATTGATTCTCTCCTTCTCCTTCACTTTTTCTCCCGTGGTAAAAGGGTAAAAGGCATTCCATCTATCAAGATGTCCTGTCCCGCTCTCTGCCTGTCATTACTGCAGGGCTGGCCAGTGCCGGTGCTGAACTCTCTCTAGGAGGAGTGGGTACATTGGCCGAATAAACAACAGGGATTCATATAAACAGGTGGGTGGGCAATCAGGTGGAACAAATGCCCCCTGGACTCCCTCCTACAAGACCAAAATCAAGAGGTGCTCCTGAACAGAAATATTAGGAATTTCAGTGACCTTTATTAGCTATCTTTTTATCTCCTTTTTTAAATGCATTTTTCCTCTTTTTCTTCCCTATACACGTTAAAACTCATCTCACCATTACAATTTGTGCACTAACACAGAGGTGATGGGCATAGCGAATGCAACCCTCCAATACAATTGCATGTCAAAAGCAACTATTTTCCCACAAGTCACCCAACACACTACAGGGAAATAAGCATCAAATGGAGGATGGGCATGGATTCACTGACATTAATTAGAGTAAACCTAATTTGGCCCTTAATTTAGACAAAATCAGGCATTGTTCCAGTGTTCCTATTTTGCTGAGAGTACATCTCTGAACTGTGCATCTGTATATCTCTCAGGGGTTTGGAGGTGTGGATTTCTTTCTTCCTTACACTCTCTTACCCTCCACAGGACTTTTGTTCATTGCATCTGCCTTTTTCTTCCTGTAAGAAAATATATTGTGATATATTGTTCAGCCTAAGAATGTATTGCAAATACATTTAAAAGATATTCATGCAAAGCAGAAATACATTACAATAGACCAAAACGGCAATAATGTACATATTTTCAATGTGTAAAGATATGCAATGATTGAGCTACCAAATATACACTCTAACATATATTCTCACTTCATTATTTTTTATGGGCTGTCTCTTTCGCTTTTTAAGGTTGTGATCAAATGTGCACATTTGCCCACAAGGAGACTTTGATTGGTCTCTTGTCCTTGACCTCAGCAGCACATGGGAACAAAGACCACATCTCCCCTGGAAGAGAAAGTGGGGCAAATTGCTTCGATACAAAACATGGCTTACGCGTTTACCCCCTTTCCCGGCTGAGAAAAGGATTGTGGGCCTGTGCTCTCGTGCTAAATTTAATGCTTGAGTTGATTTTTTAATATAGTTTACTGCTCTCAATAATGAACAGAAATCAGGGGAGAACATGGACTCTGCTTGTTTTGTGAAGGAATTATACCAGCTTCATTTCACTCAATTTCTTTGCGCCTCAGAGAGCAGGAAATGTATGTTTAAGAAATCAACTTCCGCCTGCACTACAGCATATTGCTTTAAATAGTACATTGTCTCACGTATTAAATAAACAAAAGATGATCACTCATTGCAGAGATTTATGCGTGCCTCTCACTCTGCCCAAGCTAGCTAGGTGGCTACTTTCTTCTTCTTGTACACAGACGCAGTTCTGAGCATTGTACAGATGAAAATAAATCATTACCATTTTTCAGCAGCCATTACTCAGTAAGTGAAGTAGGCCATATTATTGAGTTAATTACGGCTGAATCAGTATTGCCACCTGACGAGATATTAAAACCGTATCACCCCATTTAATCCACATTCAGAACGTAAACGCTTTGCACCACTGGGCATAATTCATACCATGACAGGGGAAAATCATGAGTAAACATACTGTACACAGCGTTGAATGGAGGACATGTAGAGTGAAAAGAGGTGGAGGGAGTTGTTCAGATAGAAAGGGAAAACAGACGGGAGAAGAGGAGGACAAAGGAAAACACGGGGAAATGAGTTGGGTTTTTGAGTAAGGACAAGGGATAGTGAGTGAAATAAGAACTGGAAGATGAACAACATTAAATGTAAAATTATACTACAAAATTGTGTGTGGAACAGGTCGGTTTGATAATGGCAGCGGCGGTAATGTGACATGTTCTGTCTGTCATCTTCAGTGCAATTTATTCAGCCTCACAACCAAAAAAAAAAAAAAAGCAAAAAAGTGTTTGCTGCTGCGCTGATACCCTCCTCATCCGCTGCAATTTCCTCTGGACATTTATCATGTTTGAGAAATAATCACAGGGGCTGGACGAGAGACAACAGGGACAACAGACCAGAGAGGTGCACAAAAAAAGGTTACATTTTACAGCACTGCTATCAATCAATCAAATATTATTACAGTGCAATTTGCAATGGAAATTGCTGTATGAGACATATTGGTAATTAACCCGTGATCCGTGCGATTGCAAGGCATTTATATACGATGTTTAAATGATGTATTCTTTAAGCCACAACTCCAGTGCGGTCTATATTATCAAGAAGAGCTAAACTACAGAAAAACAAAAATAGATACTGGTAAGAGGCAGAGCAGGACTGGGAGACAGCACCCCTGCAGATTAATTAATCCTTAAGGCTCAATACGTAGGTGGTCCAAGAGCAATCAATAAAAAGCACATATGCACACGCACACACACACACACACACACACACTGTGTCCACAGCAGATTGACACCCAGGCTCCAGGGGTCACAGGCCTGGTCTTACCTTACCTGGTGTTGTCGAGGAGCTCACAGGGCCACATACTGCGGGGAGGGTTCTGGGATCTGCACTTGGGCATCGCCCAAAGGGGACAGACACACTAACCCAAAATCAATAACCCTCCACAAAGCCCCCTTCGCCCCCATCTGCACACTAGAACAGCATGTTCTAGATGCGAGAGAAGGAGGCAGTACCAAGTACCCCTGTGTATGTAATTAGGCAGTAGCTGTGAAGGGGGGAACCAAGCAGGGTATGAATAAGTAGTGGAACAATTTGTTATGCATAAATGGACAGGGCTGCAGTGTATGAGCCAAAAGTACAAATTTTCACAGTGTATTAACAACACATATGGTAGATAGCAAAACAGCATGAATTATTGATTTGACAACACTGATCTGATGTAGAAAGATTGTTGACTGCGAATGCAGACCATATAGGGGTGGTTAATTCGCTTTGAGCACATGCTGAGCTCTACGGCCTGGGTTCGATTCCGTGCGCGTCATCAGCCACCGACGACTGGGTGCCCACAGCGGCGAAACAAATTGTCTTCATTCTGCCAGGCATGGGGGCGGTTATGTTACCACAGCAGGGGTTGCTCGTTTCACCTCTCTCAGGTACATCAGGTGCCTGCAGGTTGCTTGGATGATGTCAGTGAGGCCACCCCCATCCACCAATTGGTGCTCACCGCTGGGCAGCTTGAGGTGTAACAAAATAGGCACGGTTGGTGTGTGTGTATCAGAGTCTGGCATTTACTCCACCCCAGAATTCTTGCATGACTCCAGTGGTTGCCACAGTGAGAAGAGAATAACAAATCCAATTGGTGATTCCAAAAATAAAAAAGAAAAAAAAAGGCACCTATTCAAATCCTACTTCAGGAGTCAAGTCTCCATGCATTACTTTGCCGTTGCACATGGAGCCGCTGGACAACACCAGGTTCTTCGTGATTGGCTGGCCTCCCACTCCACAAACCGCTCACTCCACCTCCTCATCTGCTCCAGCAACTTTCCCCCTCTCATCAACTCCATCACAAGGTACAGGCGATGCGGACAGACAGAGGGGCGAAGGGACAGACAGTGTGAAAGATAAGCAGAGAGGGATGGGGATAGAGAGAGTGGAGAGGAGATGAGAGGAGAGGAGAGGAGAGGAGAGCGATAGATGGTTCATTTTACCCAACTGTTACATAGTCAGTGACAAATACACAATAGGAAAATCCATTGTTAATTTAGAAAGTACAGAAGAATGAGGTGGAGAAAAAGATTGGGGGTGTGGGAACAAGAAAGGTACCTTTAAGCAAACAAAGTGACAGAGAGAAATAATACAAACATAATCTTAGTGCCTCTGCATGTGACATTACAGTGATTCTTTGCTGGTGTGTGACTGTCAGGCACCCGTTTATTTGTGAAGCGGATAACTTGTAAGAGCCATTTACAGCATGATATAAAGGTGTTCCTGGAAATATGGTCTGCCCATATGCGTCATGGCAAATCTGAGGTGTACATCGACAGGTACCTCAGGTGTATTTCACAATGCTGGAATGAGATTTAAAGTCTCTGCTGCAATTTCTCTTTGGGTGTACATCCCGCCTGTGACAGAAAACGAAATTGCAGCATTCTGGGAAGTGATCCAGCATGGGACACCACAGCAAATGAGCAGCAGAGGTACACTAATTACATCATGATTAAACTGCACATAAAACCATGAAGCGAGTGCACAGCTCTGTGCAAAGTCCCCCTATATATATATGCATTATGTGTGCAACAGCTATTGAAAAGCTGAAAACCCACAGCTTTCAAGCACTTGGCTCTCCCGGTTCCTTTTTTTTTACAGTCACATCAGGGATAATGGACTGGAGAGGAATGGCTCTAACGCCACGGAGAACAGTGCCGCACCGCCGTCCTCCACCCATCGTGTTCCGTGCTAGCGAACGAAACAATGACGGAGTGGCTGCTGTATTAATCCTGACGATGGGACAATTAAGGCGGCGCATTCCCCCAGAGTTAGCAGGCCAGCCACATCTGCTCGCTCACTCGGCAGCGGCGGATGATTTTTACGACACCCCTATCCCCCCCCGCCTCCCCTGCCTTGCTCTGGCTGTGCCTGAACTTCTGAACGAGCAGGGAAGTTTAATTTCACCCAGCAGCACCCCCTGCAGACACAGCACGTGCAGCTGGAAGAGATGGGAGCTCCGGGGGAAAGAGGAGGGAGGAAAAGAGGTCGTTCACCGATGGGATTCTCCGGCCGGGGCCTGAGGGAGTTCCGGTCCAGCAGATTTTACTGGAACACTTCTCTTTAAAACAATGACATATGTATAGCTGGAAGGGCCACAAAATCTAAGCTAGACACAATATCTTAGAATTTATCTTTGAATCCTTGGCAGGATACTTTCCTTTGGTGAAAACAGCTTGGTGTTTTTTCATGTTTCCACTTTCAACTTCTCACATTTCAAGCATTTGTCAGAGAGACATGGCATAGCGCGGAGATTTCCATTGTGCTGGCTGTGTCTGCACCTGTCGTGCCTGTTTGAGAATGTGTCTGTGGGACTTCACCTGAAAGTTGAATGAGGCTGGTCCAGTCTCACACCTTCAACGTGGTGCCACATGGGACGTTGGCAAAATCAGGTCGACCGGTAACCATATGGCCCTCCGCGGTGTCTTCATATGACTGCGTTTTGGTGGCACAGGACTGAGAGAGAAACAGAGAAGTAGGCCTGGGATCCAGTAGGAGAGGACAAGCTAGTGCATATATTTTTAAGTACTAGATGACATTTAGGGGATAGCACAGAATAATAACAGTAGCAATTATAATACATTTTATACAAAGAGCACACCATAATGTAGCACTATGAAAAACAGAACAACAGAGAAGATAGCACTGTATAAAACACCTTACTAAATAAAAAATACAAAAAGAGTAAAGGGTAGAGCAAGGAAACCAAACATAACAAAATAAAAAAACGACTTCATAAATCAACAGTTAAAAATAATGTCCTATAAGCCAAATTTAAAAAGCACCTTTAAAAGAACTGTTTAGTGATTCACTGTTCCTCACATATAAACACAGGACATTCAACAAACAAGACTACAGCAGAGACGGAATGACCTCCAAATGCATAGAGCTCAGTTATAGCTGGTTTAAGCAAGCTAACGTTAGGAGGTCCGAGGCAGCATGAGGGGGTGTAAAGGTGTGTGTGTGTGTGGGGGATCACAGAGGTACATGTAGCTGCGCTTTGTGGGTGAGGAGGACGAGTGAGGATTCTGCATTTGACCGGGAGCCAGTTTCATTCACCGAGGACTCGGGTTATATGGTGGTACGCATCTGTATGAGCTCAATCCCACGCGGCAGAGTTCTGCACATACTGAATCCTGCTCTGCTCTGGCCGAGGCTCCAGTCTGCTACGCATTGCAGTGGTCCATCCAAGAGGCACTGAAAGCATGCACAAGCCACTCTATGGCACTAAGAAATATATAATAGACCTAAGCCCGGCCATTCGGGAAAGATGACTTTAAAAAAAAATTATGAGTTCTTGACATTTTTGACGTGAGCTTTATGGAACAGCTGCGTCTATTGTAACACCCACGTCCCTTGCTAATGGGAAATTATCTTGATAAAAACCAAGTTAAAATCATTTACCTTGTCAAGGTTGCTTTTAAAGCTGAGTAAAATTGCTTTAATCTTGTCACAGCAATTTCAAAGGTCTGGGTCTTTCAGAGTGCCAAGGATAGTGGTGGCTGCTATGGCGTTAAATAGGTCTGATTAGTTTTAGATTTGTTAGTCATTTGCGTAGTAAGCGATAACAAAGGGATATGTATGGGACAGGTGAATTACCAGTCCTAGCAGAAGCATGTAAATGCAGAGATGAAGAGTACCAGGACCTTGTAGGACAAGCTACTTAACTGGGACTATACATCACTTTTGCAGTCAGCACTGATTACTGCCGTCTGTCAGACAGACACGGTTTATACAAGCAGCAGACTGCATGGGCAAAACCTCATGTTAAGTCCGTATGTTTTGGACGGACAGTGCCATTGAAGGTGTCAAAAATGACACCATGATGAGAAGTGACACTAAAAATGGAGGATTTTAATAAATTCACCATCAGCAACAAAAGAAAATCATTCATTTCTCTCGCCAATGCAGTCATTATAGTATGAATAGGTCCTGAATCATAGCAATGTTTTTGGTTTAGCAATTTGGTTGTCATTATTTATGTATGTATGTATGTATGTATGTATGTATGTATGTATGTATTTATTTATTTACATATTTCACATACGTATATCATACTGCATAGTGGCAGACATCTGGATTGCAGTGTGTCTCTGTGTAAATTCCAGCGTTGTTACAGTGTGAATGTGTGCAGGGTGTAGAGGAGAGACATACACAGTAATGTACACAGGGTACCTGGAACAGCCGGTCCAAGCACAGAGGGTTGCTGGCTTGGGAGCATGTCGGCTCTTTGGCAGTGAACTCCTTTGCTAACTTGCTGACGCCGGGCTCAAAACACGGCTCCCGGCGGAACGGGCTGGCCACCTTCTCCTCAGCCAGGTCTGACCACTTCAGGCCCTGGGTAGGATAGAAGAGATCAGAAGCGAGGCTGAAGCACTAGTCAGAGCATATCAGGGTGTTCAAATCAAAACAGCAAAACTCTCCCTGTAACGTTCATGGTGTGGGGGTAGTTGAGGCACGTTGAAGAAGGGGTGTACCTTGATGTTATCTGAACTCCGGGATTATGAGTCCTTCGTCAGCAGCTCACGCAGGAGGTGCCATGCTAGGGGGCTGATTTTGGGGCGGGAACAGGGGTACATGCAGGAAATGTCAAGGGGTGGTAAATGAGCTGAGCGAATAAAGAGATTATCTGCGCCGCCTTAAAATACGTTTCATTATGTAATTATCGCTACGATCATTATCATAATATTGACTCCCTTTAATTATATGACAAAGAGATAGCGATAAAAATGAGAAGGAAAGGGGAGAAATAAAGAAAGAACCTATGCCACTATGCAGAAGCTATAATCATTTTCCATCATCATTATTGGCAGAACATTAAAAGTGGCTTGTAATGTTTATATAGAAAAATTTCGCAAAGTTGTGTGACAGTCCGCGGGGTATATGCGTGGGCGTGGAATAGAATGCCTCAGAATTCCACAGGGCATAGACCAAAAACAATAACAATGGATTCGCCACTGACAGCATCGCTATTAATGCAAACTATATAAATAAATAAATTAGAACAAAAACTAGCTTTACCCTATCTGCATTTTGCTGCGGCTCCACTCTGCAATCTTCCACTGCTTAAACAGTTTTCACGGGGTGCAAACACAAACAAAGAAAACAAGGGCTAAGTCAGGTCAATAAACAGGCAGGGGTTGCTACTAGGCAGTGTTTTCACACAGTCCAATAGAATGGCAACATACAAAGCATCATCAGTTTTATTGTTTCTTTCTCTCGATCCAGTTACTCCCCCTGGGAGAATGATATCTAACTGCTATGGAGCCATAGACTTGACTTTGAAAGACAAGTGGAAAAATAAACAAGCAAGTATAATTCATACTATAATAACAATAAGTATCATTTCAGAGGTCTCAATATCTTTACAGTTGCTACACTCACTAAGTGACTGCTGTGCTCCTAAAAGGTCAATGTAGGCTAAAAAGCTGTGTCAATTAACTTCAGGAACTGCAAACATAGAAAAGAGAAGACAATTATGTGGCAGTTACAGTCAGTCAGTCTCCACATTGGTAGAAATCCTCGCTTATTACATGATTGTTGCGATCAAGCAAATAGAACTGCAAACCTTACGGCACACTGCTTCCCTTTGCCATAGACTGACCATTTGAAAGAGAGAGGAGAAAGGGAGATAGAGAATGTTAGGGAAGCACATAAAGGAATTTACAATAAATATGAAATGTCATATTTTGAATGGCGTTATACATCACATGTTAAACACACAATTTTCTGCGTAAGAGAAAAGATATTTGGGCATATATACATGCACAATACCATTTGTAGGTAACTACTGAAGTAGAATTTGGCATTCTTTCAAGGTTGCTGCAATATTGCAATGACAATTTTGCTTTGTTCTGATGTCAGGAAAGTGTCCTTGCTTTTATAATGCTGTGAATGGAGTATTACATTAGATCAAGCGAGATAATTCTCACCTTTAGGAGCTGAAAATTCTCCACACTCACCCTGTCCATGTGTCCTGTAAGGTTAGCTAAAGAGGCAAAATGATGACAGCTGAAAGCCAATATTAAGGCGGACGCTTTCCATGCAGTCTACAGGAGAAATGATGTGTTTGTACAACATAACAAGGATGATCAATTGATTACCACTTCGCATTGCTCCAGGCATCCGTGGAGGTAAGAAGGTCTCAAATGATCCTTATGAGATCATCTTTCAGTGAAATTGCATGCATCAATCTGCACCACTGGCTTCCATATTCTTGTCCAGGTCTTTCCTGAACAAAGATAATCTAATCTCAATGGGATTTACCTTGTAAAATAAAGGATAAAAATACAACGTCACACAACTACCGTCACATAACTACACCTGTGCTCTCCATTCTTTGACAGCCCCCCAACACTAATGTGACATAGAAGCTGAAAAATTGATTGCAATTTAAACCTAGAAGATTAAAGCCTGTTGGCATGTAAAGCTTTTGAAGCGGTATTAGGTGATGCAAACCTGTGTTTTTTAAGGCTGCACAGTCTAATCTTAATGTTGCCTGGTAATTGTTTAAGACTGTATGTTCTTTGACAGTACTTAATCCTATTGTGGCAATGTTTTCCACAATGGTACTACATTTCAAGGATGGCACTAATGAGTTAGTATCTGTGCAGCTGATTACCCCACCTCTTGAATGCACTTCTGTAAGTTAATCTGGATAAGAGGGTCTGCCAAATGACTAAATGTAAATTTAACTAAATATACTTATTCAGCCTCACTACACTATTTGCATCTCATGCTATTGTTAATCATATAAAAAATAATGAGTGTAGCAATAGCAGCAAATTGTAAAAAATTGTAAAAATTATGACGAAACAAATCAAGGTGAAAGACAAATACATCTCCAGATATTGTCCTAATGCTTTTAGTAATTGTTTCTTTTGATTATAATGTAAATTAATGTTTAACTATATCTTTTTGTGGGTACTTTTTCAGGTTCATTTAATGAAAACATATGCACATTCAACAAATATGAAAAAACAAGACCTGATTATGATTCCACAGTCTAAAGCACAGCTGCTACACGGCAAGAGAACATCAACATGTTTTTATTTTTCACCAGTGGCGGACAGGAACACCCATCACGGCATTAATCTGACACAATATCCTTCTTATGCTTAATCCAAATAATCTGCTTTGAGGCAAAAAAGGGTTAAACATACAACAGTATTCATCATCATAGAACACATCTGTTTTATACTGTAAAGTGCAAGTCCCAATGTACTCTCCTCTTTTATGGTGCGCTAAATGAGATATACAACTCGTTTGACATGCCATCTATGCTAAATATAGCTTTCATCCAACAAAACAATTCTGTTCAGATTTTTTTTCGATGTTTAAGAAGATTTCAAAGGTTTGGAACAACCATTTTAAATATTAACTGGCAGTTAGCTGACACAGCATTGTATTTTCAAAAAATACATTTGTAATTTAAATAGCTTTACTATTAAATGTTTTTGTAATAAATGTTTCAGATACAGAGTAAATGTTGCAGACATTAGCATTTATTTCAAACATGCAACAAATCCCTCATTAATTACTGTAATATTCCCTATTTCTAGTTAGACATTTGAAACTTATTTATCAACGCAAACTGAGAGAGGAAAGCAAATCATTTTTTATATGGAAAAGTGACTACGGAAAAGATGTCTCATGATTCTGGTATGGTGGTGACAGGCATTAAAGAGTAACCTGCCAGCTGTTAGAAGAAAATATGCATGTGATACAAAGAGGTTTTATGCCTTTTAGCAATGGCAGCGCTGAGAGGAGCATAGACTGAACAGGTTGATCACCAAAACCAGAAAAATCAGCAGAAAATATGACTACTATGCTATTCACTACTGATAATATGATAAAAGCCAAAATCTCAAACTTGAAAAGAGAAAATGACATGTTCTTAAACAGAGTCTGGAGCTGTTAAAGTATTCAAATATTCATTTGGAGACGCATTGTCAGTAATAGATCACTTGAAGTCAGGTGACCTTGAATTGAAAGATACATACACCAAACATGGAAAAACTGCATCAGGAAAGAGGAGCAGTGGTTGAAAGTTGAACTTCACTGATGGGGACACACGGACACTTAACACGGCAGTTGCTAAAAACCACAACGGCCTCAAAAATGACCACAGAACTGAGTCTACACTTTTGTGACCCAGTCTCAACAAAAGTTGTATATTATGAGCTTCATCAAGCTGGTGCTTATGGTAGGGCTGCCATTCTGAAACTGCTTATAACTAAGGCTAATGCACAACTACACATAACTCGGCAAAATGAGCACAAAACCTGGACCTCTGAGCGGTGGATGAATCACCTCTTACTATGTTTCCTATATCTGGATGGGTTTATGTTTGTTTATGTTATGTTCAACCCTCATTGCTTATTCCCGGTTGTTAAAATTTGTGGTGGATCTGCTATGATATGGTCATCTCATGGGAGGCACTGGGTCCAGTTATTACTCTGAATAATTTGAATTGCAGCCAAGGAATATGAAGCCATTTTAGCCGTCCAGGGGCACTGTATGGTGCAAACTTTGTTTCCTCAAGATGTTCCATTATTTCAAAAAATAATCCCCCAATAAACACTGCTAAACAAATTCAAGAGTGGTTTTTATAAACACTCGGATGAAGGCAAACACTTTCCATGGCCTCTCAAATCACCAGGACCTGTATTCATCTGAGAATTACTCCTAAGAATTACTCCTGCTAAAAGCACTTTTAGGTATGGAAAAAAAGCCTTAATTCAGAGTAGGCGATGGGAGTTATTTATGAAACTCTTACTCTCAGCTGAGAGAAAGATTATTTCTTACAAGTATGTAGCTGATTGTTACGACATGTGATGTGCCGCAAAGGAACAGTAGTGATGACATTCTTCACAGTATGTCCCACATGTTGGAAAAATGCCAGTAAATGCAATTGTTGAAAGCAGTAATGTAATGTCTGCAGTTTGTGACCACAATCAAACATCGCATAAATGTGAATAAATACCAGCAAATTAGCACAGATGGTTTCCATTCTTAATCAACTTAAAAACGACAAATATAATTATTTGAAATTGTTTTTGTTAATTACCGTAAGAAAATGCTTGTCAAGACTGCATCACTTTACTTTTTCATTAAAGTTAATATTGCCTTAATTCCCAATTTCTCCAGACGATAACAGGCTGGAAATCCCACATAAGCCCATGCCACCAAGAAACCACAGCTTGTTGATATTGTGCGGAATTGTGCAAGCTGTTATTTTGCAGCTGGCTTTTTTCCGGCCTGTTACTGGATTTATTCATGGAAAACATGAAATTTCCTTTTTCAGCTGCCCAATTCCGATTACCACAACGCAGCGCATGTTCTTATGAACCTTATAGATTACATAATTGATATTTGAAATATTGTTTTCCATACACTTCCATATACTGCTAGAACATCGATTTTATAAGTTACCTACATATGCACCATAAATTTTTGACATGTAGCTAGCTGTTGTACTTGAGCTATGCTAACCATTAGCCATGATATTTGGAGCTATTTTTCATCAAGTGGTTATCATCCAAGTGTAACAAAATTGTTTTGAAATAAAAACTTTTCCCCATTGCCAAGAAATAAAATTTGAATTACTTTCAGCAAAGCGGTAAGTGGTGAAGTTCTTCTCACATAAAGCATGTAAAGATTTCTGGTGAGGTCAGTGACAAATAAAAAACCTTCCTTATCTCACCAGTGTCTTTTTAACAGCTTTGTGTTGTCAAATGTATGCAAAATGCATTATCTCTCCAGAAAAATGCATGCACCTGTTGGCGTCTCCTAAGAAGTTAGGACAGTTTGCAAGGACTCTAAAATACCTGCTGTGGTAGGAGTAATTCTAAAGTCTACAGAATCTTGATAAATCACTTTTACTCTGAGGAATAAGGACCAAACTCATGATATTCTCAAAATTTTTGAGCACTTGGGGTCTATATCCTTCTCTACCACGCTTCATGAATTCAGGCCCAGATCAAAACATTATTGAACTTTTATGGGATGTTCAAGGCCGTTGACTGCTGAATAGATTTCCTGAGTAGACCTCCTTCATCTCTCAAAAACGTGGAGGCTTTCCTTAAAGAATCCCACTAGTAGCAGTTCAAAACTTGTGTAACAGCATTTCAAAAAGGAGTGAAGCTGTTTTGAAGGCAAAGTGCCACCCAACTCCTTAAAAGTTGATAAATAAACATATAATGTTTGGTGTTTCCATTATTTTTACTACTGTTGTAATCAATATATAGGTGATTTGGCAGGCCATAGCCCATAACCCACACAGCACCATACAGTTTGGCCCTTATTAAAAATTATAATGACCCTGAGGTCTGACTCACAAACATTAAGTTCTGTGCTACCATGTTGCAACACAGTAAATGCCCAGATTAGTTTCACTACAACAATTTATGTGTCTAATCTTTTGTCTCTCCTCACACTCAGTCAATTGCCATGTCTATTCATTGTAGCCAATTGCAAGGCACTTTTGCCCAAGACAGGAAATACAAGACAGCCATCTTGGTTGTGCATGAAAGCTGGCTAGCTTGCTAGCTAACTAGCAAAGTCTAATTAAATAGTTGGGCCATTACATAGTGTTCTGTTTTAGAAATCAGCTAGCTCATTAGCTAATTTATTTTTTCTGTAAGTTAGCTGCCTTGCTAGCCATATATCATGATTCAGAGTCATCCTGAATAACATGTAATGTGTTCTGACTTCAGGACAGGGGGTTCAATGATTGTGTTTGTATAGTGAGCCATGTCAATCTGCTTAATAAAGTGTTTTAATGAGTAATTCAGGGATTGCCAGTTTACCTATTTAAACAGTGGAGCCAGTTGTCCAACAATGAAGATAGTCACAACATGACCTGAGCCTGCTAGCTTACTAATAAGCTTCAAAATTGTTTGACGGTAGCTTACTCTTGGTTGCTAAACCTGTTCTCAAAAACCGACCTTCCTTTTTTCTTTCTTTTGTTTATGCAGCTGAGACTTCTCTGTCTCACTATCGTTGTTTACAAATGAAAAATAATAATAATAACCCTCGATGTATGAACAGGATTGCTAGGGCAGCGCCTGAGGTATTAGCTGTCAGGATTAGGAGTTCTGAAAAGGTGTCAGGACGAGAGGACACAGACACTGGGCTTTCAGCGTATTACTGACATCAATCATCAATCCTCGTAAGCCTTTTCCTCTCACTGACATTGAAGAGAAAGAGGGAGATGGAGTGAGACGTGCGTAGTGAGATGGTACCGGTGTGGGTGTGGAGAGAAGAGGAAAGAAAGATAAAAGGGAACAAGTGATTAAGTCCTAAATGACAGGAACGAGAGACAGTGGGGGAAAGAAAGGGAGAGAGAGAGAGGCGCTAATAGACACATAGGGAATGATGGACAAGGAAAGAATAGGAGAGACAGATACAACAGAGAAATTTGTGTTAAAGGGTGCAAATGGGGGAAGGCAGAGACAGGAGTGACAGATTCAGAAGGAGGTGAAAAAAAATAGTGAGAGAGGGAAGGAGCCTGAGTGAGGGCAAGAGGCAGAGTACAGACGGAAAGGGGGCAGTGAGTAGTGAGGGACACAGTAGCAAAGATCGATATGCAATGTGAGAGAAATATAAAAACAGAGCCTCGTCAGTTTTTCTATTTAATATATTCATGCAGTAAAAATCGGCGTAATCGGAAAAAATGCATCCAAAATAAAACAATTGATTAAAACAAACTGACACAACTCTACAAAGCAGTTACAAACACATAACTTTAATAAGTTCATCTGTGGTTGTTGACATTTCGCTGCTTTGTTCCTGTTACACAGTAGCGTATTGAGCAGAGTGAACACACTACAGCCAGCTTGCAACATTTACATTGCTGAGACTTTTAAGACTGAACATAAAACATTATAATACATTTTTGTTCAAATTTGATTAGGTGCATGTCATTTTATCATATAAACTGTAAAAACCACACATATATCTTCTAAACATAAAAATACTTGATTAGAGACAAACTGGAAGTCCATTAATTTTTCTTATGATAGGAGAACACTCTGGAAAAGAATCTTACACATTCTTGCTTCGGGATACATAAAATTTCAAAGACAAAATGTTGTGTTAAGATTTTTTGCTGTGTAGGAGTCCCTTGTCCTACTTATAGAGGGTAGTGCCGTCTAGTGAACACTTCTCTTGGCTCTTGTCCACCTTGACCAGAGGTTCAGAACTCTCACCCCCGGGGGCTGCAATCCGGCACATATCATGGGTTGCCTCTAGTTTCCCACTGGCTAAAAAAAGTGATCCATGCTATGAAATGTATCCAATCAGGACTGCTGAAAAAAACGTGCTGGATTGCAGCGCCTCGGTGTAGAGATCGGGCATGCAAGCACGATGAAAACAGAGCCATGATTGTGTGTGTAGTACTTACACAGCAACAGCAAGGATGCTGAATACAGAGTCTTTCCAGAAGGGGTGGGTGGGTTTAAAATAGCCAGGTGTTAATGGAGGGTGGGTTACTTCTTTTTACTTCTTTTGAGCACATGAGTACACGTCTGAACGTGAGGTCTGGGTAAATATTGGCTTATCAGTATGTGAGCGCATATGATTTACCTATGCCACATTATGTAAAAACCATACAGGATGAGAAAATGATGACCGAGTGTTTTAAAAAAAATTGTGGTTATATTCCACCCATCTCACCTTGAAAAAATATTCCTCTCTCTTTTTTTTAGCTTCCCGATGTGCCGGGCTTCTCCCCTTCCTCGGCTTTCTGCTCCCCTTCTACCGCTTGTACCTGACTGAGCTGGAGGAACTTCATCACAGTCTCCTTCAGCTCCTTCACGGTTTCCTCCAGCGGCCTCTCCAGCAGGTACCCTTCTGTCTCGATTTCGGTGTTCTCCTGCCCCGCCACAGCTTCCATGGATGTTTGCAGGTAGCGCACACTCACTATCACTGACATCTGTTGGTGGGGGGGGGTTGAGTGACACAATGGTAGTGATAGGAAGAAGAAGAAGGAGGGGAGGTGATGGGAAAAAGGAGAGGGCAAAAGTTGGGAGAGTCAGAGAAACTGAAAGAGTTTAACAACCAGCAATCAGTCATTCTTCCACACATGTGCAAATATAACATATATCAGATGACATATAGTGTTCTGTGTCAAATTTTGGTGATAAAGTAACCTGTACTGATGTCTGATAAATAAGACAACTATCATCCAAAATGTAAAGGAGACTGTCTCTGAGATAATTTGGTGTGATGTGAAGCATCTTGACACTCAAGTAAGCCCTCTCAAAAGGATGTGGGTTTATTGCATGGCCATTATCACAGTCCATTTCCTTTAATGTTTGAGAGCCAAGCAGCGAGGCAGTGGAGACCTGTGGGGTATTAAAGCCACAACATTATCATGACAAGGAGCACACTCGAACCTGCTCGATTAAACCCCTGAATGGTCTAAAACCTGATGTAAATCCTGCCATATAGCCACTCTGATGCTAGGAGTAGATTACTATACCTGGACCAGGAAGATGGACATCACCCCAATCCCAATGCTGTTCATTAGGCCCATGTAGTATCTGACCAGTGCGGCCCGACAGCCACGGATGTGGATGTTGAGCTCCTCGGTCTGGTAATCATAATTGTAATGCAGGGAGTTGTTGGTGAGCTGGTACTGGATGCAGGGCCGGGGGGAGCTTGGGTTACAGCAGCTGAAGGGGACCCCATCCACCAGGTACCGCCCATCCACGTTGCTTTTGATCCGGCTGGAAAACACAGAGAGGGGGTGGGGAGGGTTGACGAGTGACTGAATGTGTAACACTCCACCCTATTCCTCTTCCTCTTGACCCATCCCACGACATGTCCACTTTATCTAACCAGAACCTTCAGTTTCACGCAATGGACTTCCTAACTGCCCGCAACTTCCTCTCCTAATTCTACAGACAGCCTCACTTACCTCACTGACTTCATTTTCACTGCATTGATCTTTGAATCATTCCTCCCTCTCATTTGGTACCTGGTCTGCACTCTTTGTTATCAGCAACAAACTGCCTAGACAAGGCAGCTGTAATGGAAGGTCACAAACTGCCTAGACAAGGCAGCTGTAATGGAAGGTCACAGAGACTTCTCAAACATACACTTCAATGGTTTATCCTACGCAGAGAAGTGTAAGGGGGATATTGTTTTTTCTCAG
Source organism: Megalops atlanticus (assembly GCA_019176425.1). NCBI lineage: Eukaryota > Metazoa > Chordata > Actinopteri > Elopiformes > Megalopidae > Megalops > Megalops atlanticus. Next base: position 50,193,211 of record CM032877.1, read on the forward strand.
TTATACAAAGAATTGCCTTTTAAACTGTTAGTGACTGCATGATTTAAAGCAATAGGCGGTTGCAGGGTTCTGTTTTTTTCACTTCACATTTCACTTCAGAAGGCCTACTTGCTGAAGTCAGGGTTCAGACAGGAAATCAGTGTACCTACTACTATGGGCGTTAATCAGTTGTTGAATGAAATGAGATTTCTGATTTTCTGAGGGCCAATTTACTGTTGGATTATTTGGATTTAACATGAGATTACACTGATTTATTACAGGATTAGGACCATTTATTTACGAGTTTGGCTAATTTGCAATCGGATTCTGATTGTTTACACTAGGTTTGGGCCAAATTATTGTAATATAAACCCAATTTATTGAGGATTAAGTCAGTTGACTGCGGGACTTCCAGACCTGAAGGACATTCTTGTAATGGGCAGAGCTGCCCACCACATGTTTGCAATTCCAAACCTTTGTCGTCGTCCCCCACACCCCACAACTCACTCCTTAACCTCCTTTGAGCTGAAGTCCAGGTAACGGTTGCTGATCCACTGCACCTCGAACCAATCCCTGAAGTCGTTGTTGCCGCAGCACTGGAACTCCATCTGGAGCCTGTCGATGGTCTGCTTCTGGAAGCAGCGGCCGGGCGTGTCCGTGTCCTTGTAGAAGCGGATGCCGTTCTTCAGACCGATCTTCAGGGACGACTCCAGGCTGCCCTTCATGACGTAGCTCAGGATCACGGACATCAGCATGAGGAAGGCGAAGAAGAGGGAGATGCCGAAATAGGGCATCATGAAGCCCTTCCAGCGCGGGAAGCGTGCGGGCTCCAGGGCATCCAGGCAGATACGCCCAGCGAAGTAGTTGATGCCCAGGCAGGCCAGACCCACCACCATCAAAGTGTTGGGCACGGCATGGATGTTTGTGTTGTCCATCACCTGCAGACAGCATCCTGGCTAATTAGTCACTCAGTGAATTTACTTTTTCATCAGTTCTTGTGATTTCTCTCAATTGGATTTATGAGACATGTCCTATTTATTCTTACAAACACACGTGCTATCCTGACAAAGGCTCCTGGGCCAAAACATGTTAGAGTTACAATACAAACATACCAAGAAAAAAAAGGCATTTTATATAGTTTATGAAGTGTGCCACGGTCATGTTAAGTTACTTTTACATATGTTGGACAGATACTTCTTCATTTTTAAGGTAAATGGCAAGACAATGGCAAAAAAAATTTTCTATGTGATTTTCGATGCCTGAAAAGCATGAATGTACAAGGATTTGTCCAAACTGTTAAATTTATGTTGAGAAGGCAACAGGAAACCACTCCAGCACCCTCTCAACCCCATTTATCATAATAACTTTGCTGCAACAGACCTACCAGCAAACAGGCCTCTGTCTGGACCAAATCAGATTCACAATAAATAATATACAAATGTATGTTTCTATATATGGATTTTAGTAGTTTGTCATTCAATTTTTGTAACAATTGGGCATATTGTATTGGCAGATATCACACATTTGCACCAAATATATATTCAGGCTGTTGTACGTAAACACAGCACCCAGACAAATTGATTTCCAATGCGAGTTCTCGCCTATTGTACAGCTGCTGAATATGTTTGCAGACCACGATGTTGAGGAATTCCGTGACATTTTTTTCTCATGACACTGGAGAGCCACCAGAGATGCTTTAGCAAGGGGAAGGACAGGGGAAGGAAGCGTACAACGCTAAAAGCAATTTCAACAACGGGTTTGGGTGCCTGTTCAAAATATGGAAATTGAAGGACCATCTGGCCAAACATATGTACTGAAAGTCAAACCTGTGACCCTTTTATTAGGACAACAGGGACTTAGCTCTAGCTTCTGTGGGTTAGCCCTGCCCTCATCAGTGAGTCAGACATAGGACAGCTATTATCCCCTGTCCATTATAATGCATAAGCGTCAAGATTTGACATACTTTCAGAAAAAAAACAAACAAATTTACTCCTACCTTGGCCTGGAGGAGGCCATGTTATATTTCTTGAAATGGGGCTTGGGAGGCCAGCGTGCTCTGTTAGTGTGAAGTCCTTCCCATGCACCGCAGTAACACACATACTTTGGCGTAATTGGCATAACTATGTTATAACACCCATGATATTGGGCTGATTATTGTATATTCCCATTGTCAGTCTTCATCAGTGGATCAAACACCATACTTACGTTCTTCACACCTACTGAAGCCCTACAGATGCTTACCCACAGCCATAAGGAAATCAGCATCTGTATCTCACCAAATTTGGATGAGCCACATAAAACAGCACTGCATGAAAACTAATTGAGAGGAGTTGAGGTTATGGTGCATTTTGAATCAAGGCAAAACAAAATCAATTCAAGCGATCAATCAGTCTCGTGTGGAAGTAGGACTCCCCTGTTCTGACCAGTGTAACATGAATTCAAATTGGAAAATGTATCTCAGGTACCTTGTATTTTAAGTGCTGTGAGCAATCAAGTTTAAGAAATTGATATCTGGCAGTTCCACAACCTTATTCACATTAAACTTTTAGTACAAAATTGTAAAACTTTTTTTAAGACCATCTCAGGGCTCATCTAATTCGAAAGGGAATTTCAAGGCACTTTAAATGTTACAGAGTAACACACTCCACAATTTAAAAAATAAACTAGATCCCCTAGCTTCAGTTAAAGGCCAAATAAATCCCACGAAGACCTGGATTGTCTCCATCAAACCAAATCTGACAGGTAGCGGCTTAGCTTGGTTTGACCTAGATTATTCTTGGTCAGCGTTGCTCTACTTTGTACCTTAACAGTTCTCCTTACACCATAGAAACACTCTAATTTCCATGCAGAAATGTCATGAATAACAGTAATCACTCGAACAGATGAGATACATTGGCCTGTAGTTATGTTTTCAGTGACAGGAAAGGTAAGCCCAATCAGGTACCTCGCTTCTCCGGTGCAGCTCTGTCTTGAGGAAGCAGCCCAGGGTGAAGGTTATGGAGGAGCCGATGCAGGCCATCCAGGAGAGCAGCCAGAGTCCCTGCGCGAGCCTCACCCTCTTTTCCAAGGGGAACTTCACCTTCATCACCACCATGATGGCGGTCGGGTGCGGGGACTGGAAGGGGAAGAGGGACAGAACGAAGTTTTGGGAGAGACAGAATCAAAAAAAGGCTCCAGGGACAACTAGGACTGAGAAATTGGGTCTTAGAAGATGTGACTGAGGAATGAGATGGAGGGAAGTAGAGGGAGAAAAGACAGGTAGATGGATGCTTGGAGAATCTAAAGGCGGCAAACAAAGAGAAAGAGAAAGAGAAAGCAGTGGATTGTAGGGCGATGAAGGGGGGGATAAAGACAGATCTGGTGCAACGGATGTAGGGCAGAGGGATTCGTATGCCTATGTGAAGGTTTTCAGCAAATTGTTGATTGCTCTTCAAGGAGAATGAAGGGACGACTGGAAGATTTTTAGGTAGAGAGATTATAGCAAGAAATGGTAATCCAGATTTCCAGGGAAAAATGTTGACAGAATGACAAACGCCTCCAGTGTGCTAGATCTGCAAGCATGTCCCAAAGCGAAATCTTCCCTCAAAACAGAAAAAAGTGTTTTTCCTCTGTTTTGTATTTCCTCGGTTTGTCAGTTGGTGTTGCTCCTTACTTTAAATCCTTGACGTCAGATCGATCCCCCAAAATCGGTGAATAGTTGGTTTATGGGAAAAGCTTGATCCTCCTCACTCCTGCATGTAGTATCCCTGCTCAGCTTCACCCATGCTTGGGAGAGACACACTGGATTTGCCCAAGGCGTGAATTTGGGGCCCTCTTACCTCTAATCCTTCTCCTATCCTATTAAACTGCCCTTTCCACTGGGAATCCAAGGTACTGTCTGCTCAGCAAAATAGAGTCATTAAGGGATTTGGCTGGAAGAGTAGATTGAATATGACAGTGAGAGTGCAAGTGAAAGTGATGGAGAGAGAGAGAGGAGCAGGTGGAGGGGATAAGCTCGTTTAAAGCCTCTAACTACAGCCTCATCGGGAAGAGTTTAAACAGCACAAGTTTGGAGAAAGACATAACATGGCCTTCGACTTACCGTTTAGCTTTTTGCAGAATACAAACTGAGAGAAACAACTGAGCAGTTAGGCAGAGGAAAGGGGAAGTACAGCGTGTATCTGTGGCTCTGCGATAGAACCGTTTGATTCTCATCCAATATTTTATCTGTGTAAAACAGTGGATTACCTAGATATGTGATAGCAAATTAGCACAGTGTGTCACTAAGATATGATAAGCCCTTTTAAAAAATGTTACATTTCTGTTCTGTGGTGCAAATGGCTCCTTAGAATTCCAAAAAATAGATTTACACCTATCACAAATGCAAGCTTGAAGCCTTGTCAGAATTCATTTCTGTAGCTGATTTATTCATTGATCGATACATGGGGAGTTCAGGAATACACAGGGTAATGTCTCAATAATATTCATTTTCACATCTATGGACGACATACCACATACATTATGTAGACAATGTGAGCTGGTACAGGGATTTGAGGTGTTAGTGATAATACGCTATAATCCAGATATACACCTGGTGATCAAGGTCTACTTCATCAGTCCTTGAAAGCAGTGGATAAATAATGGAGGGAAGGAATTCCAGCAATAACGTGGTGTTCATGTGTCTCAGCAGAAATGTTTTCTATTTCCTGCATGTCCTCTGTAAAAACACTTCTGAATATGAATGTGAACATTCAAGGACTGCTACTTTTCATCCCACGGTCAGAATGCTGGCACAAGAAATTTTCCCCTTGTTCCTGAGGTGCTTCATCCCAAGTCGTAAATTAAAGAATACGCGACAGCAGCTCCCAAGTGGTCTGAAACTGTTTGTATTAAAAAGAAAGGGGTGTATGCATATAGTTCCACAGTGATAAAGGCAATAAATGGAATATTTTTCCATCGCTTTAAAAATTAACAATGCATAATCATAATTCTATGGTGTTACCGAGAATGGTAGGCAGGCCAACAGTGTGAAAATCATAACAGACCTCTGTAAGTCGCTCTGGGGGTTTCATCTGCTAAAATGACAATAAAGATGGCGGTGTTTCATCCGGCGATACTGAGCATGTAAATGACAGAGTCGACTGTAAATGACGTAATACCAGGAACGAATGCAACTCCATTGCAGGGTCATCGCTATAGTACAGAGGCGGTTCTCTGTGCTCCGCTCTCTGCTGCGGCAGCAACACTTCCCAGCATAGTCCCATGAGAAATGTACGGCATTCTGCAGCAGCTAAGAACTCTGCATTCCAAAATCTTAAGTTCAGATATAATTAAGTGCAAACCTACTTTTATTGTTTACCACACTGAAGCTTTTTAATGGTAATGCTTTAAAATGCATAAAGGAAATATTAATACAACTACATAATGTTATGTAACATATTTTCAGAAACACTAACATTGAGATCAAATGGAAATAAATTAAGTAATTAATGACAATATTTGATGATAGTCAATGCATCCTAGTAGATTTAACATCACATTTTCACTGCCTTTGTGGTTATTGAATATTAGAATGACATTCTTTCTATTGTTTGCCTGGATACAGGATTTGATGATGTCATTTTTCAAAGACTGTGACATTTCAGCTCATGTTCAGTATATTCTTTCCCATTTCTTAAGACTGCATTGCATACACAATATTAAAAAGTCAAGCCTGCCTATGAACAGACCTTGATGGTACTGTTGTGCTTTATAACAATAATAACTTCTGCTTATTGACACTATTTTTGAATTAACCTGTTATTCTCTTCAGAAAGAGGTGTTTACATTTAGTTATTGGCTTATACTGAAATGAAAGATGTTATTAAAAGCAAAAGCAAGACTGCAACCTCTGAAAAACAGCACACTCCACAAAATCACAGTGCGATAGCGGATTTCACTGGAGACGACCATTATCTCGAGTACACAGCAACATGATCACTGTTTACTCTCTTTATTGTGGTTTTTATGTAGCATTAATTCAAACTAGCAGTTTTCTTTGATGTCTATAATTAGTAAAACACAGATCATTATGTTCCAGATAATGCATTTTTAGTCACTCTCCACCTTCCCAAAAGCAGACATGATTGTAAATTAAATTTTAGACATAATACCAGGACAATGTCCTTTTATGCATCATTTTAATGCAATGCAAATCATTTTTTGACAGAGTTGCAATTTGATAACAAAGGCCAAAGTGGCCACATAACCTCCCAGTGTACATTTCTGTGTAAAGTATCACTCAGCAATTGTATCTGCATTTCCATAACTTCGAATCATGTTGAACTTTTGTGCATACACCCCAAAGTGTTTAAGCACACATATAAAGTTGTGATAACTGTCATCACAACCAGCAATGTGTTTGGTCAAATTGTTCCTTTGGTTAGTGGAATTTTTCAATAATATTCAATAATATACCATACATTTATTTTAAAACACATAAACTAGACAGGGAATTAGTGTAATTAGTTTACTAAGAGCAGTGGTGAGACAAAGGAAACAAACACACATGCCCCCAGGAAATACTTTAACACATCTGTCCTGCTCTTGTAGGTTCATATATAAAACGTAGTTACACACCATACTACACTGGTCTGCTCTGTACAAACTTGATCAGTCCCATATGTGCATTGTGGTTTCCCATAACTCCTTGTTCCTTGATCACGAGCCTGGCTTCAGATGTAGATTGATACATTAACATTTATACATTATACATTATACACTTGACTGCTAAGTACTGCCTTATAAGAGCCAGTTGAATACAGTTCCAAAGGGCTCATTCTGAAGGTAGCAGAATTTCAGGGGAGTTCAATAACCTGCTTTATTTAACCTCAAGGAAGCAATGTGGGGGGGGGAATTAATTAAATTGTTAAACACAAAGAGACCCAAAAAATCATACATTTCAAATATATTGAAAAGGAAATTCTGTAACTAAAAAAATCACTGTTATACTATGAAAAAAGGATAAGCCCAAAGCATACATCACATTGACTATATACTTTACTTAAATAGAAAAAAAGGTCTACCAGTAATCTGCAGGATATCACCACATTTCAGAACACGTCATCGCCAGGGCTGGGAGCCTCCTGCCCTCTGGGGGGCCCTCAGGACATACAATCGAACTGCATCAGAACTTAGATTCACCCACGAAGCACAAAACCTGAGCATTCTGGTTCTTCATCCAAAAGAACAGCATTATGATTCAATAAGTAAATAACTGCAAATGTATGGTATCATAGACTGTACTCTCACCGGTCAGCAGTATAACATGGTGGTTAAGGAGCAGGACTCGTAACTGAAAGGTTGCTCGTTCAATTCCTTGCTGGGGCACTGCTGCTGTACCCCTGGGCAAGGTAGTTAACCTGCAATTTCCTCAGTAAATATCCAGCTGTATAAATGGATAACATTGTTTAAAAACAAAACTGTAACCATTGTAAGTCACTCTGGATAAGGGCATCTGCTAAATGCCTGTAATGTACTGTACCATACTGAACTGTGCTATACGTATTTCCTTTACACTGATTTTGGTCAGAGATGGTTTTAACAGATCTAATGCATGAACTAAAGAAAAAGAGACCAAGTCAAGGCTTGCCTCGGAGTGACTGTGTAACGATTTATGGATTCTACCTGGTCAAATAAGAGTACAGGCAGACAGAGCTGCCCTAGGACCCTGGAACCAGAGAACACAAAGCTGAAGCAGTTTCTGAAGTTGCCTTTTGAGAACATTATGTTTTTCTCACTTCTCAGTATGGGGAAACCTTTTCGTATTCACAAGACAGAAATTAACCTCGGCACTCATCCTTGATGATGAATTCAGAAAGGTCATTACTGAATGTGAATGGATTGGCAGTCAGAACAGCTCATTCAATTAAAAGGGCAGTGTATTTTCAATCTGAAACAATCGTTCATTCAAATCAAAACATCAATGTCCAAACGTGAAAACATGAGTGTTAGTATTTCTTCTTTTATAAATTATAAATCATTTTCAGAAGTGGGAGGAAAGAATGGAATATTAAAATACTAATAAAATACTAATATATATATATATATGATTTAATACATGATTTAATTATATCATATATATATATAGTTGGTATATGTCTATATGTGCTTGTGTGTGTGTGTGTGTGTGTGTGTGTGTGTGTGTGTGTGTGTGTGTGTATGCAAAATATCCTCAGGTAATATGAAACACCAGATTTTGGCATAAAAGCATCAATGTTCAGGTTCATTTCATTTTTGTTTTTAATACACGACTGAGCTTAAATTGTGTAAATTCTTGGAAAAATAAATGTTAATTTTTACCCGTCAAAAGGCTGAGAAAAACTAAATGCTGAAATTAAAATGACCTCATAAACTGTTGAGTGTGCAGCTCCAAATGATACAGTTATTATCACATTTTTTGGCAGCATTTCATTTCCAGATTCCTTTTGCAAATTTTTGCAGATGATTTTGATCAGTTTGAAAATATTTGTTAGCTCCTATAATTTTTTTAACTAAGAGTGAAAAATGTATTGCTTGATGCTCTGACCATTGTTAACCTATTCACTTAAGTTGCCTGAGGATGATCAATTTGTATGAGTATTCCTTATGACCTCTAAAAAATGCACAGAGAAACACAAAATAACACCCTCCAGGTCAGACTTCCCTCTCTCATCTCTCTTATGTTTTAAATGGGACTGAAGACCCCCCGAAGGTTTTAAGCAGCTCTCCTTCCATCCCTCCTTCCCTTCCAAAATCTCGCCTCACAGTTGCGTTCTTTCCCCATTGAGCACTTCCTCGGCAACCCCTCCGGTCCAGCCTCGAACCTCCAGCCTGCCCCGGCCCTCAACCTCTACGGGCTGCAGCTGGCACACCAGCTGGCTCACCACCCGCGGAGCTGGCTGGCAGCTGAGGTGGCTGGTGTCCGCCATGCCACCACCGCCAGCGTTCTTCCCTTTGTTGTTCCTCTTCCTCCAGTTGCGTATAATCTCATCCTCATCGGAGTCAACTCCCTCTGGACGGTGGAGGTTCAACATGGCCTCTGTGCACTTCAGCGTGGCCGAGTCGGGCAGGTGCATCTGCCTGCTGGTGGAGCAGATCTCCTCCAGGCTGGCTGACAGGACGCGGATCGGGGAGCCCAGGTTACGCACCGCTGTGACCCCGTAGCCGTGCCCCGACGGACTGCCGGGCGAGCTCCTGAAGCGGGTGAGGCTGACGTCAGTGGTGGGGACAGGCAAGGTTTCCGTGTGCATGGTGAACTGGAGATGGGGTATCTGCAGGGAGCGAGGAGGGTGTCGAGCGATCGCCTCGTCGCCCCCTGATTCGCTTTCTGTGTCCCCCTCTCCCTTTCGGTCCTGCTCCTGCCCCGCCCACCGACCCCGTTCCTGCTTCCAGGGCAGAAAAGCTGTGACGCCCCTTTGACCTCCTCCTAACCTCCTCTGCCCACACTGCTGTATCCCCTCCCCAGCCTCTGACCAATCAGATTCCTCCTCCTCCAGCACCGGCCCCAGTGCTTGATCATCTCCAGCTACAAGGACCTTGCTGTAATGGTCACTGTCCATGAACTGGGCAGGAGGGGGGGCAACTGGGAGCAGAAACTGTTTAGCTGCTTCTTCTGCTTCAAAGCGTTTCCCCAGGGCTTCTTGAAGCAGAGAGGGAACCTAAGGCGATTAATACAAACAAAAAGAAGAAACCAATAATTAGAATGTATTACAGAGTAGGTGTTTTTATGCAACCCTATTTTCGAATCGTCAGTTGTTCAGTGGTAGGCTTGTCTCACCGCAGCAACCTCAGACAAGGAGTGCTGAGATGAGACTAATGCTTTCCTCTGATAGGCTCGCACGCAGCCAATGGCTAAACTGTGCATCGAAAGTCACACAACACACTGCTGTGGAGTGGGTGCCGATTGGAGGACAGGTGCCACACTGCTGACTTCATCTGAATAACTCACAGGCTCCTGAGAGTGGTGAGGTGTGCAGCCCCCTGTTGACATGCACTCTCCCATCACTAGTGGATCTAAACCAGTTTTTTTTTCCATTACTGTGGGCTCCCGGTTATCATCAGCTGATGACATGGCTGAGATTGATCCTGGGTCGTGGAGCTCAGTTTGCTTTCGAGGAAAGCACCTTAACTAGTGAGTTACTCGGGAACCCTTACAGAGTAGATTGTTAAAGCAATAGTTGTTAGCACTGTAAAAAAAAAAAAACCTCATGAATCTCTGGTGTTCTAATTTCCAGTCTTTATGCAAAACACAGACATTAGCCATATATCTGCAGCAAAGACAATTATATTTTTTTCCAATTCCACGAACAATAATTAGACATGGTTTAACATTAATTAAATAAATACTGTGATAAGAAAGAACTACGAAAAAACTGCAGCCTGCTCAGAGATGAAATGAGGACACACAAACAACAAGGACAAACTAACAGGATGCTTCAACTCATACACACACACAATGCATCTGTGTGTATGCATGTGTGTGTGTGTGTGTCTGCATCCATGCATGTCCGTGTGCATCCATGTGTGCGTGCAGACGTGTTTGTGTGGTCATGCAGACTGGAACAGGAAAGCCAAAGATGCTCATTTCATTCTGACACAGCTGCACGTGTTGCTCAAATGTGCATATTCATTTTTTTTTCAGATACATCTTGTTAGGGTCAGTCCTCACGTTAATATTCTCCAGAGAGTGGATGGTGGCCTGAGCAGTGGTCAGCTGGTCGGTCAGCTCCAAGATGCGCTGGTTCAGCCGCTCACGCTCTCCGTCCATGCTCTGACTCTGTCGCGGAAACAAGACGGGCAAACAAACACCGAGGGATCTCAGCATTACTGCTGCAGCTCTGCAGGGCGGTGGTGAGAAAAACAATCCGCTAGGGCGAAAATTCACACCCGGTTAAATAATAATCTATTTATCAAAATTTAACAAAATCCTAATATGCTGTGAGAAATTAAAAGGTGGTGCTAATGGGGAGAATAATTTGAGAATGAGATGGTGTAAGTGGAGAGTTTCAGGGTTGCAATAGCCGGCGCAATTAATTGGCCCCTTTCAGCTGTCAACGGCTTCCTGGTAGGGGGCTTCAATTTAGCTGTCACTGTAAAAAGCAGTGTATACTTGCGTTTTCTGGGAATCTTCAAGGAGCAGAAGAAACTAACTACTTTCATGAATGTCACACAAGCAGGTGAAGTGGTGTTTATGTGTTTAATGTGGAAATGTGTCTTATACGGCAGATATTCCAGATATAAAAAAGACAAATTATTAAACTTAAGATCACAGCTCTCAGTGATTGGTGTGGCTTAGGCCCAGAGCTGGAAACCTCACCACTGAATGAAGCTTCTGTTCCAGCAACTGATTAGTCTGCTGAGTGCTGGAGTAGTTTTCCTGGAGTCTGAAAGAGTAAACAGGAAATAAATCAAGGGGGACATTAAGAGGATAAAGAGAAACAATGAGGCAGAACATGGCGGAGGGTCGAAAAAAGAAGTTTATCTGCTTGAGTACCAGCTGTATCATGAGACGTCAGTATCATGATTTAAAAAACAAGCTCTGCGAACTCCCCCCCCCCCACCAAAGCATCTATGTCCCAGACCTTTTGAACTTGTCCTTCAGGCTACTGAGCTCCATCTGAGTCCTCTGTAAATCCCCCTCTAATTGCTGGTGATTGCTTTTAAACTCCGCCCCCATGCACTCCATACGCATGGCTGTCTGCAGCAGGCTATGGTGCAGATCCTCATTCTGCTTCTGCAGAAGCCTGGAAGGAGGGCGAGAGAGTGAGCGAGTGAGCGGGAGAGAGAGAGAGAGCGAGAGAGAAAGAGAGTTCACAAACAGGAGAGAAAGAGAGCAAGCGATAGGGGAGGGATGGTTTAGGGGACACAGTCAACTGAGACAGACCAATTTTAATTGTGTTCCTGGCGTATCTGCAAACTAATTCATTTCTCAAGTGCTTATTAATGAAACTGAAACACAATGTGTAATGACCTTGGCTGCATAAACACATCAGTGAATAAAATAAATAACCAGATGGGAAATTGAACTTACTGAAGTTTTTCGACCTCAGACGTTCCATCCTGTGAAGATAGAAACAATGGCAGTCACAGATTGATCTTCGAATTCCACTGAAATAGCATTTAGGAAATAGGCATTGATTCCGCTGCCTTTGGCTTGACAAATATAGCTTGTCAATACAGACCAATTGAGTTTGATTTGATGTGCATGTGTCACAGGCGTGTCACATGTATGTCCATGCTAAGAATACATGTCTATTTTATCACATTATGTTTACGTCATCTCACAAACATATGCCTGTGTTGCTATACTGAGTAGTGATCAATAATATAGATATGACCTGTAACTAGAGCACCAATACAGAGGTATATACCACTTGTCCCATACAAAAAACTGTGCATCTATCTGTCTATCTGTTGAATGTATGGATTTATACTGTAAATGTAAAATGTACTGTAAAATTCTGTCCTTACTGTCCTATGTGTTATGTTTATTTTAGGTTGTGTACCTTTGTTTCAACATACTTCACTGTTGGCAAGGCAACAAATACAAAAAAAAAACTTTAGTCAGCTCAGAACCGAAGAATATAAAAGACACATTCCTCAGCAGCTTACCTTGTGCTTTGCTTCAGTGGCCTTATGACCAGCGCGCTTATGCTCTGGGCTGGGGCTGCCGGTATTCCTGGATGAATCCGACTTGCTGGAGTGCGACTCTCGTTCGTGGACAGGCGGGGGGCACGGAGAGGTCTCCCTTTGGCCGGCGGGGTGGTGGGCCTGTTTGGGGTGTTTCGGGTGTTGAGCCGGGCTGTGGCGCCCGCCGTACTGGTGCCCCTTGGCATGGGAGTGGTGGGCGTGATGTCTCGGCAGACGGGGGCTAAGCTCCGGGCTGGTGGTGGTTCCGTCGGTCAGGAGGGCGCTGGGGACCCCTTGGTGCCTCTTGCCGCCTCGGAGGCCCTGCCCTTGCTTGAGGGAGGGGCTGTTTTCGGGGCTGGTGCTGGCGTCGGTGTGGCTGCCGGAGGTGTGGTGCTGGAGCTGGGGTGTCCCGCCAGCGGAGCGATGGTGGTGGTGGTGCTGGTGTTGACTCGAGTGGGAGTACCTGCTGCAGTGAGAGCGGACACTGGAGGTTGTAGATTCGGGGCTGCCGGGCCTGCTCCTCTGCTCTCTCGGCCTCCTTTCCTCCTGTCTCTTCCCCTGAGCCCTGTGCTCCTCGCGGGGGGATTTCGGGGAGGCCGCGCCTGCGCTGGCGGGCCTCTGGGTGCTGGTGACTCCCAGAGAGCTGAGCCGCGAGGGGCTGAGGACTTGCCTGGTGATCTCGTTCAGGAAGGCGGAAAACTGAAGCTTCTCCTTCACCAGATTCTGCCTGGCTTCTTCCCTCTTCTGCTCCAGTTCCTTCTCGCTCATTTTGGGCTTGCCCGCCCCTCCTCCTCCCCAGGTCCCTGCCCCGGCCCCATCCCGACTGGACAGGGCCTCCATGGATTTGGCTTTGCGGAAGTTACCGGCCCTAACCCCGCCCCCACCCTGCTCCTGTTTCTTCTTCAGGATGCTCTTAGTGGGGAGCAGAATGGAGGACGTGGCTTTCTTGGGCTTCTCCAGGCCGATTTCACGGTTCTTGCTGGCAGCAAGGCTCCGCTCCAGGCTGGCCGACTTGTAGAGACGGCACTCGTCTGAGAGCAAGGGTTGGGTGTCTTCGTCATCCTCCTCTTCTTCAAAGTTCCGCCTGCCCTTCGAGATGTCGGTGCAGGACTGCGAGTGCTGGGGGCGGTGGATCCCTCGCCGGCTGTCCACGAGGAAGGTCTCGTTATCGATGCTGGCTTCAGAGGACCAGCTGGAGGAAGAGGATGAGGAAGAGGAAGAAGAGGAAGAGGAGCCAGAGGAAGAGCTGGAGGAGGAGGAGGAGGCTGCGGCAGAGGTGTGAGAGTGGGCGTGGCCGTAGGTGTGGGAGGTGACATCACCGCCGTGATGATGATGGTGATGGTGATGTTGGTGATGGCCGGAATGCAGGTGATGGGAGTGCTCGTGGTGGTGGTGCTCTTGCCCATGGTTGCCATGGTGATGGTGGTGCATATCCTGACCAGTGTTTGAGCTGCTGCTTCCTGGTGTGGCATAACCAGTATCACTGGTAGAAACAGCAAAGTGTGATTATATTAGTGAGATGCACTAATACCAAGAGATTAAAGGAGCAGATCAGTCCTTTTATTTGCAATGAGAACGTGTGAAGGTAGGCAGAAGAGAAACATAGATTTATGGAAGCATACAACTCATATTTTCTTCAGCCCAAACTGCGGGTTGAAGAAACCAAATGTGTTGAATTATTATGCATAAAAAATCCGTACATGTCCATCTTGATCATATATCATAATGAGACCCTTTTTCTATTATCACAGCAAAATATGTTATAATGAAAATATCTTTTCAAAAGAAATCAACTGAATCTAAAATCAAGATCAAAGCTGAGAAAGGTCCAATAAATCAGTGTTTAACTGCTAAGAATTCTTCTATCTTATTTGGAATATTTCACGCCAAGCCGTAAGAGACTTATATTGGTGGCTCTATGACAGGGGTGGGCAATTCCGGTCCTGGAGGGCCAGTGTCCTGCTGGTTTTTGTTTTCATCTCTTAGTTACCTGTTGATTTTCACCTTGAAAACAGGTGTGCTTGCTCTTCAGCCAATCAGAGATTGTATTTAGTTGGTCAACAAGAAAAACAGCAGGACCATGGCCCTCCAGGACTGGAGTTGCCCACCCCTGCTCTATGATGTACCAACATCACAGCAGTGGTATGAGAATGGTACAGGTATGGGTTAAATGTGATTTGTTGGGAGGACGGATGACTGTTTCATTCCTACATCCCTTCTGCTTCATCCCAGGATCCCTACAGTTCTGGAGGAGGAGGAGAGCGGTTTTTGTTTTCTGCAAACTCACCCGTGCCCCTCCTGCCCGTCGGTCCACTGTTTGTGCTGGTGGTGGTGGTGGGGATGGTGGTGATGGGAGTGATGAGGGCGATGGGGATGGTGATGGTCGGACTCGGGGCGCTGTCCCTCCGGCTCGCCGTGCGCGCCCCCCCTGGCCCCCTGGTGCACCTGCACCGGGGTGAAGAACTTCTCCATCACCTGCAGTTTCCCGGGAGGCAGCTCGTCCAAGCCCGCGCACCTCTCCTGGAGCTCGCTCTGAGAGAGGGAGGAGGTGGAGTCTGCTTTTTCTGTGCCGTATTCCGCCCGGTGGTTCGGCCCCGCTCCCCAGCTGAAGCTGCTGTCGTCTCTGTGCGGGTGTTCCCTGTGGCTCTCTGGTCTGTGGTCTGTATACTGCCTGCCCGCCGCTGATGTCATTGTCCAAAGGGGGCGGATGAGCTGACCTGCACAGAGAGAAAATAAACCATCGACATAAATGTCAGGCGTATGACAGGCCCTCCAGATCAGCTCAGTCAATTCATACAGCCACTGCTTGTATTGACAACACTGAGGGTTTTTCAGAGAATGCAGTACTCGTAGGATGGCTTTGTCCCGGAAACTTTTGCCAAGTTGCCGAGCGTAAACACAGAGCAGGCAGACATTAACCGGGTTTACCCAAATTCTTCATCAAGTCTTTCATTTCAAACTAAGTTGATCTAAGTTAATAATCTAATAATGGACTAATGGTTGTACGTGCATTGCTTGAAACTTCAGTCTTGCCTGATCTAAACAATCACTTTAACTAAGGAAGTCCAAACTAAGATCCCATTTTTAAAATGTTTCATGAGGGAAGCACTGCTAAAAGAATGTTTTAGAGAACTGTTTAAAGGCATAATGCATTTCAGTGTTGGACATGAAACAATTTAGCATACCGGTGCAAGTAAACATATTTCAGTTAAATAATTTCTAAACATATATCATGTACATGATACAGTATTATATTAGGGTTAAAATTAATCCAACCATTAAAACACCATAAAATACCAATTTTACAAATATAAGCAACTATACAAGCAACTGCTTTTACCAAAATAGTTTGTGTCAAATTCATGCTTGTGTAAATAGTCACTTTAAAAACAACTTACCTTATTCATGGTGGAAAATCTTGGAAAAATGCCAGTATTTAGGAACCACATCTTCAATATTGCTGCTGAACAAGCTGGTGATTAGATTAATATATTCTAATGTGTGCTATTTTATGTCACAGACACTTTGCTGATTGAAACTTTTTTCCCCATCTACAACATGAAGTGCTGGATTGTTTGAAATGCTTTCTCTGTTTTGGAAGACCAGAAGCAAAATCCAGGACTGCAGCACATCCCCTGTGTTTCTTTATCAGAACTCCGCTCTCCTTGCTCTGATGCGGCTAATTTTCCAACTGCGCAAGAGCATCAGTGTGCAAATGGTAAATATCAATAGCACACGCCCAATTGCCTTCAGCAAAACACTCCACAAGACAGAGAAATTGAACATCGGCTTAAATATTTATATATTATTAACATAATGAAGGTTGGGGTAGCTCATTCTGACAACCAGCTTGTAAATCTGATCAGATATTTCAGCTCAGTGTCTGTTTGAACAATTGCATTCTTTGCATCTTTTTTTTTGATCCTAAAGATGGAGTGTGGTTTTTACAAAAACATGACTTTAATAAAATAACAAAACAAACATCCTGGGGGAGAAAGTATAAGCTCTATTCTTTTAACAGCATACATTAAGATGTATTTGTTATCTGTCAAGCCTCCTGAAGTCAGGCCCTGGGTGATCTTTATAACTTTCTACAATTTGTTTCCAAGCTTGTTGTTCTTTTAAAACATTATCCAGATTACTTGGCATTTCCTCCAACATTCAATAACATCTGCAGTTGATGTGACAGGAGACATGCTTCTCCTTTGTTCCATACACTTCCTGGTTTGTGCACATGCCAACTATAGAAATTCATCTCCTTTGAAATTTTTTCCTTTGCTCTATCACTGTATTGCATCAAAGGCAATCACGCCATATCAAAAGTGACACTGCAACAGCTACAATGAACCTGCTTTTCAAGTCTAGCATATTATCCTTTTCATAGATTTAGTGCATGTATTTCCTAATATGTCACACTTCTATGCTGCGGGGGTTAACTGTTTATCAGCGTCTCTCTCCAGATTTTCCTAGTACAATATTGACCAGCTTGTTCCTATTATGTCAATGCAGTGGTCATGATTATTCAAAGGGGAGATGGAGTCATTGAGAATCGCATTGAATTCCAATGGTGAAACACTGTGCACATTCAAACTTCCTGTGAATGATCACTCACTCACACACACACACACACACACACACACACACACACACACACACACACACACACACAAAGACATATGCATACAATTCTGGGATTTGTAGAATTGTATCATCTAACTAGATAGCAGTACGTCAAGTGACTACAAGCAAACCTCCCTCAACAACAAGATGTTAAAAACAGACAATGCTTCAGGACAAAATGAAAAAAAAAACAAAAACATGACAGACAGATAAACACTCAAGAGTTGTCCAGTGGCCTTATCTAAAACCAGTCTTTAAGATTAGCTGCACGGCTCCTAATTCGGCAGCAGCTGTAATTGCCCTGTTGCTCCCGGTCTCCGCTCGCCAAATCAATTACCAGCTATGTAAGGGAGCACTGCCTTCAGTGTCAATCGATGCCAATACCGCACTGATGAAACCTCCAGCAAAGGGAATGGAAGGTTAATATGCTCCTCCCCTTTGTAACTAGGCCCCCAGAATAGCTTGGATGTAGAAACCACACAGCCAATGCAGCGATAGCAAGCAGGGAAAAAGATATACTTATGTAACATGCACATACACACACACACACACACACACACACACAAAATTTCTTTAACCAGTTTCAATCCAAGCTATACTTCCAAACAAAATGGTTGTCAGAATGATTAACATTGAAAAACAAAGTAAATTACTGTCCTTGTTTTGTAAAAATATAATAAACATTAAACAAATAAATTAGAATTATACATAATACATAGAATTATATTATACATATAAATTAGAATTATACACATAAATTCCAAGCTCAATTACTTTTATTAGAGTGAAAAAATATTTAAAACAAGGTAAGTAAGGTACGTAACCCTAATGAAACAGTCTATAAAATAGACTAAATCATGTCAATATATCCATCCATCAACATCAAAAGCTTTTAACATTTGAACTATCACTTCTTATTCAGATTTTTATGTAACATTATTGCATATAATTTCTTACAAACACAACACTGAACAGAAGAAACGTTGCATTGAACAGCAGGGTAGGTAATCCCAGGTTTATTACAGCATTTTGACTCAGACGTAAAACATTTCATGTTCACTTACTGATGTTTTGGTAAATGTGTGCAAACAAACTGAATTGTTGCATAGGGAAACATAAATTAGTCAAAATCAACACCCACGGTCTGGTGAACCTCACTTTTGCAGTTAAAAGAATGAAAAGTGAATAAAGAAATAACAGTAAAGCAAAACTGGAATGCAAAATAAAGCAAAAACAGGAAGCGAAAGGACAGCTGAGGGGACAGAGAGAGCTCTGCAGCTGTCAGGCAATCGATTGCCATTATTTTGATATTTTCCATTCCCTTTTAGCCTTGCCTGCATCTCAGTCCTGCAGGTCATTTTTTCTCTCTCGATTTCTGTGTCTGTGCCTCAGAGCCTGTTATTCAGGGACATGAAAATAATGACATTAATTCAGTCACTATGAAGACCAGCAGGTTGGACGTAAGCCAGAGGCCCACAAAGTCAAGCCCCTCAAGGACATCAAGAGTGCCACCATCTGGGTGAGTTACCCCGCCTTGGATCTCACTCTGGATTTGTTGACGTGGAAAAGAACCTAGCAGAACGGATGCACCCCCTTGTGGACAAAATTAGGAAGGACAGCTGTAGTAATAGTTTCCAGAAGGCCTAGGAAGACACCATAAAAATAGAAGTACAAACAGCATTGGGTTAACATTTAAAAATCTTTAACAGCTGACCTTACCAAAAAACATGTGAAACCAACCATGAAAGAGGCGAATAAAAGTATTGCCATGTCAGCTATTGAGATACAATTCTGCTACCGAACATAATATCAAGAAGTGTGACAAAAAATCCATGAAATATTTCAAAATGATGAATGCTTCTCATCCAAATTCAGTCTTCAGGATATATACCCAGGCTGTTTGTATATGTAATTATTTGAGGGAATTTAAAATTGTTTTCTAAGATGCCATTCAGCAACCAGATTCTGTCTAGAAGAGGTCTTTCAACTGTATGAACAAATATGATGAAGGAAACAAGTGAAATAGGGGAGGGGTAAAGCCCAAAGTTAAAGAAATTAAGTCAAGATAAGTAGAATGAAAGGAAAACTGGTTGGCATAGAACATGGCACAAGATAAAAGCAATCAAGGATTTAGGACGGCAACCTAAATTAGGCCAATGAGTCTCTAGTCATTTGAACGAACAACTTCCTTACACAAACCAAAACAGAAAAACAAAAGCCGTCTTCCAACCAAACACATTACTCAAAGCATAGGAGGTGGAACTCTGCTCACTCCATTAGCTGACAATAGGAAGGCCAAGGGAGAGAGCACATCCAGACACATCTGGTGTAATTACAGTCTCATCCGCCAGCGAAGGGAAATTAGCAACAAAACGCTGAACTGACAACATAAGTGCTGAGCAGCAGTGCATTACTCCAGTACAACGTGTCATTTTCATCAGGCTTCAGTGTATGGTGTGAGATACCTTGCTGGGAGTAGTTAAGGGCCACAAACTTTCTTTTTCCATACTACTTCTTATTGATTCAAAGCAAACACTCCATTTGACAAATCAATATCCATAATAACCGAAGGGTAGCAGCATCATTTTTTGGGCTTTTATCTTTCTCCAAATGTAGTACAACCATTTCTCTAATGAGCTAAAGTCAAAGTGTTTAAATCTTTAAAGCACAGTGATTTAGAGCTGCTGTCCTTGATGGTAACAGATCTGAAGGTTTGACAGTTATTGTTCAGCTGGTAATTAAATGTGTCTGCTTTCTTTCTCCTCTGGGAACATCTAGGTACATGAGTTTCTCTTTGACAAAATTCATGTTCCTGTGATTATGACTTTAAATTAAAAGTCATCCACAGTAATAGACTGGAATAGTTGGCAGCTCACACACACCAGTCACACTGTGTTGACTTATTACTTTATATTAAAGAAACATGACATATTGGATAAACCAGTTGGAGACAAATACCACCTTTCAAATACACATAAAACCAGAATAAAGGCCACACTTTGAGAACATAACTCCCATGAACAAAATAATCATCATAAATTTTACTTTACATATGGTGCGAAATATTTGTCCTGTCCCATTAATACATAGCTCTGAAATTTCTTATCCCCTATCCAGTGCACTAAAACAAGCACATAACATTAAGAAACTCTTTCGCACACTATTTAAAAGTTTATAGAATACTCAAAGCATTAAAAGGCAACACATTTGAAAAATACAGAATGTACATGTTGTGTAATTCTTACACAATATACAATATTTCAGGACAGCTGCTTATTTTGATTGCACATAATAAAGACAAACCCGTGATGGGGGCTCCTGTTTTTAAAGCACATTTTCATTACTGCCTGTCCTCTGTTAGTGTCCGGCGATGCTCGTTTCTGATTGGGCACAGATGTCACAAGGACATTGATTTGCCTCTGTGAATCATTCTCCGCTCTTCCAAAATAGCTGTGCCCAGTTCAGCGTGTGTCCTGGGTGCAGGCACTTTCAAATATACACACTGTTCCAGCACAGCACAGCACAGCCTGAGCTGAACCCCTTTCGCACTTAGCACATTCGCAGACGGTACACACCAAAATGTGTCTGGCCACCTTTGACACTGATGTCTCCTGTGTCTGCATGCCAATGGCCTATTCCTCCTTCCTTTCCTGCAGTCGTGACATCCTGTTTTATGTGACCAGAATGGAACACCCCCCCAGCTTTAATACTCATTGTAAATGGTGAATAACCGGTAGAGAAAGCATGCCGATTTCAGTGTTTACAACCCAAGGGGCCTGATGATCACGCTTGGACCTTGTGAGTCAAATGCCGTGGGTTGTCCTCCACATCTTGAGTCATGGTTACACAACATAAAACTGGTCTTCTGAATAAGAAATTTCAGATGACATTGGGAAAGATAGTGAACGTCTGTCACAGGGGCAGAATAATTCAGTTTTTATAGACACTTGCATTTGTATGAACTTTGCGCTTTGAGACTGCTTTACGAGATTTATTGGCCGGCTACACCAAGACGGCTTGGTTAAGTAGCTATTTGCAGCCTGACGTTAATATACGTAACTTGCAATTAACTTAAGTTTAAAACAGCTTAAGTTCATTTTCATGAGTTTCACCACTACCAATCAAAGCTAATTTAAGGCGCAGTAAATTACAATGAAGTTGTAATGCGAATGCCACAATTACAGTCACTCACTAGACTCGTATAGCTTTCTTTTTAATATTCCAGCTACAATTTACACTGACGGCCATTTACTGCAAGCAAATGAGCTTGTAAAAACCCTTGCTGAAGGGTAGGCCTACAACTGCAGTGAAGGATTTCCATTAGAAATCAAGGGGTTGAGAGCACCCAGTGTAACTCCTGCTGTGAAAATGGCACAAGTGTCCTGTGAGAGAGACACCAGCAGTACAAGCTGCATGTGTGGGGTGTACACTGTGCATCAGGTGAGAGGGAGGGGGCAGATGTTGTCTCCTATGCCGTTTAGAGCCTGGAGAAGCACGTGCCCGTTCACTGATCTCTGCGCCGGACGCCGAGGCATCGTCCTAACAGATTGCACACAAATGCTAAATGAAGCTCAAGTGTAGCAAATGAAGCATCTGTGCCCTAACTGTCATTCTAATGATGCAAGAAAAGGCTTTGCACAATCTGCAGATTAATCAGCAGGAAGGGCTGTGAGGTCCCGGGGTTTCGTCAGTGCATAGCCACGCACTAAAGCAGGGCTCTGCAGCAAATGCACACTGCTGCCCTGTCCGTCACAGAAAGATCTCCGTCGACTTGAGCCATCACGCAGAATTAGCATATTGTTATGCACATCTACACGACACTCATCAACGTCAATCAAGGCAGCCTACACAAAATCTCAATTTGCCACCTGTGAACTCAGCTCTGCTACAAGCATCTGCCTAAGTCGTTGCAGACAATCTCAATTCTGTTTCGCTTAACTTTGTGAATATTGGGCCTGTCCAACTGCCTGGGCTACAAATGACTGTGGATGTAACCTTGCTGCTAAAGCAATACAACTAGGGGTGCAAAATCACAGAGAATCTTAGAGAGGTATAACTCATGTAATGAGCCAGCCCGTGTCCCATCATTGACTTGCGTTTAGTAGCAATATCTTGCCAGGTTTACAACTGCTCCCTAAAGACTGTCCTTTCCTCTAGCATACCTTTGGCTGAATGAATTTGAGATGCAGAATATATCTGTTCTTCACCCAGCTTCATATTCAACAGGTAAACCTGCATCATCACTACCTGATTACTAATATTCTCACCCTTACACCAGAATATTAGTTTTGTGATCAATGAATCAAATTGACACCATTTACTATCAAACAGCACTTTATTTTTCTCTAAAAACATGCACAGATAGTCCCAAGTCCAAAAGTATGGAATTAATATGGCACAACATTCACGTACATCATTATAGAGCACACATTTAGACCTATTCCCCTATAGGGAATCTGAATTTTCAGAAGTAAATCAGCTACATCTACTTTAACTATCTGAATGTAAAAACCTACAGCAGGCTTTCTCAAAATCAGTCATGGTGCCTCACCATTTTCACTCGTTTTAGTTCTATCAAATCAATGAGGGTAAACGTTCACTGAAAAACACTTCCGTATCTTTTCCTTAAACTGATTTTAATGGACTGCAGATGTGTCGATTTGTAAACAGGTGTTCGCACTCAGCGTTTAGGACCCAAGTGTGCTTTCACCTGTCATTCAAGCAAATTTAAAAGCTTTCTAGATGAATTATTTGCCAGTGTACCAGGCAGAAAATGAACGCATTAGTTGTCCAAGACCTGATTCGATTCATCATGATGTTCTTAAACAAATGAGTTATTTCTTGTAGTGCATGTATGACCTTAAGGCAAATCTTTTATCTAAATCAGATCAATTACTGATTTGCTGCACATGGAACAGCAAGTACTCACAGGGAAAACGTACATAAGGAAGGCCCCAGGCTGAATTTGGGAAGGCTTTTTTGGAGTGAAACAAAGGAAAGTACACTCAGTGACCACTTTATTAGGTACACCTCTCTAATACTGGGTAGGACCCCAGATCGAGATTCGCCAGACCAGGCGATGTTGTTCCAATTGTCTACCGTCCAGTTTTGGTGAGCCTGTACCCACTGTAGCCTCAGTTTCCTGTTCTCAGCTGACAGGAGTGGTACCCGGAGGGGTCCTCTGCTGCTGTAGCCCATCCACCTCAATGTTCGACGTATTGTATGTTCAGAAATGCTTTTCTGCATAGCACTGTTGTAACGCGTGGTTATTTGGGTTACTGTCACCTTCCTGTCGGCTTGGACCAGTCTGGCCATTCTCCTCTGACCTCTGTCATTAACAAGGCGTTTTCGCCCACAGAACTGCCACTCGCTGGATGTTTTCTTGTTTTTTGCACCATTCTCTATACACTCTAGAGACTGTTGTGCGTGAAAATCCCAGGTGATCAGCAGTTTCTGAGATACTCAAACCACCCCGTCTGGCACCAACAATCATCCCTCGGTCAAAGTCACTTAAATCAGATTTCCTTCCCATTCTGATGTTTGGTCTGAACAGCAACTGAACGTCTTGACTATGTCTTGACTATGTCACGATTTTATGCACCGAGTTGCTGCCAGATGATTGGCTGATTACACCTCAACAAGCAGGTGTACAAGTGTACCCAATAAAGTGGTCACTGAGTGTATGTAGACATGTCAGCTGTCTCATGTACAAAACAGGTTTCAATTCAAGGTCCATCTCAAGGAATGACACCATCTGAACCTGGAAAACACAGAAGGCATAAAATTCAATGTGCAATTCATAAAAGTAGCAGCACAGCCTCATTTGATCTAAAGCAAATGTGAGTCTTTACAGAACAAAGAGAAAGAGTTTGAGTGGCAATACTGAAGTGAGCCAGAAACAAAGGGCCACATTTTGTGAATGCCGTCATCCCCCTTAAAGATTAAGGCTCAAAGAATGAGACCCTTCTGAGTTGAAATGCTCTGAGAAACACTTGAACTCACTTGCCCACAAAGACAAGGACACTGCCGTATGAGTAGCTTATAATTATCACACCTTACAATGCACACCACACACACACATCCTGCTTTTGCCAGTCTGTGCCAGTATTGGAGCGAGCACAAAGACGGTCTCTTTGGTGCCCTTCTCCACACTGTCAGACTGCTGTCCCTCCATAGATTACACACGCAAGCACAGTCAAGGCCGCATGTGCCAATATGTGGAGGATGGGTATATGTGGATCCAAACACAAGCCTCTCCACAGACCAGTACTGGAAATCGCAGTGTGGAACTCACCTGCATTGTGTGATAAAGCAACTCCTACTGCAGCTCCATCTTGGGGACCTGCAAGGGAAGGGCAAGGGACAACCAACACAATGTATGATTAACCCGATGTTTCTCAATGTACTGTCCATCCTGACCTGGAGTAACTTTCACTCCTAACATATGAAGAGTCAATGACTATTGTTTATTAGTTCATTTTATTGTTAAAATAATACTGAAATGGAGTAGCTGTGCCAGTGTTTGAGGATAGGACCAGACGACAGGAAACGCACTGGTACCGAAGACATAGCACTGGGCATTTTTCTTCCTCCATACATACACACACGAGTACTGAACAACTGCGTACATGCCAAGAAAGGAGGCTGACAAACGCAAATCCCAACGACAGCGCTTTTGAATTTTTAAACCTGGCTTCTACTTTGTCAGTATTCACACAATACAACTGAAATATATTACACCCTACTTTGGACTCGTAGGATCAAAACTCATAAGTGAGGATCACAACCTTCTGAAATGCTGCATAGATGTCATGGATTTCATTTATAGCCCTCTCTAGCTAAAACTACTTTTTTAGACTTACCTGGATTGTATGCCTTGAGCAGCATTACACCTATGTATTTCATGTCTGTTTGTGTGTTCCATGGATATTTACAAAAAAAACAGAACACAAACTAGCATTTCTGTAAATATTCAGCTTCTTGTTGCGAGTCCTTTGAAAACCCTCTGCTCTCTTCTTGTGGTGCAAGATTTAAAATGACGTGCATCCCTGAATTTTCTACACAGGTATACCTACAGCCATGCAAATTTGTAGTCAGGAATTTCTAGGCCCCTAACACTCCCATCCCCACATCCTGCACAAGCCAAATTTCACAGATGTGCGCAAAGCCATATGTTCCCAGAAATGAATATTGAAAGAAAGTGTTTAACTCACCTGTAATGTGTGATCAAGTAGCTCCTAGACCAAGTCCATCTAACGAGGCTGTAAGGGATTTGCAAGGAAACAAGCAAGAACAGAGCATATGATTACCTCAGTGCTCTGCCCACCCTTGTTTAAAGCAGTTATGTTCCTAAAATACATGGTGAGACTCATTTTGCTATCATGTTATTATTAAAGCAATACTGAAACTGAGCATAAACACAGCAATTTGGAAATGGAATAACTGGAATAGCTGTGCCAGTGTTTGAGGATAGGACCAGACGACAGGAAACGCACTGGTACCGAAGACATAGCACTGGGCATTTTTCTTCCTCCATACATACACACACGAGTACTGAACAACTGCGTACATGCCAAGAAAGGAGGCTGACAAACGCAAATCTCAGCTACATTTGAATCTGTAAGTCTGTCTTGTAGTGTCATACAGTACTGGTACACATTAACCCCAAATCTAGATGCATAGGACCAAAATTTACTAGCGGGTATCTTAAGCTACTGAAGTGCTGCACAGATCCAAAATCCAGATCCAGTTTTCCTGCACCAAGTTGTGTTGTCAGAATTTTGAATGCAGGACCTTCACAAGAATGCCACAAATCCACTTCACGGAATCTGTTAATACAGTTGTAGAATCTAGGTACAATTTAGGACTGTCTTTGGATCGGTTTGACGTTTAAAGCTTCCTTTTGCGCTGGGCAGAAGCAGCTGGTAAAGACTTATTAGGCACATGCAGAGCTACTCGGACCGAGCAGTGGAAATCTGAGCACGAGCGAGAGGCCCGGGACCTGTTCACCACGTGTTTCTTTCCACATCCGCCAACAAGCTAAGAAACTATACGCCAAAATTTCGACCTTGGGCTACCTAGTTACTAGCCATTTCTGACTGTCGAAACAATTTACATCCATCAGTGTACTACGTTTATAAATAACAAGCCTTGCAGCCGTGATACAGACCACGCGTTGCCTTCGTGCATGATACGCCCCTATAAATAGTTAAGCTTGCGAGCACTTTGGGAATAAAATGCTAGCGATCAGCTAAAGAAGGTGGCTTGCTTCAAATACATATAAGTGCATACATTTTCTATTGCAGCTAAGCTACTTCATTGCATGAACACAGTTTAAATGACTGACTGGCGCAGGTCACATAAGACAGAACCCACGCAGTTTCTGTAAAAATACACACACTGTAAGAGTTACCGTCTATTTGCTCGACACTCATTCTACACGTGCGGCTGTCCACAACTTCAGCAGGAAAGAGGAAGAAGACCTGCCGGTCGGTCGTGTTTTACTCAGACCATGTCGTCACGAAACCACGGAAACAATTACCCTTTTCTGGTAGCTGCTGATGGTTACAGCGCCGCCATGTGCTAGGAATAGGTCTTGTCATCAAATATTACACTGCAGTTCCATTCGGTGGGTATGTACGTCAATCTCAACAAAAAGCTTTATGTTCCAGTTCGCGACAATGGACCTTCCGACTCGGCTAAGCAGCAAGCAGCAGGGATTCCCTAAGGAGCCCACTGCTAGCAATTTCCCTCCTTTTCTACTCTAGGAATCCTGTCATTTCTGTTCCCTGTGAGCAAGGACTTTTTCTCATTTCACTGACAAAATATTTGCTTACCTAGTCCCCTTTAGGAGTGTATAAATAGGAATTGCTCATGCCTCAGTAAGTTCACATTCAATAAATAAAAAAAGTTGTAGTCTTCACTTCAGGGATTTGTCACCTCTCTCTGTGTTTGACAGTGTTCTGTCAGGCAAATCCAAGAGTACAGTACTCTGAATAGTCTGTGAAAGATAAGATGTGACAGAATCAAATAGGTTTTTATTGAATTTCACATACTTTTAACCTAAGACTGTTATATTTTTGGTGAAATGTGAATGGCTTTATTGACCCAATCATCAGGTCCTATCAGTCAATATCCCACTTGTTCAAAGTGTGTAGAGGTAGATAGCAGATAAAGCCGTAAAGGAACAATGCTGGCAAACAAGTCCAATGCTTGACCTTTGCTTTTTATCTTAATACTTATAAGTTACTCATGAAATTGAGGTAGTTGGCTTGACACTACAATGTGTGAGACCAGATGCACGTTGTCCTGCACTCTCTCTTGTCCCCTTGACTCTTTCTTTGCAGTATCTCTCCCTCCTTCCTATTTCCTTGCATGTCCTCTCTTCCTCTTTGTCCATGAAACAGTTCATGTGATGGGTCCTCTCAACATTGTTCGTGAGCAAGCAATATCAATTGCGTTTTTATATAAAACAAATGAAGGTCAGAATTTGTGAAGTCTGATGTTGATTTCGGCTCCATCTCCCTGCTGTAGTCATTTTCTCCTCCTGCCCCCGTCATGGTCTCTCTGTCTCTGTCCCTTTATGGTATGACTGCCTGAAAATCCTTCCTACATTAGTTTGGACTTGTCCTTGTGTAGTGTCTCAACCATGTATGGAATACCAGAGGATAGATAGCCTCAAGCTTAAAACCATCACGAGACCCTGAGAGTGGGTTCAGTCTTCTGACAATCTTTTTTTTTTTTTACTTTATCCTATCCTCAATGGCTTTTCCTCTGTTTCTTTCTGCAGTTTATCTTGTTTCATTCAAGTTTCATTCTCTGTTGAATTCTACCCTCACTGGAGATGTCTCCAGGAGGGATCAGGTTCAAAGGTAAATATGTAGGCTGCTGGCTGATAATAAACTGGGGCCAACAGGGGATAAGTTCTTCAGCTCTCTACACCTTCCTATATTAAAACTCTGCTGATCCATGAAGAACAGATTCCCAGTACTGTCACTCTAAAGACCAGGCCATACCAACCAAGAACCCTGCAACCAAGCAGTTTAAAATGTTTAAATTTGTGGCTTACACAGTACAACCAAAAATCAATGCAATTTGAACTTAAAAACAACATTTAATGTCACATTTTATGTCTTTTGAAACAGAGGATATGGAGGGAATGAAAGAATTACACAGAAAATGACAGACGCCCATTAGGATTAACCAAATCCTATCTCCCTGTGACTTCTGTCTAGAAAAAGGACTTTTGGAGGGCAGTCTGGCAATTTTTGTGCTCAAAAGACTGACATCACTGCGAAGAGCTTGCTAAGATTGACTGGGGTCAACTGTGACTGGGTTTATCACTAACCATGTTTTCCTTTAGGCAATTTGTAGTTTGTTATTACACTGCACAGTATTAACTAAATTCCAATGCACAATATCTACAACTAATTTCATTCAGACAGACACTGAAATTACCTGATTGGGGCTCTCCTTAAGAGCTTAGTGCTGTTTTATCCCACTGTTTAATATTTTATGTCAGAGCTTTAACCTTATTCAAACTGAGATTCCATAAGCCAGGATTCCGTATGTCCCAGGCATGCCTCACCACCATGCGACAATGGCTGTATTTGTGTTGTCAGGCTTGTGATCAACAGGAACACTGTACAAAGAGGTCAACTATTGTTGCAGCATTTATTAAAAAGCAGCTGATTACAGCTGGAACACACCTGGCTAATAGAAATATTTTGGCGGGTGAAGAGTTTACAGTAGCTGAGAGAAACTGCACGGCATATTTACTTTTTGTGGAATGTTTTTATTCCACGAAGTGAGAGCAGTAACTCTAGCTATGAGTCACCTCAACTAAATTTTGAGGTCTCTGTAAATGTCAGAGAAGAAAAGCAGAATCATTTTCTGTAGATCACTGTTTTATTCTGTCTTTAACACACACAGTACCATTATTCCCTTAGTAGCATCACTCAATAACCAACTATCTTCCACAATCAAACAATTCTATACATCAGTGTTTGGGAACAGCTAGTCTCTTTTCACATTTTTCTTTTCATCATCAGCCAAACTGCTATGCATTCCTGCGCTATGACAGGTCTTTTACATGACACTTTCACTACATTTTGACAAATTTTGGTATTGAGACGTTACAGGAGATGTTCCAAACATATTTTAAAGCTATTGTTATCTGTGTTTCCCTTCTAACCTGAAAAGAGATTGCTTGATAACACACTATATTGTCAGTGTTCACTGGTTCCTCAGCAGTGGAATGACCCTTAAGGCACCGCTGCTATGCATTTAGTTTAAACACACTTCTTTGTAAGGCACTGTATAGCTTAAGGCTGCCGGTAATGTCAAAGACAGTTTTCCTTTAGTAATTGTCCAGGTGCACCACAACTTTCATTTTTCCGAAGCTGATGGTGTTTTTGTTTCGTGATGTCTCCACATAATATGGTCTGACACTGTTGCTCATTCAGATTGAATGGATAGTCTTCTGTTCTTTTGTGCTGGAAGTCCCTCTGGATAAGAGCATCTGCTAAATTAATGTAATGTAATGTAATGTAAAGTAATATGAGATAAGGCTCTTTAGAGTGGAATGGTTGATTTCATATATTGAGGCATAATTCCTATAAAAGTAATTTCATGGTAAATGGAATAAAATGTCTCAGTTGACTATTTCATGAATCAGACAACTTGGTGGCACTGTCTCTTTCAAATGACTCCTGTTGGTGTCACAGTTAAGGGCTCACCCAGCTGTTGGATAATGTCTAGGTTTGACTCTGGCGCTTTTAGTGATGTCAGTGCTGACTGCAATGCTCACAGCCCTGTCCTTTCCCTCGGGACCCACACCATGTCTTGGAGTGCTCTGTGGAGTGCTACATCTTGTGGTGGGTGCCATTTGTGTGATGTCATCATGGCTAGCTCAGTGATTCTGTGTCTCTCTAACATGTTGCTGCTGCACGGGAATCAGAATGAACTTCTGACTACTGTAAATTCTGCAGTTATGCTTGATCTGACCTCTCTGGTATGTGACCTCCATTGAGGCTTCTGGCAGGCGGGTCTTGACCACGCCAAAGTTCCACAGACGGCCACGGTTTAAGGCTGATTTATGCTTCAAATTTTCACTGGAATGCATGCGTGCATACATACATGGATATGGCGCGACCCTCCGCCAGATGAAGACCCTTCATGCTCATTGTGTTTTCACAGGACAGCATGTGGCTGCATGAACCAATCCCAAAGTCATCTGCATAGCCCTTTGCATTGTTACAAAATCCACGACCCTCTATGCGAACAACCATTGTGGTCGCATTTTGCTTATACGACAGTTTCGGTCACGCTGACCTCAAGAAGCATAAACCAGCCCTCAGCCTCAGTCCTGCTTGATGACGTCATTCCTGGGAACAATCTGCCGGCGATGACGTCATGGCCCGCATCAGGCTCTCGTAGCAGAGGAAGGTGACGGCATTGACGGGGAAGGCCCTGAGGCTGTTGAGCAGCAGGCCCTTGAAGAAAACCCGCACGCCCTCCTGCCTCAGGCTGACAGCGATGCAGTGCAGGACCCCCGTACACCGGCCCCCCCGGCCCCGACATCTGCAGCCTGGCCTTCACCACGTCCATGGGCGTGGCGAAGGCCCACGTCACCACGCCCGCGATGCCGCCCGCCATTAGCACCGCGAACACGCCTGAAGACGACAGCACACACATCAACGGCCACCTTCCGCTGCTGTCAATCAAAACAGCCGCACACACTCCCTATGCCAGTGTTTCCCAACCCTACTCCTGGAGGCACCCTGTCCTGCATATCTTCTATCTAGCCTTCCTCTACCTACCTGACTGAACTCATCAGTGCCACGTTTTATTAGCTGAGCACACCTGATTTAATCAAGCAGCAAGGATAGATAGAAGATATGCAGGACAGGGTGCCGCCAGGAGTAGGGTTGGGAAACACTGCCCTACACCATCTGGCTTTGTTTTTTTTACATTAAATACCACCATACAAAAAACTTTCCAATTCCTATTGATGCACTCACTTATAATTCTGATGTACAATCTACAAATATGCACACAACCTTCATACCTACCTGTCATGCATTCACTCTCAACCTCTCACATATTTCCCTTTCACTGGGCATTTTTCCACATGTTTCATTTTAAAATCACTATGAGAAATATGAGATGGGGCTTTTTAATGCATTAATGCATAGATGCATTTTTAATGCATTAATGCATGGATTATGGACTCAGACAAAACAATATTTCACTTTTAACATAGACCCGAAAGCTGAAGGGTGTCAGCTAAGGAGAGCCTAACTTACACACATAAAAAGACTAATTTCTCAAACCTCCAGAAATATACTATACACACATATGCATATTTCATATTCAATTGCAAATAAGGCTTCTGCAGATCCCTTGTCAGTGAGTGTAACCAATTAAAAGCATTTCCTTAACAATCAAATCCAGCAAAACCAAACTGACCTGTTTTTTAGATTGCTAACCACAAGCAATCCTGTGCATGATCATACACACACATACACACACACACACACACACACATTAAACACACACACAGGCACACACAGGCACACGCACACACACACACACACACACACACACACACACACACAATTAAACACACACACACACACACACACACAACACACACACACACACACACACACACACACACACACACACATTAAACACACACACAGGCTGGCTGTTTCCCACTCTCAGTCAGCGCTTTGCATATGAGATCGTAAGGCAGAAAGTAGAGTCCATAACAGGGCACATCCCTCAGAGCCAGTGCCCACATCCCCCGGAACAGGCCTCTGGCTCCTTCCTCCCTCAAGATGACTGCCACACAGTGCACGGGACCCCTGTACTTGACCCCACCTACCCCCCGCCTGCCCTCCGTCTGGTTCTGTAAGCGCACCTTTACCAGGTCAATGGGGGCAGTGACCAGCACCTGGAGGAAGAAGATGATGCAAGAGAGGAGACGTGTGACTCTTGTACGTGAGAAGAGGAAGCTAAATGGGAGTTTGGATGGACGCTCAAGTTGAGACAAATGCTATGAATCATTCTCCAAGGCAAATTACACTTTACAAGTACTACAAGAACAAAAAATAGACATTTCCCTTAAGTTAATTATGAATATCTTACCACATCATAAAACTGAGTGTTTCATTAATTTTTAATCGTAGCGATTACCTGTTGCTCTATGTTTTTTTTTTTTGTTTTTTGTTTTTTTGTGAAAGCCAGGAGGGATTCCCTCATAGCAACCCTGAAGTTCTACAGCAAATGTTATCATCAGTCAGGTATCATTTTTTTTTACTTATGATGTAAAGTTCTTTTATATCTGTGTCAATGCAAGAAATCTGAAGTCTCTGTGCAGAATGCTCTCTCTAGTGTGGATAGTAATAATAGCTAATGCTGTCACAATTTGATACCACTGTGTTTCCCCTATTACCTGGGCTACACCTGAAAAGCAGCCAGCCGTGAAGACTGCTGTTGCTGAAGCAGATTTGTCTTTGCTGCGGTCGGCATACTGTGACTGGGTGAGATAGTCCAAGGCATTGCTATAGGAACCAAAGACCACGGAGTTGCTAACAGCAATGCTCAGGACAGGGAATGCCATGCCCTTGAAAAATCCAGGGACCTGATTGGGTGAGACCAACATTCAGACAATTGTATACATGGAGAGGATCGGAGTTACTGATTAACAATGTTTTAGAAGACAAAGATGCATGTGCAAAAGCATATATTTTGGAAAAAGGATTTCAGTTACATCACGGCAACATTAGCTTTTTTTGGTTTGTATTCAGGGCAGCCTTGACATTTCTTCATTGTTGTGTGAGGAAATATTTTAACAAAACACTTAAATCAAGGATGCAAAACTCCAGCGCTGTCTTCAGACTATAGCTTCTGAAATCCAGTGGCTGAATGTATTCATTCCAAATTAGATATTATGGGTGTGCAGAGGAAGCATCACTCTTGCTCAAAATTGTATCTATTGTCTATGTAAGGTCGTATTTTTACTCAGAAATGTAAAATCACATACGCTCAAAGAATACATTCTTCCATGGATTGTTAGCAAAGGATAACAATGATATGTCAAGATATCAAAACGAGCTAACTGACTTTAACTCTACTGGCACAGGAAAGCACCAGCACTGTTCTTTTTTTCACAATCATCTACTCATGTATGCTTAATCCCCGACCCAAACAAAAGCTGACACTTACCCCCTCATATGCATAAGTCCTGGCCACACAGTCAAAGATCCCCTTGTACCTGGATGTGGTCTGCAGACGTACCTATGAGCATACAACACAGTCTGCTTGCAGAAGGTAGCAGTCCACTACATTGAGAATGTGGTGTGTGTGTGTGTGTGTGTGTGTGTGTGTGTGTGCGCTTACTTTCACTGTGTCCATTGGATGTCCGACTATAAGTCCCGCTGCACCTGCAAGAAGTTCTTCGATCATTGTACCATCCTTACAGATTTTCTTACATTACTCGATTTATAATGAATTGACGTGCATAGGTGCAATATAACTGAGCATGCCTAACTTTACCCGAAATCCATCCTGCAACAAACTCCACAAGAGGCATTGTGGGGAGAGGGTCCAGTTCAACAGGAGACCCTTGAACAAATGGATAGCATGACTTAGCGCAATAACAACTCAAAACAGTGCATCCTGTTTACTGTGTATTCCTCTTGCGCCAGCACCTGTTTGGATCATTTCGTTCAGACTTCCCTTAACGATTACATAAAGAGAAAAACAGAAAACATTCTTACGCCAATGACCAGGACCACAGCTTGCCGGCGTTGTTTTTCTACGGAAGCTCAGGGTTCGTGTTCAAGACGTAATCTCGTGCGCCGCGCGTAATCGCTTCACATGATCACCCCTGACTTTGCCAGTAAGGGTTCAAAGTTATAAATTCCTGAGAGTCTGTATTTGAATTGTGAAATTGAATGAATACGATGGAGTCATATCCCTT
This sequence comes from Megalops atlanticus, assembly GCA_019176425.1. Classification (NCBI taxonomy): domain Eukaryota; kingdom Metazoa; phylum Chordata; class Actinopteri; order Elopiformes; family Megalopidae; genus Megalops; species Megalops atlanticus. Next base: position 50,227,427 of record CM032877.1, read on the forward strand.
TCTGCCACAGGGACATGATGTACATTGTCCCTGTATATTGTCTCTGTATATTCTGTATATTGTCTGTACTACTGAGAGATACCAACGGCCGGTGTTCCGAATTCCTTATGTGTGCTAACATACTTGGTCAATAAATCCGACTCTGATTCTGATTCTGATGTAGTGTACTCGGAAAAATATCTGGGAAAGTAGCGAGGATATTGAAGTGTTGGTTTGTATATTTTTGCTCTTATTTGATAATGTACAAATCAAAGAAATATTACTGACACAGTAGTACATCAAATAGCAACAAACACTTTGATGATTTGTTACGCAATGCAATGATGAACTCTTTGATGTACAGACTGCCATGCAAAACATGAAAGTAAACAGTGCCGATAGATCATCGTCTATTCTAGCTTTGCTGGGTCAAGTTTAGTGGTTTCGATTATGAATTTTCTTGTAGTCAATGCGATGACGACACAAGTGCAATTTGCTTCAGGACCTTCCAGATTTATGTATGAATGTTCAGAAAACCAAAGCGAGTATTCGTAGCTTACAAGGTGCAGTTTGCCTCTCCAAATTATCTGGTTCGTTCGCTACATGATATTCAAAGCTTTACAGTTACAATACCTGGTACAGGACGCGAGCCAAATTTTCCTTACCTCATGGCAATTACATACAGCAGGTTGGATTCCGTAACAAATAAAATAGCCTATAGTTTTACGAATATTTTTCTTGTCTATCTCGGATTTGTTTTTCAGACTCGGCACACAGTGATTTGCCAAAACTCATGTTGCCCCTCAGCGGTAATAAGGTGTAAATGGCGAGGTGCCCAGTTGCTGTTAGCAAAGGTGGTTTTAGGTGCAGGTTCGTTTGCAACGCAAGGAAACATTTCTGAATGTGTTCCTCTAAGTGGAGTCTTAAGGATATTTCCCTAAAGACAAGCATTAACAGTTCATAGCTAACCGATAATGGGCTATGAAAATTCCTCACATCCACACATTAGCTATTGGAAATATGTTTTAAAATTACATTTGACATGTTTAAAAAATATGTAGTAAGATACCGATTACGTCATGTCACTTGAACACTCTATCTTAAACAAACAAAAACTACTCATACGTTACTCATATGTATAAATCCTATATTCTTCACAAGTCAGCAAATTCCCATTTTCAATAATGACATAGTAGTTACACATAAACAAAAAGAGATTAATCTTTCATTTATGTATAACCACTGGTATAATATTAATAAAACAACAGCAATATATACAGACTATAGAAAGGATTATTGCAGTCCCAGACAATCCAAACTTTAATTATTATTATTATTATTATTATTATTATTATTATTATTATTATTATTATTATTTTGTTATACCAATACGTTTATAATGGTTGTTGTCCTGTATTTGAAACGTATCATAGTAACATAGTTTTAAATACTAAGACATCATGTATTGGCGGTCAACTATTAGTGCTGATTTCACTGCGAGTGTTTAATTTCTGCAAGGAGAAAACATTCTTCCACAACGAAACGTTTTATATTGAGAATCCTTTTAGCATATTTCACATCGTCTTGACAAAATTGATATCATTAAGTTGAAGTACTTCCCGTGGGCCTGCTAGCTAAGTTGTATGATAATGACGTAAGATAGCTAATGAGTGACTTTCCCATGAAGGTTGACTCATTTTTTATTTATACGCTGCTGTCCTGGAGCTGAGAACACAGGGGGCTTCATTCAGTGAAATCCACAATCTGTTATCTTGCTGCTGCGTGTCATGTTAGAGTTGCCAGGTGTGTCTTGACTCCTCTCCTGTTCAACCAAAAACTCCCCATTTGAAATTGTCTTCACAGATTGTTCCCCATTCCTTCACCCAACCCAAAAGTAATTATGAACTACCTTATCTATCAAGGGTAGCACGAGATAATAGTTACATTTTAAGTTATAGTTTAGTTGTATTAATTACATTTTAAACACTTATTAATTACTTAATCAGTATGATGATATAAAACAATATAATCTTCAATAAAATAGCAGTTGGTATTTACAGTCTTAGTGTGTTTAGGCATGTGCCGTATACCTTCATTCAAATTAAAAGAGGGTAAATAATTAATGTCATAAACGATTCTGAATCAAGACCACATTAAGCCAAGTTACTGATAAATTATGCTATTATGTAATGAGTTCAGGGACTCATTAGTATTGCAAGTTTGAGACCTATTTGTTGCTGCTGCATTTGCTGTTAGTTAATTTTGTGGAATAGTTTCAGGAATTATTTGAGTACCCTGGCGCAGCGTGCCAGCTATGGCTATAGAAGTCAGCTCAATGATTTTTGTACGTTTACATTTTCTCATTTAGAAGGTGCTCTTATCCAGAGCATCTTCCAATGTGCAATTTTTGTAGTTGGTAATGCATCACTGCCAGCTGGCTTAAATGGTGGACCATAAGGAAAATTGTATTGAACCTAAAACAGCCATCAATCCCCTATGTGTGTGCCGTCATTAGCTAGCATCCAGTTAGCCGTGGTAGTGGTGGGTACTATAGAATTGCCCAACTGATTAACACAAATGTGAGTGATAAATGCCTCGCTTTTTAAATAAGGGAATATGACGTGGTGAATGGGAGGATGGGGTGTTCTGGCGTGATTACGGGATCCACATATTTAGCAATTGTCACTGCCACAAAGATCTACCAAAACTTATTAAATGTATCCCTTTTTACTTCCAACAGCGCTTGAGTTTCCCCCTTTAACTGGGCGAATCTTCTGTTAAAAAAAACGTGCTCCCGTTAAATCCCTGATTCATTCACCCCGTATTTTTTTATTTTTTTATTAGCCATAGCCTTGAAAATCCCCTTTATATACAGGTTTTACACTCATCTCTGGCAGCCTATTGGCATGTTGGGCGGTGTTGGTGTCAGCAGTAATTCACATACGGTGTACCCCCAGCAATAACAACCGAACGGGTTCCGGGTTACAGTGGGCGCCGTTTCGTATTCACTTGTAATGCTTGATGTCCGTTTGAAACTGTTTTACTGTTGTTAATGAGTCTTTAACAGGGTATTTTCGGCATTTACCAAAACACGTTCATGCTTTCTCGTGGTATCGGAAACATATTTTGTGTTTAAAAAAGGACCAGGTATGTAATATTTTGTGTGTGAATTAGCTAGTTGTATAGCTAACGTTTGCTTCCTAGCTAGGAAATACTGGAGTAACGTACATCATCGTTGTTAGCCAGCTAAGTTACTTTTTTGTGTGGGATGAATGTAGAAGATTGTAGTTAATATACGTTAACTAGCTAGCTGGCAGGTTAGCTGGTTAGCTAGCCAATCGACTGACGTTTGTGACATTTTTCAGAAAACAGCCAGCCTCACCCACCGTGGCAAAGGGCATTGGAAAACAATCAAACGTTGTTGGTTAACGTTAGCTAACGTAGAGTCGCTGTTGAAGTTGCAATTTTATGCAACTTTATCTCGCCCAAGCAGCTGTCTTAAACTGTTGAGAAACTAAAATATATATTTTAAATTTCCGATTAATAAGGTAAAATGACTGTACATGGCTTTTTACACTTAACGTAACGTTAGCTGGGCTACAGACATGTATTGTGTTGCTGTGTGTTAGTCAGCTAGATGGAAGGAGGGGACTGTGGCTTCCCCCCGGACCCGTCGGAGCACTCGCAGAGAGGAAGCGTGTCTTCATCAGGTCTCCGTGGTCAGTACTCCTCTCTTTCTTTCTTTCTTTCTTTCCAGAGCAGGAATTTGAATTGCGGTTTAGCTACAGGGAGCAAGCGGAAATCTTCCCTTACCACCAATGTCTGCTTATTGCCTCTCCCTTTTATATTTAGACACACACACACACACACACACACACACATACATTGTTGTCGACAGCTGTATAGAGTGTTTTTTTATGTATTGTGTTCTGTTTATGTGTTGTGTTCTTTTACAGTGTAAGGTCAATTGCAAAAGTGCTTTGTTGGCATAAGAGCAATGTTGTGAAAGCAGTTAAAAACAATATACAAACGAGAAGACAGGCAAATAACAGGTTGTTGTTGGAATAAAATCCAGTCACTGAAAGAAAGATGAAAAATGTGAAACGCTGGTTGCTTGTGGTTGCTGTAACCTTTCACGTTTTTTGTACGCGATGTGCGTCAGTGTTACTGCGTTGACAGTTGAGAGTGTAACCCCTCTGCGTTCACCCCCCCCCCCCAGCCCAGGATGTGCTGGTGTACATGGTGGGGGACAGCGCGGTCCACCTGTGTGTGGAGGGGGTGGGCTGTGTGACAGTGCAGGAGCTGGGCCGGAGTGTTCGGGAGGCCCTCCACATCCCTGACTCCGCCCAGGACGCCTTCGCCTTCTGGCTCAGCTCCCCTCTGCTCGGTAACGGCTCTCTCAACCGCCGTCCCGCCTCGCGCTTTTTGCATGCGGTTCCCTTCTCTTATTTTCTCACATCGTGATACCTCTTTTTTTTTAATCACTTTTGGTTGTTTTGACTAAAGCGTCTTTCCACTGTTTGTTACTGTTCTCTGTAGGGGCGTATTCTGTCTGTACAAGGTCCTCTCTGTGTCATCTTGCTTGTTCTCAGTAATGTAAACCTTGGTGATGTTTTTGTCTCAGATTCAAAATGCCATCCAAATCAAGCGAATTAGACTAAAATGTGTCACGAAGGTTATTGACAAAACAATTGATTATGTGACCTTTCTGTCTGGGTTGAAGTCAAAACCATGAGTGCCAGCTCTGAGAAGTGTCCTAGGGCATTTGATTCCACCAAATTATAAATGCACTTAAACATTAGTAGATTATAGTTATCTATCTTTATGTTATTGTTATACCCCTTCCCACCCAGTTACTTGTTTTTCATTAGGCATCACAAGCACTACAGTCAATGGTAATCTTGCCTTAAACCTCGACCATACTGTCACCCCCTCATCGTTCCCCCTCTATGCCTTGCCCCATCACTCATCCTCCTCCCTCTACCAATCTCTATCTATCCCCTATCCAATTCCCCACCCTACTCCCTCTCTCATTCCGCTCCCATATACCCCCACGCCCATTCCCTTTTCCCATTCCCTTTCTATCCCTTATCCCATTCCTCCCACTCCCCCCCTTCTTTCCCTCCCTGCTGTCAGAGCTGCAGCTGAAGCCGAAGCACCAGCCATACAAACTGTGCCGTCAGTGGCAGGACCTGCTGTACCGATTCACAGAGGCCTCAGAAGAGGACATCTCCCAGGGTGAGACAGGCAGCGTCTGCACCTGTCTTTCTGTGCATGTGTCTGTCTTCGCGTCTGCAGTGTTTGCACAGCTGCACATCCGCGTGTTTTTTTTTCCATCTTAGACTGCTTCCATTCCAATTAGTGTTTCTCCCTTTCTGCTTCAGGACCCAGCCCTAGTTTTTGCCAGTGAGAATATGTTCCTCTGTTTGCCCATGTGCGGGTGAATCATCAAGTAATGCTCTGCCTTTTGTTTTGAGTCTATGTATGAAACATCTTCCTCTCTCTTGTGTTTCTCTTCCTTAGATGAGCCCTGCCTAATGTACAAAAGGAATGTGTTTTATCCCAAAGCCAAAGAGCTGCAGGTACCACTGAATCTAATTGCTCTGATTCAGCTTCAGGCAAATTAAATACTGATACATCACAACAAATAGTCCCACTAGTCACATATAGTCATAATAGTACACTGCCCTCTTTTTTCTTACTGAAGTCAGACAGTCAAAAAGGATGGAGAGCCTGAATGCTGCTCAACCACAGAACTGAAAGGCTGTTCTATAAGTGCTGGAGATGTATGGTATTTTCAGCACAATGGTATTTGGGAGGAGCAACCACAGGCTGCTGGCTCAGTCTTATTTTCTCATACTACATACTTAGATAGCAGACCAGGCTCAGAGCAATTACTATAGATGTGCTGGCTTACATGTAAATGCATACACACAGCATTAGAGATGACTCTGCCAGCACACTGGTAACAGTGATTTAAAAGAAATAATGTGTGAATATTAATATGTGAATGTATCTAAAGATGTTAATCATTATACATTATGTTCCTCTTTCATGCCATTGCCCCAGTTTGTCCTCTTTTCAATCTTTCTCACTGTTCATGTGGCTTTTGCAGATAGAAGATGAAGGAGTGTTGAGGCTTTTGTATGATGAGGCGAAAATTAACATTTTGGGGGGCCGGTACCCTTGCGACCCGGAGCACTGGTTGAGCCTGGGGGCGCTCTCCTGTGTCCTGGAGCTGGGGGCGGGCCTGGACACCCAGCAGGCAACTGCTGCCATCAGGTAAGGTTTGCAGAGCGGTGTTTCCTGTAAAACACTTAATAGAGTAAAATGACTGTAAAAATGTATATGTATCCACCTTAAATGTTATGTTACCTTCCTCTGTGTCTTAAGAATGGATCTCGCTTTGTCCAAGTCAGTGATGTTCAGTCCTTGTCCTGAATAGCCGCTGTCCAAAACGGCAATGTTGTTCCAGCTGAGTTAATCACATAATTGGTTTATAATAATTACTGTCATAATGGAACTGATCGACCCACTCATCAGAGCTCTAAGAAGAGTCATTGAACGTAAAGATTGCTGGAAAATCTTCCAGACTGCAAGGCACCTCAGGACTAGGAGGCGGGCCCTGCTGGACCAAGCAGTCTGCCCTACAGCATCAGACCTCTGTTCCTCTCTACCCCCCCGCCCCGCTCAGGGAGAAGAAGATTTCGTCCTTTCTGCCGGCCCACGTTGCAGGAGGCGGAGGGGGTCTGCTGTCTGCTCTGAGGGGGAAGAGCGGGCGTCAGGCCGGGCTGGAGCAGAACCTGCTGGAGGAGTACCGCTCGATTAGCGCCACGGACAGCAACGCTCAGGACCCCGCCCATTACCTGCGCCAGTACCTCAGCACATGTCACTCGCTGCCTTACTATGGGTGAGGACCGCAGGGAGGACAGAGAAGCACTGGACAGGGGAAGAAAATGAACAATACATTACATTATTACATTATTGGCATTTTAGCAGACACTCTCTCCAGAGCAACTTACATCTATTTTTTACAATATTATCCATTTCTACAGCTGGATATTTACTGAGGCAGTTTAGGGTAGGGTACCTTGCCCAAGGGTACAGCAGCAGTGCACCAGCAGGGAATTGGACCGCCAACCTTTCAGTTATGAGTCCTGTTCCTCAACCGCTGTGCTACACTGCCACCCCACACTGTCACATTCCCAAATAGACTGCACTGGATAATACATCTGCAGTTAGATGTGAAATGTCAAGCATTAATGGCTCTGTTGTTGTTAGGACTATTACTTGTGTAAATATGACCTGTAAATCAGGTAAGATGAGTAGGTCTGTGTCATGTGACATTTGTGTGTCTTACCTGTGTGTCTTGCCTGTGCAGATGTGCTTTCTTCTCGGGAGAGATTGACAAGCCCGCGCAGGGGATTCTCCAGAGAGGGGGGCGCAAGACTGTCAGTGTAGGAATCAGCCTGGAAGGGGTGTACGTCATCGATGCTAAAGAGAAGGTGAGGTTTTTGTGGTGTTGTGGGTGCAAGAAAATAAGTACAAGGAAACCCCCCCTAGGAAGTGGTAACAACCATAGGGTTGTGCTCTGGGACCTGCAGCACGTTCTCCTGGGCCTGCGCTTCAGCGAGTTGTCCTGGGACCACAGCTACCCTGAGGAGGAGGGTGACTCGCACATCCTATGGCTGGAGTTCGATGGAGAGGAGGCCGGCACCCCCGTCAACAAGTTACTTAAGATCTACTCCAAACAGGTAACGGGTTCTAGAAAAAGTGCCCTTCAGACAGGTAAACCATGTAGCAAGGGTGAACTCCGGCTCAGCCAGTGCTGTTATGGCCACTGGTATTGACAAATCACATTAATAATTTCTATCACCTAATTTGTGTTGCCTTGCTGTTGTCCCTCCCCGTGAACTAGGCGGAGCTCATGAGCGGTCTGATCGAGTTCTGCGTGGAGCTGGGAGCGGTGGCTGATGGGGCGGCGACGGGGACGGACGGTGACCTCACGCTTTCCCAGCAGCCCTCTGGGCATGGCGGGGCCAGCGGCAAGGCGAGGGGCGGTCGCCGCGGGAAACTGCGGCGGCAGAGCAGCGTGGTGTGCAGCAGGGTTCACTCCCTGAACACCATCAGCTACGTGGACGACGGTAAGAGGCAAAGGAGAGAGGGTGAGAGATTTGTGGGTTCCGGAGAAAATTTTGAAACACAAGTGCATCATTTGAAATTACAACCAGACATATTTGCAGGATTTATGTATTAGGCACACCAGGGAGGTGTTCCAAAATGTTAAATTGTTCCCTTGCTCCCTGCTGCCCTTAGGAACAGTTGGCAAAGGAACCATTTGGAATGTGGCCTTAAAATAGATGGCCTATGTTTGGCTGATGCCACGAATTTTGTATGGCCAACAAAATGCATAGCTTAAGTTTTCAGAGAAGATAATTAAAAGAGGTAATTAGAGGTCTGGGTACAGGAAATGGCTCTATAGGGTTGTGTGTGTAGATTTGGGATTTTTTTTTGTGTGGGATAAAAAAGGACATGGCTCTAGGTTAGACACGTTTAGAACTTCCTGACACATGCTGTCAGAATATGTAGCTTCTAAGACTGCAAAATTTGTGTTGAACCTTTCAGGTAAAGAGATAAAGCGTCTGAAGCCAAAGAGGGCTGCGTCTTTCTTCACCAGACAGGCAACTGTCCCTAACTACTCCGCAGTTCAAGTAGGAGAGAGTTTGGAGCAAGGGTGAGCCGTCGGAGCCAAAAACTGCCCCCACAGAGACCAAAACAACATCTGCACCTGAGATTTACAGAGATGCAAATAGTCAGAGAAACTTTGATTTCAAACAGGACCAAGAATTAGGGTGACTAACTCGATATGTACATGTACTTAATGTGTATATACAGTCTCAGATTAAGGTATTGGCATTCTTTACGGGCTATGACGTGATTCTCAAAGTGGGTATTGTGAAAAATACAATTTTAATTTGAAACTTTATGAATGGTCATTCACATACAGAGAACAGTGGTGAATTCAGACAAAAGGATGTTAATGTTTGCAGTTCTGTAGGTGTCTATATTGCAGACGTTCCGATTACCGGTGCCTTCTATTCTGAACTTCAGTACTTACATTTGGATGTTGATCATTGTCTTCTCTTCTGAATCAGTGGTCAGGGTACGGTGAAACATAATTGATAAAGAAGTACATCGTCAAGTTTTCAGTACCCAGTATATCTATGCAAATCTGACAGTCACATAGTTTCTCATGAAAGTTGCCAGTACTTTAGTCTGCATGACTGTGCACGATACTGAAACCTCACTGTCTGCGCCAACCAATCCATACCTCTCATTACCTCCACTGGTCCACTGTAGACACTTTCAAAATCTGATCACACAAATGGCTGTTGTGGGGAATGCCTGTGTCCATTAGAACGGGCGTGTGGTGTACATGAGGTGTATATTCCAGAACATTGAATCAACTGCTGAGATGGGGAGTAGAAGTGATGATGGAAAGTCAGTTCAAATGAGATACACTAATAGGTTTACACAAACTGAAATTGACATTTTTCCAGTCATGTGTTCAAAACTTATGCAAACTTACTCAAGCTAAACAAACACCAAATGTTCTGTTTCTTTAGGGGGTTCCTCAAACAGTATCTATGCATGTCCTTAGATTGATGCAGTTCACACTCATGCTTACTGTGTGTGCATACTCACATTTGTCATTTATTCTCCGTTGCCAAGTCCAGTCAAAATAAATTCCAAACAGGGGGGTAGGAGAGAACAACAGAAACCTTTTAAGAATTGCACTTTTGGTATGTCTCTGAATACTGTAATCATTTTCAAAATGGGACTGTCACCACATTGCATTAATTATTAAATTTTTGTGAACAATAACTTTTTTATTTTTACTAACATGATGTACTCGCAAACATGGCCCATGACCTAACTGGATGAATGGAACACTGATTGTTATGTAGTTGTACTGTTTTTTAAAAAAAGACCAAGTGCCTTTTGTATGTGTAATCAGCCAGTCACTCTGGGTTTACAATGAGATCTGAACCTGGGTCTGTGTCTGTGTCCTTCATCAAAGCTTTCTGTCTTACTCATATCCTCTGAGTTTATTTCAGTTTATAGGCCCTTGCAGATTGTATTGAAACCACAGGGAGCCAGTGCTTACATATGTTGTTCTAGCAAGCTTATGCCACCAGTTTTTTTAATAAAAAAAGAAAACATTTGGGAGCTGGTTCAGTTGAGATGGAATTATAATGCGCCTTTGATCCCTTGCAGACATCATCAGGGGAAATGGTAAAAATGAAGTTACTCAGCTCTATTCCTGAGCAGCCTAAGTACCTCCCGGGTTTTCATCCTTATATCCAGTTCAACTGTTTGATTTGATCAGCTAATCATAGTCTTGATTGAAACAGTTAAACATTCTCTCTTCATTGTGGCTTAAAGAAAAACTTAAAACCCACTGGATTGTAGCCCTCCAGGACCATGAAGAGTTTTAATGAATCAGAAACCTTGTGAGAGAGTGGTGTCAGACATTGGTATTGGCTCATATATCTCTGTGTGCTAAGATCAGTTAAACTGTTACAATTATAAAAACATATTGTGGGTTTGCATCATGGTAGCATAGAGAGAGCTGTGATAGACAATTTACTTCACTGTTACTATTTTATTTGATTCAGTTGACAAAACTTACTTCAGTGACTGTAGGGTAAGACAAAAGCAATAACAAACACCTTTACTGTACAATCTTGCTTCATACTAATTTTAAAACTATGTTAAAACAGTAAATAGTATTAATGAGTTTAATAGAATTTTTATATTATTTAAATATGCTCATTATGAAGTTATGTTGTATTCACATAAATTAAACATTTGGGAAAATAAAAAAACGTGTGGCACTTTCTTCAGTCTCTTGGTTTCATTAAGGGTAACATTTTTTATTATTCCAATTTGGAGAAGGGATCGATCTCTCAAAGTTTAGAGTTTGTAAGTAATTTTGCACCTGAAAAAAGCTTTCTGCATTTATAATATTCATACACACTAAACACTGTTAGGTCCGTAGCTGTGTGAAGTTGAGGTTATTTGGTTCGCTTGTCCCCCCTGTTGCAGCTGCCGTATGAATTAGTGTGAATTCTAAACCCTTTCTGCTTCACGTGTGGCAGGGTAGCATAGTGGTTAAAGAGCAGGACTTGTAATGAAAAGGTTGCCAGTTCAATTCCCTGCCAGGGTACTGCTGCTGTACCCTTGGGCAAGGTACTTAACGCACAAGTAAAAAAATCAGTAAATATGCAGCTTTATAAATGGATAACATTGTAAAAAAAAAAAAAAAACTAACTGAACTAACTGTTGCTCTGCTTAAGAGCGTCTGCAAAATGCCATGATGTAATGTAATAACATGATTCTTGGATGCAGTAAGAGTGTGGCCCCTTTTGCTCTAATTCTTTAATCAAAAATTTTTTTCCAGTTTTTTTAATTTTCCAGAGTGAGCCACTGAGGGAATTTCTTATAAGCAATTACTTGAAAGTACAAGTGGCATGAAGGTGACTGCCTGAAAATAGTTTTTTTTTCTACATAACCACTAAGATGTGTGGGGTGAGTATTATTTCAGACCACCTGACCATGTGCAAATACGGTACATAATTGCCTTAAATTTGAATTGCTTTGATTTTGCATTCAGAGCAGCATTAGGAGGTGATAGAATGGCAAACCATCAGCCCTAATTTCAGTACTACTGTGCATTGTGGCGCAAATTACCTTGCCTTACGTGAAACCAGAATTTCTGCTGAAATTGAAATTGATCATTTGTTGTAAGCGTTGCCACTGTAATTGCATAGTTGCTGTCATAATGTAAATATGTGTGACTATGTGTGCTGCTTCTTGGCCAGGCTTGATCTCTTGGAGGTGGATGCAAACCAGAACTGTTTCTGGAAATATTTCACCCTCAGCCAAAAGCAGCTGTGTCTTCCTGATTGGTGATGTTCCTTTTAGTGGTAGATTGATATATTGGATAAATCTAGTTACAGAGACAGATGCATGCTTGGATCTACAAGAACTAAGAGTATTTTAGAAACCCTGGTAAAATCTTTGACATTAAACTTCCTAGCTCTAAACCTAACAGTGGGTTCTTTGAATTGACAGAATTCTTCAGGTCAACAATGTTTCCTTGTGCCAAGGCCATTATCTGATGTTTCTGTAACCTTAGACAGTATATGTACTTTTACTACATAATGTATATGTATGTACAATATTTTCAATACCATAAAAACACCATTCTGCATTCAAAATGGCATTCTATGTGCTGCTCACACACAAGTCTAGCCTTTTCAAGTCCATCTTTTGTGGTCTGTCCCAAAATAAGAAACAGACATTTTGACAGACTACAGGTATTTTGCCCTGCTATTGACAATCTTTCAACAGTCAAAAAGAACAGGTTCATAGGGTATCCTCACTGCAGATGAATTTGTGATGTGCCTACCATGTTTGTGGAGCAGGTTCTCAAACGACTCTGGCATACACACAAATATCACAGATGCCTTTTAGGAGACACCTTTCTTCTTTACAAACACCTCTATTATTTTATCAGAAGTTAGCACATCCCTTAAACTTAAACAGCTTACATTGCACACTTCAGTTACACTGAAGCAGTTCTTGTCAAGTACCTTCCTGGAGAATCCCTAGGTGTCAGATACCTTCCTGTCACAAGTCCAGCTCCATGACTGCTATGCCACACTACTGCCTTGAAATGTTTTATTTTAAAACAAGAGAGGTATACGTAAATAAATCATGAAATTTCATCAAAAGGTAACCCGGAAATTAAGGTCATATCTTGGATATATATCTATATCTTCTATTCGTTTTGCCCATCGTGTCATCCGATGCAAGTGCGTAGGATGACGTCTTCGAGCCTATCGAAATACTGACCCTAGCAATATTATGCGGCTGCTGAACTAAATAGTTAAATCTGCTTGCTGTTATGGTCACCGTTAAGCAGCGGTTCGCCCTCAACAGCCCAGGTCAGAAATTTTTAGTGTCCTCCTAAATCGGCATGCTGCCGTGAAGTGCGGATGTATTCTAGAGAGTACGGTAACTGTGTCAACGCAAATCGACTCTTTTCCGTACTGAGGTGATTGTACACATACGGTTCTTCCGTCGATCTCCCTGACCTCACTGGGATTTGTACCTACAATATCTGATCGAAATGGATGCGGACCTCAGTGCCTCGGCTGCTACTGCCCCACCGGACACCGAGGCAGGGCGTAAAAGAAGGGTGCACGGTATGCTGAAGCTATATTATGGGTTGAACGAGGAAGGGAAGTCCGATCAGACTGAATCGCTGGATCCGTGTGACATAAATGGGCCGCATTTCGATCCGGAGGTGTATCTCAATAAGGTAAACAAAACAAAAAGGTGTTCATCGTGCATATTGAAGTCGGTGTTGTATTTAAATGGTATTTTGTACTTTTGTTTACATTGCAACTATTTCATTGCAACGTTAGGTGGCTGAATGAAGTGTCGACACTGCTGTCGGATATGAGCTAGCTAGCCAGCAAGCAGGCTAAATAACATGGTTCCTTGTCATTGAGGGTAGCTAGCTAGCTAAAACTGTCTTGTTTAATGTTGCAGATGTATCTTAAATTCAACTTAAAGCAAATGTCAAGGCTAGCTGGCTAACTGTTGCTGGTTAATATGCTGTCACGGTGTTGGGGACCTAACAGCTAGCAGCCAACAAGCAACAGCAACTAGTGATGGATGCCTTCTCATACACCACTAACTTGCAGTCATATCTGGATGTCATATCATGTAGTCAGCTCACTTGGCAGGTATTTATTTCTGTCCTAGAAGTGGAATAACAATAGAAATGTATAAACTAGCTGTTACACAAAAATCAGTTTTTAATCAGTTTGAGGCAGGTGGTTAAGACCTTAAAAATTCAAGGGTGCAGGTTTGATTTGGAAAGTGGTGGGGACATACATTTTTTATTGCATTTCCTGAAATTCTACACAATATACTATGACTATATAGTACTTTCTTGAACACAATAAAAGGTGAGAAATTATCAGTACAATCACAGCGTTTTAGGTAATCAGAAAAGTGGTGGGGACATATCCCCACCGTCCCTACCATAAATTACACCCATGCCTGAAATGACAACAAAATAGACAACAAATTGCCTCAGTGAGTTTTATAATAATAATAATAATAATAATAATAATAATAATAATAATAATACAGAAGCAGCAATTACAGTAGAACATAGTTAAATGAAAAACCCTTATTTTCTAGCTACGAAAGGAGTGCTCCTTGGCCGAGCTGATGGACCAGGAGACCTGCATGGTGAAGCAAATCCGCTCCCTGGACAGCGACATGCAGACACTGGTGTACGAAAACTACAACAAGTTCATCTCCGCTACAGGTCAGACAGGGTGATGGTGAAGGGGGGGTGGGTATATTTAAACTCACTAAGTACCTGCATCACACTCTGCACTGCAAATACATGTACAGGAACCATCTCTGTTCTTTGGACCACATTACTCTCTAGTGTACTGTTCTGTTTTCTCAGTTCATCCTTTGATATTGCAGCCTTACATTTTTACATTAACCATGCATTTTGTGTCACTTTGGGTACATTTTGTTCGCTTGATTACATTGTGGTGACAATACAACCATGATCCGGGGATAAATCTTTGCCTGTACTCATTTCCCATAGACACAATAAGAAAAATGAAGAATGACTTCAAGAAGATGGAGGATGAGATGGACTGTCTGTCCACCAACATGGCAGCTATAACTGAATTCAGCGCACGAATCAGTGGAACTCTGCAGGACCAGCACGCACAGATTACCAAGCTGTCAGGTACGGGAGCACAGCAACTCTCCCTTGAGTCTTCCTCTCTATCTCTCCTTCTCTCTACCTCTTACACCGTGTATAAGTCAAACTCAGCTCTCCAAGATGTTAACCCTTGAAACACTGTTTCCGTCTGTGGTCAAATTTCATTGGCTAGGACGTCATTCTCAATTGTACTGCTGGACTGCTCGCTGTAAGAATAAGCTCCAGTTACAGTCACAATTAAAGAACACTCAAACCGTCTTACTGTGTCCAAGAATGCACAAAGCTTTGTAATTTCGAGACATCCATTGTTCTTTCCCAAGCTGTGTGACATTGTCCTTCATTCTCACTCACCCCTTTCCCCACACAAACAAGACAGTCATTCTCCACACGCGCAAGAGACACATGTAGAAGTAGTGTTGATTCTCAAAGCCTCTGTCTCATCTCCTTGCCCCTGCCTTCCTCCGTCTCTCCCGCTCCCATACCTCAGGGGTCCACACCCTCCTGCGGAAGCTGCAGTTCCTCTTCGAGCTGCCGGCCAGGCTGAACAAGTGCCTGGAGCTCCAGGCGTATGCCCAGGCGGTCAGCTCCCACCGCCGCGCCCGCTGCGTGCTGCAGCAGTACAGCCACATGCCCTCCTTCCGCGGCATCCAGGACGACTGCCATGCCATCATGGACCAGCTGGCCCAGCAGCTGCGGCAGAAGTTCAGGTCAGAGCAACAGAACGGTCACTTAGGAGACGCTTGTCCGCAGAGCAACATAGCTTACAGTTTTTACATGTTATTCTTCTGTGCAGGTATTTTGAGGTAAGAATCTTGACTATGGGTAAACAGTAATGCCCCATCAGAGAGCTGAACTGGCAACCTTTGGGTTACAAGTCCTGCTCCTTACCACTATACCGCACTGCTACCATGTGCTTGTGGGGAAGGATGATTTTGTGCTGATGACTAGGGATATTGTTGGTGCTCAAAGTCACAATTTGTTCTAAGTGTCATAGTTACGTAGTCACGGTTGATAGGCAATTCTGCCTTCAGCCTATATACAGTCCCTCTTTGTTTTAACACAGCTTGTAACATTGAAAAAATAAGCAAAAAAAACCGGAAGGGTGGTTGAGCTTGTGATTTTCCTTTTGTCCGCTGTGCAGTGGAGATGCTGTAAAAAACCCCTCTGCCACAGATCTTCTGTGACAGTCTTGCTATAAATGTCAACAACTGTGTTACAAAAGCTCACTGTTACAAAAAAAGCACTGAGGTTTGCATACACAATTATGGAGGCATATTGGGAAATGGCCATGTAATTGGCTGGTGTCATGATCATAAGTATATGCATGGATATGACTCATTCATACACCTGGCTGCTTCTTATCACAGAAATTAGAATAGGTTCTGAGCCTGTCATTCTGCTTCTAAGCAGGATCAGGCTCAAAGGCTCATAATGAAAGTCTAAAGGTGACAGTCTGTGTTTTCTTGTCTATATCCTTTGTGTCTGTATGTGTGTCAGTAGGGATGGGGGTTCGAGTGCAAAGGACTTGTCCGAGTGCGTGGAGCTGCTGCTACAGCTGGATGAGCCTGCAGAGGAACTCTGTGACAAATTCCTCAGCCACGCCCAGTCCAGACTGGAGGCGGATCTTTTGGGGCTGGAGGCGGAGTTGCGAGAGCCTGTGTCTGGACCAGTGACAACAATTGACCCTGCTGGTGCTTCTTCCAGCAAGCCCACAACTACACCCACTGATGAAGGTCCAGCTGCCTCTCCCCAGCCCACATCCACCCCGATACTTTCCCCCTCCGCTAGGACTGATATTTTAGAATTCATCGACAGGGGATGCAATGAATTTGTCAGCAGCCTCTGTCTGGTTATCGCCTCTTATCAGGAACTGTTCATCAACCGTCCACAAGAGGGTGACTTGGCCTCCAAAAATATCCCTCAGATGGCTAGCGGCAAGCTCCACAGCTTTGTCGACGCCCTGGCAGCCCAATACTTCACGCTGGTGGAGCGCAGGATCCAGGAGGAGAAAGGGGTGGGCGATAACTCTTTGCTGGTGCGAGCTTTGGATCGCTTCCATCGCAGGCTCCAGGCCTTATCTAAGCTGCTTCCCGGGTCTCCCGTGCCGAGCCAGGGGACTGAGATCGTGGTGCGGGCTGCCAGGGAAAGGATCAGGCAGTACCTCGCTGCCTTACAGAGCTTCTACATGGACAGCCTGACCGACGTGAGGCAGGCCTTGGCAGCTCCCCGGCTCTCTGTGGGCGGGGCAGGTGTGGCGGGTTCCGGGGGTCTCCTGGCAGGAGCCGCCTCTGTGAAGGACGCTCCCCCCAGCCTCCCAGACCTGCTGTCCTCCCTGTCCGCCTCCATCCTGAACCAGATCAAGTCGGTCCTGGCATCCGTCCATCTCTTTGCAGCAAAGGACATCACCTTCTCTAACAAACCTTATTTCAAGGTGAGCTTAGATCATTCATACGTGTGAATGACTGTGCCTACCCCCTGTTTGCATTAGTCTGTTTGCTAATGCATCTGTTTGATTGTTTGCATGCAGATGTTTCATGCATGCAAGTGTTTTTTCATTGTCGTCTTTTCTCACATTACACATTATTAGAATTTAGGAGATGCTCTTATCCAGAGCGACTTACATAGGTTACAATTTTTACATGTTATCCATTTATACAGCTGGATATTTACTGAGGCAGTTCTGGGTTAAGTACCTTGCCCAGGGGTAAAACAGCAGTGCCCCAGTGGGGAATCAAACCTGCAACCTTTCGGTTACAAGTCCTGCTCCTTACCACTATGCTATACTGCCACCTCACATAGCGGCACATAGCAGTGTATTCACTCTCCAGTCTAACGCTTGTTCTTCCTCTCTCTCCCTCAGGGGGAGTTCTGCAGCGAGGGCGTACGAGAGGGCCTGGTGGTGAGCTTCATCAAGTTTGTGTGCCAGTCCTCGCGTCAGTTCTGCGAGAGTGCTGGGGACAGGGGCGGCACCACGCCCCCTGCCCTGCTGCTCCTGCTGTCCCGTCTCTGCCTGGACTACGAGACCTCCACCATCTCCTACATCCTCACCCTCACGGACGAACAGTTCCTCGTGCAGGTACTTGCAAGGATGGGGGAGCTGGGAAATAGTACTACAGTGACAGCCAGATCCAGTGCTGGTGGTTAGCGTTTGACCTCATCTTTCTGGATTTTTAGTTTGCCATCATTGTTTAGATGGTAATTCAGCTCACATTGCAGACCATCCTCAGTTGCTGAATGAAAGGTGGGGAAGCCTGGGTATCCTGGAGTGCATTCACATTTACATTTATTCATTCGGCAGACGCTTTTGCCCAAAGAGACTTACAAGTGAGGCAGAGTACACATCTGCCATCTAAATACTGTACATGTAGATTATGGCAGGGGTTTTGTACATGACACGTGATGCTGAATTGACATGCTGATACAAGAACATACTGAGCGATCTCTCTCTCTCTTTTTGTCAGCACCACAACCCAGTGACTGCAGTTACGGCTTTGTGCGCGGAGGCCCGTGAGGCCG
Organism: Megalops atlanticus; assembly: GCA_019176425.1. NCBI lineage: Eukaryota > Metazoa > Chordata > Actinopteri > Elopiformes > Megalopidae > Megalops > Megalops atlanticus. The sequence continues at coordinate 50,245,752 of CM032877.1, forward strand.
CACAGAAGCTGCTTAATCACTACGTCAAGGTACGCTTGCGTGTCTGTGTTTTACCCCCTCCTGCTCTGGAGTTCCTCAAATGGAACTGAAGATTCACTTTCACTTTTCTGTTTGACTGGAACCTCAGTGTAGTACAGGTCAAATTGTAGTCCTTCAGTTTACTGGAGGTTATATTTTTCTTGATCTGGAGTAATCTGTTTATGGACTAAAACATTAACTATTACATATAAGATGACTTATTTGTGTTCCTCTGGATGCTGATATTTATTATGCCTGTGATCTGAATGTGAATTTGCTATGAAGCTGATGCTGATGTGTGTGTGAACTCTGTGTGAACTCTGTGTGAACTCTGTGTGGCGAGCAGGTCCAGGGCCTGATCATCTCGCAGATGCTGAGGAAGAGTGTGGAAACGCGGGACTGGGTCAACACCATCGAGCCGCGCAACGTGCGTGCGGTTATGAAGAGGGTGGTGGAGGACACCACCTCCATCGATGTGCAGGTACTGCCCCCTCCCTGCATTGTCACATGTAAAGAAATGGTCCTATACACATCACTCACGTACATACACAGGTTACATCTAATGACCTAACGTAGATGATTCTAAGCATGTTTATCACCCAGGAACCAATGACTCTTTTTTTGAAGATATTAATAAGGTAGTTGGAGCATGTGCTCTTCGTAGATGGACAGGTTTAGCTTGAATATCATTATGGTGTTTCATGTAGTTATATACCTCACACGCTGTCTTTAAGTATGTTAGCCTCTCCCAGTTGCTTGCATTCAGTCCTTCCTCCCAAGCTCAACCGATGTTGCCTCACGTGTGTTCAACACCATGAAGGACATGACTGTACTTGCATTCACGTCTAAGCACTTCAACTACGATTTCTCAGCAGTTCTCTGTAACCACTGATCACAACATGAAGCGTATCCCCCTTGCCTCTCTCAGGTGGGCTTGCTGTACGAGGAGGGTGTTAGGAAAGCCCATAGCAGTGACTCCAGCAAGAGGACCTTCTCCGTCTATAGCAGCTCCAGACAGCAGGCCCGATACGCCCCCAGCTACACACCCAGGTGAGGCAAACTGCAGATACAGAGCCAATAAACAATGGATCACATTTCTTAACATGTTTTTAACATGGCATAGCTTGCTAGGTTTGACTGGACTGGTTGAAATGAGGTCTGTTGCTTGGCCTGTCTCTTTGGTCTTGTCCACCTGTCAGCTGATGTGTGTTTGTGGTCTTTCACAGTGCTCCAATGGACACCAACCTGCTCAGTAACATTCATAAACTCTTCTCTGAGAGGATTGACATCTTCAGCCCTGTGGAGTTCAACAAGGTGAGGTTTGATCAGCGAACTCTCTTCTAAAGCTATGTACAGATTAGCCTTCTGTAAGATCCCAAATCACATACATATTGGGAGGTCATCATTGATGTCTTTGCCTCCAGAGTAAGTGGAAAGCAAAGTTAAGTGAGCAAGATTTTTTCCAGGCAAATGCCTTCTGGCTGAGGCCACTGGACATAGAGGCTATTATTATATGATATAGAAAGATCAGATTGTAAGTATTGATTTGTCATCCAGTTTGTCTGGCTTTTTTTCTTGGGTAATGAAATTTAATCTTCCCCATCACTTGATCGATTGGATGGGCTGAGTACTGTTCATTGCAGATATTCAAAGAGACTCTCATGTTTTCAAGGTGCCACTGAGTACTTATTCCTGAGCAAACATTGATGGCCAGTTTGTGTGATATTTAAATGCAGACTGATAACTTTTTATGCTTGCGGAATGCAAGTGCATGCACAAGTTAATGCAACATTGGAGAGGCTGTTGGGAAAGGCAGTATAGTTGATTGACAGTAAATGTCAGCCCTTTGTTTCACTTTCACTTGCTTACTGTTTTTGAAAAACACCCAGTTATCCTTTACATTCTCTCCATTCCAGTATGTCCGGTCCATTCCAGAAAGTATGCGCAACCCGCTCCTTGCCTCCCTCCAAAGCCATCAGAATATTGACCCTCCCTCCTGCACCATGTCTCTCGTCCATAGGTCTCGGTCCTGACAGGGATCATCAAGATCAGCCTCAAAACGTTCCTGGAGTGTGTGCGGCTGCGGACCTTCGGCCGCTACGGGCTGCAGCAGATCCAGGTGGACTGCCACTACCTGCAGATGTACCTGTGGCGCTTCGTGTCCGACGAGAACCTGGTGCACTTCCTGCTGGACGAGATCGTGGGCAGCGCTGCCCACCGCTGCCTGGACCCCGCCCCCATGGAGCAGAGCGTCATCGAAGTGATCTGTGAGAGGGGGTAGCCGCAGGACCAGAGGATTCACTGCAGGAAAGGGGTCTTGAGATGTGAGATAGGGGGGAGGTTTGGAGGGGATTGGTGGCTGTGATGTGGATTGCAGCAGTGTGGTTTAAGATGGCCAAAGCGAAGCACAGGACCAGGCAGCGTTCAGTAAGGCAGAGCACCACAAGACATTTCATAGAGAGGGCAGTGTCCGGAGTTTAATATTTTAAAGTGCGTTTGACAAGCTCCTGTCAGCCTCTTTGTGACACACATTGTGGCGCTCCGCCTTATGAATGTAGACCAGGAGATAGACAGCAGATCAGCATTTGGAGACATTAAGTCACTACATGGGTGGGGTGGGGCTTTATTAGCCTATAAGGAATTTAAGATGATCAGTGGTAATTTAATCATTTAAAGGAGGTCCTCAAGGTACAACCAATGCTGTGAATGACCAGTTCAGATGAAAAATTGAGTTCAAGAATATAATAATGACCTTCCTCAGTAATTATCAATACACTTAATACAGTTCTGTTTCTATTTGCACATCTTATTGTTGAATTAAAAATGAATGCCTCCGATTGTATTGTGATTGTGTAGCACTTGCTCAATCTGTATGATTTAACAAATAAAGTGATTGTATAACTGTTGAAAATTAATTTCAGTTATTCAATTTCTGCAAGCAAAATCTGTATTGAAAACGCAACTGTTAGTGATGCACGCTTTTGCATATTCAGTCAGAAAAATGACATTCACCCATACAAGTGTCATCCAATTCCATAAGACAACACAACTGTCATAATGTATGTATCTTGGATAAAAGTTGCAGGTCTGTAATTTTCGAAACGTTTCGATGACTGTAAAGTATATCTCATGGTTACATGCTGCCCTGCTACTCAAATGGAAAGAGGGTGTGTGACACAATGCAGCAGCGAAGCAGAAGCAAACTTCCTGGACAAAACTGTCACTTTTTTCTATCAAATGATTTGGTGAATCTACCCTCCTCTTGAGTGTCGATTGGCCCGAGCCTCCCCTCCCCACCGTCTTCTGATGACAGCTTCCTCAACTGATTGGTTTAGCGATGTTTCACAACAGGCGTGTGGACGTACCAGGGGCGGTACTGCGCACGCGTGTGAATCAGCCATTCACTTGCAGCGTTGCCTGGGTTTTAATGTATCGGTGGAGGTGTGCGTTGTAGCTGTCGGTGAGTATACAGTGCATCTGCAAATAATTGTAAATATTGGTGACAAAATTTATAATCCTTGAACCAAATTAGCGTGATATTTTAGCATTTCATGCAGCATATTCTAACGATTCAGGTCAAATTATTGATTGTCCTCAGCGGTGTTTTAAAAATGTGATGTTTTGTAATAAACGAAGGCTCGAAAGAATGAATAAACTGTCCATGTGTAAAATTTGTGTATTATCACGACAGATGCAATGGCTTACGCTGATAAGTCTTTTGATCACAGAGTACTATGCCTTTATTTGTTCTATATATACCTACCAAGATCGTACCATTCTCTTGTTTTATACTAATGTATGTAATAATTCTGCGCATCTTTTGCTATAATTTTACTGTACCGCCGTAACTGTAGTGCAGACTAAACTAAAAGACAGGTAAACTAAATGTCCCTCGTCGCGTTATATGTTTGCACCGTTTCACTCTCGCCCCTTTCCCCGTCTCCGCTCCTGTTCTCTTGGTGATCACAGGAGACAGAGATGAAGCTGGATAAACACAGACCGACGCACACTATTGAAAGGGAATTCGGGGGGACTCTGGGTAAGACAGCTCTGTGAGTGTGAGTGTCAGTATGTGTGCGTCAATGCGCGTGTTTGAAATTTAGAATGACTTGTAGTACTATAATCTTCTAGAAAAATTAGGGTGTATGACCAGTAGTACCTGCACGGTACCATAATAATTGTGCCTTGTGTTATGCAAGCGTAGAAAAAGATAAGGTCAGAGTTCAGTGGACAAAGTCTGGATGCACGCCATTGCAAATACCCTCGAGAGCTTTATTGTCATTGTTCAGGACAACGAAATTACAAGGGAGAAAGAAGTGAAAGAAGGGACATTGCCTGCCAGTCTCAAGTATACTCATGTTGCATAAACTGATACATGTAGTTTCAAAGAGGTCAGCATTGTTTCATTTTGGTCTGCACTGTTACAATTCCTTCCTCGTCTCCATCTTTCCCTTTTCCTGCTGCCATCTGCTCAACTAATGTTTCTCCACCCTGCTTTTGTCCTTTTCTATTTGGCTACCCTTACACAGGTGCCACCTGTATCCCTGTGTTCCTGCCCCTAACGGTGCTCTACCTGCTGTGTGTGTGCCGTTCCCCGGGAGCCAGCCTGCTCCAGTGGCCCCCTCCCCTGCCCCCCACAGCCCAGCTATGGCACCCTTTGGCCCCCACCTTGCTGCTGGGGTGGCTGGCCCTGCAGACCTTTCTCTACCTGCTACCTGTGGGAAAGGTGAGAGGGTTTTTTTAAATAACCATTGGCATATTGTCTGTTGCTGTAGAAAAGGCAAACCATTTTGAGTCCTTGCTAAACCTGCACAAGAAAAAGTCCATGTTGAACTGGTCTCAATGTTTTCAGCATTTCAGTGTGATTATTGATTTGTTGCCTCTTGTACATGTATACATAACAGACTTAACAGACTTAAGAGATGATGCTCTTATCCAGAGTGACTTACGTAGCTTATGATTTTTACATGTTATCCATTTATACAGCTGGATATTTACTGAAGCAAATCTGTTTAAGTATATTGCCCAAGGGTACAACAGCAGTGCCCCAGCAGGGAATTGAACAGGCAATCTCTGAGTTGTGAGCCCTGCTCCTTAGCATGACACCACACTGTTGCCACATGAGACGCACAAGAATATTCACATTAGCTATAAAGCTCTTGAGCAGTTGATTAATTATATTGCCTATGCTCCCTCTGGTTTACATGTGCGGATATGGGAGTCGTGGAAGAGGTTGGATGTGTCTGGAGTTCTTATTTTTAATATTGCCCCATGCTGTCCCTGTCTGACAAGGTTTACCTGTGGTTCTTCCATTTGTAGGTGGCTGAAGGGATGGTCCTGAGAGATGGATCCAGACTCAAGTACCCCATCAATGGTAACATTGGGGGAGGGGTCGCAATACACTGCAGTAAAGCTGAATAAAGATCTAGCCAGTGGTGGGAGGGAAAATTTAGATTAGGGCACACAAATCTGTAAAATGGATTCATTGGTATATTGAAACATATCTTCTTCAACTTTAAGTCCTGATCAATTCAAAATTATTGTGCTGGCATTGCAACTGAAACATGTGCATCAACATGCACGTCAACAATGATGTTCAATAAAACATAACAAATGCAATATGGATTTAGAAAATTGCTTTACTAGAATATATACTGAAAAAATCATCTTATTAAAATATAAATAAACTTTGTATTTACTGTCTTTGAGTGGTATAGGTCAACTAGCAAGCCTTGGCCAAATGTCAGTATGTGTTATTAATATATTCAAAAAGCATGGGCACAGCTTCATCTCTCTTTGTTCTTTCTCTCTCTCTCTCTCTCTCTCTCGCCAGGGTTCCACTCCTTCTGTGTCACTGCTGTGCTGATGGCACTGGCACTGTGGATGGGGATGCCCCTTGGGTACCTGTTTGAGCTGCTGTTGCCCCTGGCAGTTTGCACAGTTGGGGTGTCATTCCTGCTCTCCCTCTACCTCTACATCCGTTCATTCTGGGCTCCAAATAACGCCCTTTCTCTTGGGGGAAATACAGGTGAGCAAGGCAGCCTGGCAGGGAATTACATATAGCTATTACTTTGTGAACATTACAGCCAAGCAATAGCTTTCCAGGTCACGGGTTCAGTGGCCTTGTGTTTGGCGTGATCCCCTTGCAGTGATGTGGCTTTAGTCCCCATCTAAGTGGTACCAAATAAATATATTTTAAATGGTATATGTTTATGGTCACAAGAGTTGTTTTAAAACCATGACCTAAATGCGTGACCAGAATATTGTGCAAAATGTGAAATAATTATGTCTAAGTAATCATTTCTGTAAGAGACAATTTTTGCTATTTTTGCATTACTTTCAGGTAACCCTCTGTATGATTTCTTCATGGGACGTGAACTGAACCCACGCATTGGAAGCTTTGACCTCAAATACTTCTGTGAGCTCCGACCAGGCCTGATGGGCTGGGTTAGTACAATTGGAACGAGGACTATTAGATGTCTATGTGATATGATAGAAATGAATTTGATCGCCACTTTTCGAAATACCTTGCCAAGTTTCAGGTTAGCACAAGTTGTGGTAGGGTTTGAATAGTGTTGTGCTCACTCTCACTGGTCTGGGAGTGTTGTTAGAGTGTATGTATGTTAGAGTGTGAATGTAATGTAGTATCTTGCAAAAAATTTTAACTGCCCTTCATAAACAATCATTGTGGCGCTATATTAATTGACTGGGTGTTGTTTTATTTTATACAGTATGTTACCTTCTCCGCACTGTATATGCATGAAAAACAGCACACAGTCTAAATGTAAGACTCTAATCGTCAGCTGTTCCACCATTTAGGTCGTTATAAACCTGGCTATGCTAATGAAGGAGGTGGAGCTGAGAGGATCCCCCTCCCTTGCCATGTTGCTGGTCAATGGCTTCCAGATGCTTTATGTGGTTGACGCCTTGTGGAATGAGGTGAGCTGGAACAGCAGAGAATGGGGAAAAAGAGAATGTTTGATGCATAGATTTTTTTCACATACAATGACAGAATTGATTGTTTTAATTCATGAAGAGACAAAAATAAGCAGGTGGGGAGGAAATATGATATTTAAAACAGGTTCTAAAGAACAAGGAAAATTTGATTGTTTTTTTGAGAAAATGAAACTCAGAATAGTGTCAGGTTGGATGCACCAAGTAATTATAAAGGCCACCTGTGGTGTGTGTGTGGTATATCTAACCAGGCTGGTTCCTATATGTTGATTTTTTTGACACTGGAAAACACACAGATGAATCTCAAGCTCCTGTATGCAGCTGTCCCTGGCTGATCCAGTTTATGACCTTGCGTGTTGTTGCAGGAGGCTGTGTTGACCACCATGGATATAGTGCACGATGGTTTCGGGTTCATGCTGGCGTTTGGAGACCTTGCCTGGGTTCCATTCACCTACAGTTTGCAGGCTAACTTCCTGGTGGTGCACCCACAATCACTGAGTGCTGCTGGAGCCGCTGCTATCATTGCATTGAATGGTAACAGGAGGAGAAACAATAAAAATCCCTTATTACAGATTGAGAATTTTATTTGAATTATGTCCTCATGAATCAGACCGGCATTTGATTGTTCCATGTAGGTAATGCCCCCCCCTTTCTCTCTCTGTAGGAGTCGGGTATTATATATTCCGTAGGTCCAATTCCCAAAAGAACCAGTTCCGTCGGGACCCCACTCATCCCAGTGTGGCAGGTCAGTATCCAGATGACTCTGTGACACTAACTACAATATCTCTACTCCCTTAGTCCAAAAGATTTTGTGAGTTCTCTGTACTTTTTGACCCCATTTTTCCACCACACTTTTCGAATTCCCTGCAGCTCAGTTTGTTTCATTGGTTCAAATGACATTACAGGAACATATATGACATATACAACAAGAACAGAAATTACTTTAAAGGAGTACAGGTGAACCTATATAATATCCTATTGCTTAATATGACCTCCCAAACTAGTTTAAACTTTCATTTTGCTGTTATAAAGAAAATAAAGACACCTCCACCCTTTCCTGTGCTCTCTCTAATTCTCATAGGTTTGGAGACCATTGCCACAGCCACAGGGAAACGGCTTTTAGTGTCAGGCTGGTGGGGGCTTGTCCGTCACCCAAATTACCTGGGGGACCTTCTCATGGCCACTGCCTGGTCACTACCCTGTGGTGAGTGGGGGGGGACTGTTGCCCTGATTTTGTCTGGCCACCTATTCAAACTTGGTCATGCAGCACTTATAATATTGTGACTCAGTGTATGGTTTTCGCTTGTGTTGTACTCTGCCTCACTTGTAAGTCGCTTTGGATAAAAGCATCAGCCAAATGAATACACGTAAATGTAATTATAAATCTATACATGTGGGGATGTGGTAAATCTCACACTTGAAGGATTATTTTGTGCTGAATTACTGAATTGTACAGTGTGGTTATTTAACAGTTCAAGTCTTTGTGCACATATTGCATTTCAGTGCTGGCAAGTTGCTGACGCTTTCTTTCTTTTTGCAGGGGTCACGCATCTTGTGCCCTACTTCTACGTGATTTACTTCACCGTCCTGCTGATTCACCGGGAGGCTCGGGACGAGAGGCAGTGCAGGGCCAAGTACGGGCTGGCCTGGGACACCTACTGCCGCAGAGTTCCCTATAGGATCATCCCTTATGTCTACTGAGCTTCGAAGGGCTTGCACTGCTCTGCAGACACGGAACACAACCATACTCCCTTTTTATTCAGAGGGGAAATATTACGTACATATACCAAACACTGACTGGATTCAATCAAAGCCCAGCTAATGATTCTGAATCAAGAGGTCACACAAAAGGTGTGTTTATATAGCAAAAAAGAGAAATGAGGGCTTTTTGTTAGTGTTTATGTTATGCTTTGCTATCAAAAGTTGTGTTATTATGAAGTACTACTTTATATGTGTCTATACTGGACAGAAAAAACTGGATCAAACCTGTCAGGCCTTTATAAGTATGGTTACACTGTACGGTGTTGCACATAAACAGAAGACAGAGCCTTCAGACTGCACATGCCAACATTTTTCTCATACTGATCCTTAACTCATCAACGCCATATCAAAGCCATTATGTTGCTGCACTGTATATACTCTGAGAGCTGAGCATTACTGACTAAACAACATTACTTTGTGCCTCTAACTAGATTAGGAATGCTAATCTTAACAAATCAAATGGAATACATATTGCAGTTCATGAATTATTTAATGTAAGCCGGATGACCACAATTTAAAGATGTATACTAGATATTCAAAACAAAACAAAAAAAATATTTTCTGTATTGGTTCACATTTTCCTAGGTTATTGTGTGGACCATTGCTTTTAATGCATATTGCAAAAATATGTCGTGATAATGGCAATCATCAAGATGGTGCATGCACGTACAGCCACTAGAGTTGTGTGAGCATTATGTCTAGATAGACAGGCAAGGTGCTATTATTGCCAACATTAATTTTCCAACATGGAGTCCATTTGCGGCATTTTCTCTGCTCGTGTTATGTTGTCTTTCTATTTACATACATGTAATGCTGCAAATTTTGGGATATGAAGAAACATCTTACTGATTGTGAAACTAAAGATGTTTCTGGTTAAAGGGTACTTTTATACAAACAAAACTGACATGAAATAAAAAATGAGAACACTGGAATTTAAATCCAAGGTTTATTTTTTACACATATACATATATTGCCTTCATACCTCAAAAAATTATACAATCCTCAACAATCTCCTATAGATTGGCAGTTCATCTTTGCCAGCAAACACTCAGTCCACCTCCTCAATCAGTGTCCCCTTCCCTCTTCCTCTCCCTTTCTTCCAGCTCTCCTCCACCACTTTCTTCTCTTTATCCAAAGCCTTCCTCTCCTTCTCCCTCCGCCTGTACTCCCTCCACATGCCCCCAGCCAACAGTCTCACTGCTGGACCGTTCTCTTTCACCCAAGACTGCAAGAACTCGCATTTCTTTGCCGCTAAGAAAAACTTCCGCCTGGTCTCTCCGTCGTCCCCTTCCTTTGGCAGAGCCCCTCTGGCCCGGTCTAACACAGCATGGAGTTCAGATAAAGCAGCCAGGGAGTAGCCCACTTCGTTCTGCTCACTCCTGCCAGTCAAAACATGGGCCACTGCTTCCACAGCCCGGCCTGGGGCACCTGGGTCTTCTCGGTCAAAATACCCGCCCTCTGTCACGCCCTTTATACCCGCCTCAAGTGCTTCCTGTATGGAGCTGAAAACCCTGTTGGAGCTCAGAGACTCGGACACAGCCAGCACCACCTGGCAAAACTCCTGGATCAGGTCAGGTTCTGAGAGGTCGCCGTTGAAGAGAGAAAGGGAAAAGGTGTAGCCGTAGAGCGTGTTGACCAGGCTGTAACGCACCAAAGGGGAGGCATTTGAGGAAAGCGACTGCAGAGGGGGGATCTTCTTGTTCACACGAGGCACAGTGGCGCTTGGACTCTTGACCTTGCTCCCCTTTTTTGGTGTGCTCCTCCTCTTCTGCTGCTGCTGTCCCCGTTCTGCCTGTGATGTCGCCCCTTTTTCACACGTTTCCTTCCCCTCTGCCTCCCCACGTTGATCCTCATTTTTATTATTCCCCTCTACCACAACAGCTCCATCAGTCCTCTGACTTCCATGATGTGTAGGTCCTCCTTCCTCTTCTCCCACCCTGATTCTTATCCTCTTTCTTTGACTCCCCCCCTCTCCCTTTTCCTCCTCCTCAGCTGCTTTTATTAGCTCTCTTGCCTTGACCCACACCCCTGCTTCCACGCTATCCCTGTCCTCCTCCTTTGTGTTCACTTTGAGCTCCTCTTCATCCTCCTCTCCCCCCAACAGCTCTATCAGTGCCCTCTGCCCCCCCTCATGTGTCTCCCACCAGGGGGTCCACAAGGGCACCAGCCCCCCTATTGTACCCCCCTTTCACCAGGCCCTCAAACCTCTCCTTGTCCTGGCGGGGCAACAGGTCCCAGAGTTGCTCTTCGGAGAGACAGTTGATATCAATCCCTGACAATCTCTCTGCTAAATCCGCCTCCTCCTCTTCCCCTCCTTCTTCCTCTTCCGTGTCTCTGAGCCTTGCTAGTGTCTCTTCTATCTGCCCACCCTCTCCATCTTTCTCTCCAATCTCTTTAAGTTTAGTTAATATGTCCTCTATCTCCTCTCTGTCCCCCTCCCCTGATGACTGGATCTCAGCCAGCCTTGACAGTAGAACCAAAACCTGTGTATTTCCCAGTGTTCCGTCCCCTTCTCCCCCATCCATCTCTCTCAAAACCTCTTCTACCCCTTCCTCTTTTCCCTCTCCCTCCTTTCTCAGCCGCACTAAAATCTCCTGCATCCTCCTTTTCCCTTCCTCCTCTGTTTCCCCAGTCCTTTTCAGCTCCTGAATCACAGACTCCTTGTAGAACTCCTCAGAGCAAGCGGAATGGGCAGGACTCCGGTAGCATGCCAAGCCACAGTACGGCACATTGCATCGTGGGCAGGTGTACGATGGAGGTTTGGATAAGCACAGCCCACAAACTCTGTCGTCTTTTTTGCCAGACGGTGCTATAAGCTCTTCAGGGCTTGCAACCCCTCTGCCAGGCAGTGCAATCCCATCTACATTCACAGTCTCAGTCTCGCCTTCACTGGCCTCTGTACAGTATTGGGGTTCATCTCTTGGCCCAATGTCTGTCAACAGTGCTCTCAGGGACGAAGGGATTTTCTGTCTCGGTATTAGGTTCATGATATGCTGATTTTTTGCAGAGGTTGTTAACAGACCAGCTTAGCAACACCTGAATGCACACAGCTGGATGAAACAATATTTCATGAAGTTTGGGTATTATCCACTCCTGAGTTTGGCAGTTCAGTCAGATGGTGCAGGCAAAAAATCCCAGCTGGTATTGTGTTAAAAATATCCCTCCTTTCTCCCAGGATCTGAAATGAGAGAGCGTATTAGTGACAATATTTGACAGACAACTCTTATTCCTGATAAGATAAATGTGTAAACACTTTACAAGTTCCTGAATTACACCTTTTAGCATTTTAAAATTTCTCTTGACAGTCAAAGAGAATCTACACGCTGCAATAGGTTGCCAGATACGTAGCAGTCTACTACTGCAACAAGTCTAATGACACTTCCACAAATTCCAATGCTATGGCGAAACATCGACATTAACATAGTAGAATGCAAATTATTTGAACATCTTGTCAACTCCAGTCAGCTAGCTAGCTACGTCAATAAAGAGCAAACTAGGAATCTAGCCAGTAAGCTAGCTAGCCAGCTAAGAAGTCAGTGTTGCAAAGGAAAATATATATGTGTGTCATTAACTATAGTATAGCATTTTACTTACGATACACCATAATTGTCTGGTCACTCCTTCGCTAAGTTAGCTAGCCAACATAACCTAAGGTGTAGCTTTGCGTTCATCGTTGCCCCAACGTGGGTATGCACGTCTGTCGTAAACCATGAACTGCCGTAAAAACATTTTCCAGAAGATTTTCTTCTCCGGTTACAAATTTACAGCTGTGACGATCGACAGAACTGTATAAGTTATTTTAATAATTAAATATTCAACGTACAGTAGCTAATTAAACCATCAGATACTTTTCTCTGGGCTCGTCGCTGAATAGTGACGTAGTGAAACGTCGACGTTGTTGTCGTGAGCGTCAAACGTTTTGCCGAGGTGATGCTAATAAGACTGCGTTGGTTAGCGATGAGATAACATGTTGATCGGTTAAAGCATAGTTATTGGCTGAGCCATAGAGAAATTTAAAATGATGTATGTACTCACATACGGAGACAAACGTCCTATAACACTGTCACTAACATGGCTTTAGAATGCTTATCTCGAGTCACACTTAATATATCTGTAAAGGGTTATTGCAGAGAGAATTAAAATGATGCCAGACAAATAACAAGAAAGCCAAGGTACCTACGTTGACAACCATGGAAAATGAGTTAATACATCGATGTTGCTGATCTGACTTACAGGGATTGAATTAATTTCCAAACTGTGACAAAACACACTGTTAAAATAAAACTCTCAAATCGTGTGTGGATTACTATGGAATCGTAAATTGGACTCCAAAACACTTTAAAGACATCTCACAAGTATGATTTTTTTTTTTTTTTTGAAAAAGTAAAAAATTAGACTACATTATTAGACTACTAAAAACAAGACATTGGGATATGAGAGATTTGGTTACATTACGTCCCTTTTCAATCATAAATAAGGCAGACAGAAGCAAAAAGGGACATCAGGAACCATAGGAAAAGGAGTCTGAAACTGTTATTTGTCCTCTCAGGCCTTGCATACCCTTTATTCCTTAGCAGAATTCTGCATCTACAATAATTCCATCAAGAAAGTCTGATGGGGCAGTGAATTTTCTTAACTGTGGCAAATGTTTTTTGTATCCACAGAGTGTGCTCAATGACAGATAATATACAGATCTTTGAGTGAATGACACCTGGCCAGGGTTATTCTATCATAAGGCATTCGTGCGACAGAAAATATTCAGGTTTTATTCCAAGTTGAATTTCCATGGATATGGGAGAAAGCTTTAGTCAGTAGCTTTTGAGTTTTATGTAATTATGAGTAAATCATTGGACTGAGCCTTCTTCTCCTGACCACTGCCACTTTTACTAGGCACTGTCTAGTTTTTTTTTTTTTAATCATGCTACATTTATGTGGTCATTTTATTCACCACAATCTTATTTTATCAACACACATGCTAAATATTAAGATATTAAATGAGCCCTCAGAAGCCAAGCTGCAGTTTATTGTTACGGAGGAACTAGATGGCAAGAAAGTGTAAGAAAGTGTAACACCAGATGGTTTTAATAGCCACTGCTATTCCAATCCTCCTCCTCAGTACCAAACACTAGGAAATAGGTAATACAATGCAACTTGGTTCAAAAACAAAGTGATGGTGTGAATTAGACTCAAATGAAGATCTGATTCATGAAGCAAAAGAACAGAGAAAAGTATGCCAAAGTTGTAGAAATAGAAAAGAATTAAGTTAAAATTAAGTAAAAAAGAATCAAAAACAATATATTTAATTGCCTTTGTCAAATATGTCCAGGATTCTGAATGTCATGCTTTCACACACCATGTACTGCATACACTCACATAGATATATAGGCATAAAATGTCAGTTACAGGTGGAACAAATAATTTAAATAAGCACCCAATAAAACTTTACCTTATTTACAGCTAAAAAACAAAAAAGATTAAAAGCATATTATTCTTTTATTTCAGTGCCACATGCACATATGGTACACCTTAATCTTACAAATAAACTGGAGACATGATGACAGTTGCGACAATTCTTTTGCGAAATTTATTCAACATAGAGCTAAGGTAACTGCCAATATGTTAGAATTAATTACAGATTGGTTCGAGAGGGAGAAAGAGGTTATGTTGGGGCAACCAGGAGGGAACTTGCTGCTTGTCATCTCTGGTTGATGTTTTGTTGAAGCAAGGCAGTCTGAGAGGGATATCTGGGGTGGTACACGACCTTCACATCTTTCTGCGCGCCTTCCCTACGGGGTCCGTCATCACCACGACTCCCCAAGCTGCCAGACCTGATGCCGACAATGAGGTTTTCTGGTTACAAAACACAGAACTTACATACATCCCCAAAAAAGTATCAAGCTAATCCAACTGTTGCGAAGTTAACACATTCAAATTCTCCATCAATGCATTCCCGAGAACACAGCGAATACACATTTCTTTGTAGCGTACCACAAAAGCAGGTGCACAGAAATCAGTAACTCTATACGGCTGGCTAGCGATTGACGAATATATTGCCGATGGGAGCAACTACCTCAGTATACAGCGATACTAAAATTATTCCCAATATACAGTAGGCTAGCCAGCTATGCTGAGTATCTACGTTGGCACATCGGTCATTTAAATCACCGCGAAATATCGACACTCACAAGCAGCGAAGGTGATCTGAGCGACACATCCCATGGAGGTCGGTCCACCTTGGCGCAACTCTCTCCGGGCGGCCATGTACACGTAGACTCCGGACGCGAGCAAACCACCACCAGAGAGAATTCTACAGCCCCAACAGTTCCCAAATAACGGAGCGGCAGGAGGCGGTGGTGGGTCCGAGGGAGAAACGGACGCTTGTCCGTTTGGTGTTGCCATTATCAATATAAGGTTATGTTAGTCTAGCTAGCTATACTAGCTAGGTGGCAAGACTCTGCAGATGTGTCGAGTAATTAATTCATGGTCCGAATCTTTTCGAAAGTGTATTTGAAAGCCTCTGTAGTATCGAGGGAATATATTATTTTGGAGGTCCCAATTACATGACCTGCAACTTTAACAGAACCTCAAAAAAACTTACAGCTCCCACTCTGTTGCTGCATGCTTCACACACATTTGACCTTCTTCACCGGAAATTAAAAACTACAACCGAAGAGTGAGAGGAGTGCGTACACTCACTTAAACGTCTATGGTTTAAGGGACTCGTTTGCCGGAACTGCATAACTTGGCCAAACCACGGAGAACAGCGGAATATGTTGTCTCAGTTAACATTAATTATCTCTTCCATCGCTCCCCTCGCCGGAAATAAGTGCAACTAAATTAAGTGCCCGGTGGTGCTCGCTTGTTTCCACAAGAACCAAACACAAAAATTCAAATTATAAAAATATGTAACATTTACATGTAAACTTTTGCACATTTTATGTGCAATACAAAGGCGTATGTTCAATATAGAGCAAATCTGCAAAATTCAATACAATTACGCGTTTGTCATTTAGCAGACGCTCTTATCCAGAACGACTTCCAATATACAAAGTGCATTTAACAAGACAGCATGAAATGTAGTACAAAAAACAAAGTAGGTAGGTAGCCAAGTCTGCCGATCATTACAGATTCATATCGTACAAAAACAGCTTCTAACTTAAATGAAGCTTTTCGGAAAATCTTGTAATCAAGTTTAGTATTCCTGAACGTATTATTTAAACATTAGTTACTATCTTGCACTATTGAGTCATTGTAACGTTAAAAGTTAATATTCCGGTGACGAACGCAAAGCAAACATGGTGATATATATTCAATCGAAATTACTGACGTTATTAAAGTAAAATACCAACATAAAAAGGAAAATGTCACAAATGTTGTTCAAATAACAAGTAAACTTATGGATGGTACTTAACCAAACACGAAACACAGTAGGTGGATGTTCAACAGATAAGTTAATACACTTTACACTGTTTGTTTTCAATTCTTTGAAAACATTTTTTTTCAATACCGTTCTGTGTACACTAGTTTCCTCAAATACTGTAGAAAGGAC
This sequence comes from Megalops atlanticus, assembly GCA_019176425.1. Lineage (NCBI taxonomy): Eukaryota > Metazoa > Chordata > Actinopteri > Elopiformes > Megalopidae > Megalops > Megalops atlanticus. Next base: position 50,262,034 of record CM032877.1, read on the forward strand.
AAAAGACTAAACAGCTTTGATTTGCCATATTTTAATATTTTAGTTCAATATAGTCTAACATGTGTCGATGTGACAGCTTACTGTACATTTTTACAATAAATCATGTCGTTGTATTCACAAAAAACAGCAATATTTACACTCAGTGTCACAGGGTATTAGGGAGAGAGAGGTCTGAGAGAATACAGGGTCTGAGGCACCATTGTGCAGTCTTTCTATGTCCTATCCAGAGAGTATAATTTCTGTGTGTCTGTGGACATTTTTTAGATATGGATTCTTTTGATAAACCTTAACTAATGTTTCAAGATCCATTACTGAGTTTAAGTAACTCTGAAAGGGACCTAGTTCCTTCTTAAAAAGAAGAAAGTGCATTTATGTCTGAAAAAGCAAACTGCAAAGGAAACCATACAGAGTATGGTAACAGATGCAGCTTGGGCTCAGATACCTTAAATCAAACTCATTTAAATTGAGTTTTACGTTTAGAAGTACAGACTTGTCGTCTCTGCCTCTTATTTTGACGGTCCGAATCCTCGGGCGATATTGTCTTTGGTCTCTGCAGCCTCCTTCAGCACCTGCATCAATAGTGCATTCCTCCTCCGTGTTTCCTCCATCCTCACAGGGTTTGCCTCGGGCAGATTCTGTATCAATATCCAGAAGTTAAAACAAGAGAGGGAAACACTGGTTCAAAGTCAACTCCACACATTGAGAGCACAAAGTCATGACTGAGAATGGAAAGAGAACGCTGGTGAGAAAGAGGTCATTAGACGGATCTGTTCAAGGCTGGTTTCTACCCACTAAGTCTGTTTATTTTTGACCAACACAATTTCTACATCAACACAAATGTTCTCCCTTTGCATAACCAGTGACATTTTGATATATAAAAAATGCATCGTGGGAAGGTATCAGTTTTACACGTTTCGGCTGGATTCTCTCTGTAATGTTAAGGACATGGATAAAGGCCGAATTGTCTATAGTATCCATGAGCGTACACAAATGTCTTCAGTAAGCTATTTTTTCAAACTATCTAAACATGATTTATGAAACAAGTGTGGAATTTTAAGAAGTTATTTTATCCATACTGGGAATACATTGGAGTTAAAAAATAAAACCAAAGAAAGTTCGTTGTTTTAATGACCCTATACTGTAGCTACGAGCATATTATGGAACTATATTTTGTATCAACTTCACGTAGGCAGCTACAACTAACTAGCTATTTTGTATTTTAATATTAACGTTAGGCTTATGCATCAATCTGTCATTTATGTGCATACATGTAAAAAGAACAAAGAATGTGCGCAGCCCCGGAAGCTATGTAGTTACGCGAATGGACCACAACAGTTGCTTGATACGGTCAGCGCTAGGTAGTAGTGACCATGAATCGCATCTGACGGACATGTTAACCGTGTTGTGGCAGGTTGTTGCCAAGCTACGTAGTACACCTTGAGTATCTCTCTCTTCCTGTCTTCTCCAGGTGATATAACTGCCCACATTCCGTAGCCCACGCAGATTACTCCGGCCAGTGCTCCGGTGGTTAGCATAGTTCTCATTCCACTCATGGCGTAAAATATTCCTGGTTCTACACAAAAACTGATCTGTTGTGGACACGACGTAGAATACTTCTTCACGCACGTCCCTACGAATAGTTTTTTTTTTTTTTAAGGTAGTTTGGTTCCAGTCTTACTGTTAGCAGATCGGAATATTTGACCTTCTTCACGTGGACCAATAATAGACGTTTGACATGAACATATCGACATGTATTGAACGAGGATTGGCTAAAGAGAACACAAACAGCCATGCACATGTGTAACAGATCAGTGGAGCCACACAGCATAATGCGCAAGGGCTGCGCCGTGGTGTATTTCGGTTTATGTAGTTTCCTCTCCGTTTCCCGAGATGGCGTTTCCTTTTCTCAAGCTTTATCTTTTCACTTTTACTTTTTTATTAGTACAATTTTCGTATTTTGAATATAATACTAATAATAATAATAATAACAATAACAATAATAACAATAATAATAATATCCAATTTTCCCAATACAGGCTGTCGAATTCTTAAGCAGCATTTGTATTTGATTACCCTTTATTAATTCTTTCACGGTATCATATATTGAGTTGTCTTGTTACAATTTATCCTTTTATCGATATTGCCGCATATGTAACAATGAAGAAATGGGCAAGCATAGAACAGTATCCACATATATCCACCAGGTGTCGCCCGCACAGCTTGTTTAATGGCGTGGCCGTTGAATCATCATGCAAGTTTTCAGTCTTTGTACAGGTTGAGTCAAGAGTTTGTAGAAGTATTTATTGATTGTGAATTTCATTGTGTGTGCGAGGGAGAGAGAGAGAGACAGAGACAGACAGGAAAAGAGCAAGAGTCAGAGAGAGACAGGGAGCGAGTGTATGTTTGTGTCTGTGAAAGTCTGAATCAGTATGTGTGGGTGTGTTAAGAGTAGATGAGTGCTGATTTATCATCATTAGGGTACAAAAGAGACAGAACACTGACACAGTGTTCACATCAGCACCAAAATAATATATTGGCACAGTAAGCAAATATCCAACTATAACATTCATAAGTACATTGAATTGCACAAAGCAGCATACAAATAACACCAAAAAGGGATGTTTTTAGCATTTCTCCACAAACAGCAAAACATTGCATGCATGTTGTCAGATTCTACAATATTATGTGACAGTAAGCCATACTGGTGAAGTCAGATTTCATACTGATTTTACAAAGAGTTAATTTGACACTTAAATGACACCTCAATTAGTATGATATTTCATGCAGAAAGTCCCTCACAAGTCCCCATTATTATCATCATTAACTACTAACTATCATTAGAGTAACTATCATTACTCTACTTCAGCTATTTTAAATAGATATTATGGAAAATTTAGCTTTATTGGAAAAGTCAAATAATTCAAACAAAACAAACAAAATAACAACTACAGCAAATAGTCTTTAGTGCCAAAAAGTGTTCAGTTAGACCAAGCAAATGAACTCAGTGACTCTTAAAAGTCTGGTCTGAATCATTTACTGCACATTAGTCATATTTTCACTCTTTTTTATTCTCAGGGAAGTACCACAGGTGCATCTTGAGGAAATTATTCTTCATTTTTGCTTTATAAAAAGAAAACCTTTCCAGGGCAATATCAGAGACCTCTCACAATTCTGTCCTTTGACTTTTCATAGTTACTGTTTTGATCCGGGGGGTTGGGGGCGCTTGGGGCATTGGTGTACAAACTGATGTTAGATGCAGTGTTGTTACTTTAACCAGCGGTACAGAGAAAAGAAAAAAAGGAAACACAGATACTTCTGCATCAGAACACCCCCTCCCCAGCCCTGTCTGTATTCCTCTAATGTGACTAGCAAATTCCCTCTGGGCCCAATAAAAATCTGGTACCTGATTGATGACAGTAATAACATCTCTACTTCTCCTCTCACTCAAGTCTGTTGATGGGAATTCTTGGCAATTCTCAGCACTGTGGAGCCATTATGTTGATGCATTCTGTTTGTATTCTGTGATAGTAATGGGAATATCTTCACACTGTCATGATCAAACATATGGGATATTGGGGCATTAGTTTAGTTTCACTGATCATGAGAAACCATGAACTCCAAGTTGCTAGAACTGAGCCCTGAGGAGAACTTAATGCACTCTTGACAGCCAGTTCAACAATATCCATGGGAATTTAAAAGCAATTAGCTTACTCACCCACTTGGCCTTTTAATCGGATAGCTTCTTTATGCACTGCTCTTGGCTCATATACCATTCCCATATATGAAATCAGATATCTGATATTTTTTGCAATGCTAAAAATAACCGTTTATGCAAAACACATAATCTCCCAATCATGAATCATTTCTGTCTATCAAAGTCCCTCTTCAATCCTAAAGAGTTTAGTTGATAATAACTCCTCTTCTCTCTCCTTCACCTTCTGTCTCCCTCATTGCTACGGTTACACTCAGATGTCTGTTGCCATTGCCATGACAACCACACTTCCTGAAACTGAACTGCATTCAGTACATGCATCACATATAGTTGTATGTGGCTATGTGTGCATGTAGCTTACTGTTCCGTGTTTCCTTACATGATGTACTTTCTCCATCTGTATGCTAGAGACAGTAGCTATGTTTAACAGATTTTGGGCATGCTTGCATGCATGGAGTCTATACTGTATGTCATTAATACTGGAAGCAATGTGCACCCTCTATGTCAGTGTTAGGTTTCTGCTGTACAGTATTGTCTCCAAAATACTAAACATATGACTGTTTATCAAGCAATGCAAGAAAAAGTTTAATGTGCAATAGACTTAGAGAAATTCAATTTTACTTTACAGTTTTCCTCCACCTTTCTGTTTATAACCATCCATCATTGTATTCTTTTGTCCACCTCTCTGCCCCCTTCCACCTCTCCTGCACTCGTTTTTTTTTCTCCCTTGTCTCTTTGTCACTGTCTGCGTTTACATTACGCACTCACTCTCTGTCTCCCACCCTCCTACCTCTATCGTTCCAGGTCTCTGTGCCGCAGCTCATCTATAACACTGCTGTTTGGCTGATCTCTGACCTCCCAAAATAATCCCACACCCCACCTCTGGCAATCTTCCTCATCTGGTTTCCAGTAAAGACATGTTTGCATTTCAAAACAGTGATGCTGGCTTACTGGAGCAGCAAGGAGAACACCTACTTCACCCCTGTTAGCAACTAGCAGGCCATATATACAACCCAGGCCACCTTGCTCTGCAACCCTGGGACTCCTGGCCATATCTCTCCTACAGTGTCATACTCCCTGTCTGTCCTGGTTCTCATGTGGTGGAATGAGCTTCCCACAGTAGTCAGGACAGTAGAATCACTGGCCATTATCCACCATCCTCTCCTCAAAAGGCATCTTTGAACCCTTGATAGCTGTAGCATGTAAGACGTGCACTTTGGCTGTATTGGCAGTGTGGCACCAGTTATTGTAGCTCTGTCCAACACATTCACAGTTTTGTCCAAATGCGTCCTGTCATCTTCAAAACGGACTGTCGTTCATATAACCTTATTGTACTCACTTATGTACCTCTGCTTTGTAAGTCATTCTGGATGAGAGCGTCTGCTAAATGAATAAATGTGAATGTTAATGAACCGTTTAATGAGCTCATTACCTTCAGTGGGGTTTATGTGGTCTCCCTTTTGCACTCTCACACCCTCCCTCTCCTATTATTGTGAAATGAGTAGGCAGTGTGTTAGTAGGAGTTATGTGAAGTACAATTCTTATAGGATCTGCCACCCCAGTCTCTCATTCTTTCTCTCTCTATTTCTCCTCTGGGGAGAAAAGGGGCTTCTTGAACTCACACTGTATCTGCCTTCTCCTCTGCACTGCTATTGCTTTATGTTGTCTATTAGTTGCTTAATATTGTCTTCGCCTGTGTGCGCTGAAAAACACTCTAAAACGTACTCTGAAGTTGCAATAATCTGACATTATGGGAGTTAAATGTGTCCTGGGGTTCCATATAAAGTGATACTGATAGGTATCTGCTGCTTAGCAACAGTGTTATACCCGCTGCGCAGATGGAATTTGCATTGTTAGTTCTGATTAAAAGTTTTCAGCAAATGCATTATAAAGCAGTAGTATAATATTTCTGGTTTCCCACTAGACTTAGCTTTTTTTTAGTCTTTAGTTTGAGTCTCTTTACTCTGTCATTCCCCAAGTCTATCTCCTCCTCACTCTCACTTTTTAATTTCATCTTCATCCATCTTTCTGTGTTCCAACACTTCCTTTCTGTATTAATCTTCATGTCATTTTTTAAAATATCTAGCCAGGTAAGACCATCTATAACACTGCATAAATGTAAATTTTGCTTCCTTACTCATCCTCTGTCTTGGCTTCTTGACATTTCTCTTCCAAATATAGAATACTTTTTCATTCATTAATCCTGAAGCACTAAAATATTCATCAGTACCATTGCCCAGAATACACCTGGGTAATTCAACAGGTATCTAATTCTATAAATTAAACACCGTAGTCCATGCAGCGTGTTGAAAATTGGGGTATTGCTAATGAGTTCAAGACCTCAACTTTATGTTTGCAATGTGTGTGTGTGTGTGTGTGTGTGTGTGTGTGTGTGTGTGTGTGTGTGTGTGTGTGTGTGAGAGAGAGAGAGAGAGAGAGAGAGAGAGAGAGAGAAAGAGATGATACACAGTGTTGCCAAGTCTTTCAATGTGGATGGGGTGAGGGAGGAAGAGATACATCACTTTTGTTCATACTTCTCTTCATTTTTCATACCTTCTTTACATATTTTATCTCTCCATATTTTCATATTTTTTCATGTCATTTATAATTTATTTCCCTCTTTATCTCATGTGTTCTTTCCATAGGCGTCATTTACGCTGGGGACGCTGGAGACACGTCCCCACCACTTTTTGTCGTGGCCCATTTCGTCCCCACCACTTTTTGTAAGCCTTTAGTTAGTTGAGCCCGTCATTGTCCCCAGCACTTATCAAAACAAACTGCCGCCCGTGGTTCTCTCCTTCACTGCACTGCCATGGACTCTCTTTTTCCATTGTTGTCATTACCTCTCTGTTTTAATTTAATAAACTCGTGCATTTGTAGATGTTGGACAGTTTGTGCATATGCCCATGTATGTATGCAGCATTCAACATTAAGGACATTAAGGACATTCAGTGCATTAGCAAACATGCACTGATGTGATTTTCCTTGATTCTGAATCTGCTAGTTTGCGTTCAGTGATTAATGTTCATTATTTATGTGCTTGCCAGACACCCCTTTCCAGTTTGACTCACATGTCATGTCATTATCTGTTTACACAGCTGGATATTTGCCAGTGCAGTTTAGTTTAAGTAACCTCACTCAAGGACATGATGGCAGCACCCTACCTGGTAACCCAAGTCCAACTGCAAGTCCGGTACCCTAACCAGTGAACTACTCATGACTAGAAGAAGCTAGATTCATGTAAGTAATCCAGACACATTGATTCCAGTTGCTAAATACAGTAGCCTCAGACTGTATGTCATATGTTGGATATGCAAGTTAAATATCTTTTTCCATTTCTTCAATGCTTTCAGATTTTTCATACCTTCCATCAGTGTAGTATCAGGGTTTGAACCATTTGTTTTTTTGTTCATTTTTTCAATAGTAATAGCTCATTCTTGGTGCAAAAGTAAAATCAATAGGCAAAGAAATATGTCGGAGAGACTCAAATTATTTCAAAAATTCTTCACACTCGATGTTGTCATTTTCATTTTGGAGTCCACTGACACATGTGAAAAAGGACCCCATGATTTACTAGCTCCTCGTAAGCAAAGAAACAGGTCAAAATTTGGAAATAAAAATGGAGGCTCTGTTATATAGAACATGGTCATGTGATACCAACTGATTTTCCTTTTTTATTTTACTACTTATGTGTTTTAGGCTTGTTGTCCTTCTGGTCAATGGAGGCAACTCAGAATGTTGAAAGTGCTTTCATATTTGCTGTGATATGTAATTAAAGTCTAACACTGTACTGAAAGTACAGATATGACACATACCACGCAGTTGACCAAATCACAAGGCAGGTTATCTCAGAGACCCTCATCATCCAGCTGTTTAAAAATTGAATTCAATTCAGTTTTCAATTCAATTCAGTTTTATTTATATAGCGCTTTTTACAACATGAGTTGTCACAAAGCAGCTTTAAATTGGTATTCCAGGCCTGATACCCCCTTAAGTTAGGTCAACATATAAAAACATCAGTTTGGATGCTATGTTGTCATTTAATGAAATACAATGGCTTGCAGAATATAATGAAGCTGAAAAATAAAACAAAGAATGTGATGACCATCCCTGGTCTCTCCTACCTTACATTCGCCATTCCCTGTCTAACTACTCAATTCATTTCATGTGAATTCCAAAGGCAAAATACAAAAAGGCTGTGATGCATGTTCTGTTTCTCTTTCACCAGGATCTACAAGAATCACCTCTACTTGTTCACAAGCCTAAGAGGAAAAGAGGCGGTTCTGGGTTTCAGCTGAGTGTGAATGAGACAAAATTTTTTACTCATACAATGCATTTAGCTACAATGTTAATGGTGACAGCTGGAGCTGAATGGATTTTAAAATAGAAAATGGAAAGTTTCACATTAGGTAAATGGCAATCCACATGTATTTCTACCTAAAGTGACACAAGTCTTGTTTGGTCATGTCATGAGTCATGTTTGGTATACTCCAACAGTCATCAAAAATATCCTCCAAAAAATACAAAGTTTATGATTGGCATTACTATGTCGCTGCTGCTCTCTCCTGAAGCAATTTTCAAACGTGTGTGTGTGTGTGTGTGTGTGTGTGTGTGTGTGTGTGTGTGTCTGTCTGTCTGTGTCTGTCTGTGTCTGTGTGTGTGAGAGTGAGTGAGTGTTCATGTCTAAGTGGCAATTCCTTACTTTTGGCAGTGAGTTATCAATTGTAACAGGTTTCCATGGTAATTTCTCTCTTTCACAATGTTGAGAGTCAGAGAGGGAGGGTGGGAGTCTGCAGCTCTGGGGCTGAGAGAAGAAGAGAGAGGAGAGCAGGGTGACCAGTTTGGGGGTGCAAACCACAAGAGAAAGCTGACAAATACAGAGGAAAAAAGGAGGAATGAGACAAAAAGAATCGGGTACATAGGTCAATGCCACTCAAGTTATCAGCAAACTAAAATGGCTGAACTACAGTAATCATTATAAATGGGCTACGGATATAGCAAAAATTAAGTGTTTGTATCTGTATGTGTATGTGCCTGCAAGCAGTGGGTATACGGTGCTCCTTGTTCATGCGTAAAGAGAAAGGGGAAGCTAGGTTTTTTGTTGTGTTTACATTTTACTCAGTTTTACATTTTAATGTTGCATTTTCACTCTAGAATTTCATTCAAAAGGCTTGGCAGGGGCCAGTTATTGCTGCCCTGCAAATAAAGCCTATTGTGAAATTGAATTTGATTTTGAATTTGAGACAGAGAAAGAGAGTGTTGAGTCAGTAGGAATGTAACACCATTTGGTTGCCATGGTGACGGTGGAGCATGAAAAGTAGTCTGTGTCAGGGTGTCTCTACCTCTCCATCCCCCTCTCCCTCTCCCTCCATCATTGACACGTTCATCCCCTTGCTTCACTCTCCCTCGGTTTACATTCATGTTAACCTGATGTTCCATCCTTCTCTCTCTGGAGCTGTGGTCTCTAACCCCTCTCAGTTCCTTAGTTTCTCTTCATTTTTTCACTGTCATATTCCCTTCAATTCTGTCTTTATACCTCTCTTATTCCACACCCCCTGCCCCCTCCCCCATTTGATCTGTTCAGTCCTGTTTCTCTTTCTCCTGCTGTCTCTCCTGCTTCTCTCATTCCCACTTACCTGCCTCTCCTCTCCCTTTTTTCCTTCTTTAACAGTTCTCTGTCCTAACTTTACTCATTTCCCTGTCTCTCTTGACAAACTAAGGAGGCTGAATTTTTATGAAAAACTGATAACTTGAACCTATTCATTTATTGAACAGATTTGCACACTGATATACACAAATCAGAATCATTACAACACAATTGTTTAAACACAGGTATTTTATTAGAATATGTTTCAGTATAGATGTTATATAGAATTCTATTGTACAGCCATATAATGTATTTCAGGCACTGTACAAACTATAGTGGTGATAATATTAGCAGACAGTGACAGTTTATGCAATATAAAAGACAATAACAAAGATATTCTATTTATTATTTATTTTGAATATATAGGCTATATTTTTGTAAATTTTAACATTCAACCATATACTTTAGCATATGTCCTGTGTTCCCCTTTTTGTGCTTTTAGGATTGTCTTTGTCTTGTGGCAGGGCAAGGGGATATTTGTGCTGAAACTTTAAAATAAATAAAAAAACATTTAAAATACATATAAAAATAAAAACCTGCTCCACCTTGAGCCTCTCTTACTCCCAGTCTAGAGTTATCATTTTCCACCTAAACAAAATTGTTCCATAAAACTAGTAAAATTACTAAAAGTTTGAGTGACTTACAAGAAGGTTCTCAATATCCCTGTAGGGCTTTTTTGTAAGGGTGTTACACTGCATCAAATTATATCATTTTGAATCAAATTATGAATTATCTACAAACATATAACACAGTTGAGCACATAACAATGACACAAAGAAACATCTTGTAGCAGAGGTGCTGTCCTCCTCTGGGTCTTGTCGAGGGATCTCTTTTCAGTCCGGTTTAGGCATACAGTACGCAGTCGCGACACAGGGTACTTGTCCCAACATGGGCTCCAAACAAGTGATCCTCCTCACTACTGTAGACTCAGCGTCCTGTAAGAAGCATTCAGCCTCCCATGCCAAAGACTGCGGTCTCCGATTTAACACGACAGACAAAGTGAAACCTAGTGTGCCTCCTTGTGCATACTGTATACTGCTACTGCTACTTGAGCCCTCATCTTATTGTGCAAATTGTCATTTGTCGGCCTCTGTATCAGCATCGTCACAGTACTGGAATGTCTTGTTGTCACACCTGTCTATTTGGATTGTATTAGTCTACGTGGTTCTGTCGGATTGCTGTCTAATTTTTTCACAGGGTCTTTATTGTCTCTTGAGTCACTTAAGTCGATTCTCTATCAAAATGTCCTTCAGCTGCTCATTGTGAAGCCGTGATAAAACTTTCAAAGTATACAGCTGTACAAATCAAGTTATGCCACATGACACCTCACCCAGGACTGGGCCATCACAGACTGTTGTGCCATCATTACCATGCCATAACATTATAACCTATGCATCCCCCCGGGAGCGGTGGGAATCACGAAACCCTCCCACACCTCATTACATTACATCAATTGTAATAATGTATTCAGAGTGAATTACATAGCTTACATATCCATTTATACAGCTGGATATTCACTTAAGCGGTGCAGATTATGCACTTAGCTCAAATGCAGCGCCCACTCCTGGGAAAACCAGAACCTTTTGGTTACAAACCCTGTGCCTTAACTGTGCCAGCCACTTATGTGAAATATTGCTGCATCTGCCAAAAACATGTGTATGCATGAGGGTATCGCATGAATGTGTTCATGTGTATAATGTTTTTACATGTGCAGTGGAGGTTACAGGAATAAATGTCTGTATTAAAAAATGCTATATCAGAATGTCTCTGTCTCTGTATTTCTCTCCCCCCCCCTCTCTCACACACACACACTCTCAATTTTGTATACATATAAAATTGCTCATCTGAGGCAATTCTCAAGTGTGTGTGTGTGTGTGTGTGTGTGCATGTGTATGTATGTGCTTTTAAATTCAAATTCAAGAGCAATGGTGATACACACATGAATACTCTCTCACATGTTGCAGAGCAGCAAACTGTGACCATTCATGGAGGAATGATGAATGTCAGCCCATGGGAGGGTCTGTTCTTCTGCAGATTGTTTTTTCACTTACATCCAAATAAGCAACCAATTTTAACCAACAGGAGGAATAAACTGGAGCTCAAAGATGTTATTCGAACTGAGCTGTGAAAACACTATCTGGTAATAAAGCCCCGCATTTCCCTCGTGACGTTTGAGAAATGGAGTGTCCCAATGTAAATGCTTGTATGTCTTCTGGCTGCTTTGCTTCATATGCTGTGTTCATGTTCTCGGAACATGTTCTCATGTCTCCGCCTCCTGCTCCAGATCTCCCGCAAGCTCCCCTCCCTCTCTCTCGCGTCTCCTCTCTCTGAATGGCAGTGTCTGAGCCAGCCTGGCAGTGCTTTATCCACCCTCGTCCAGCGTTTTGAAGGTGGTCGGATGGAGTGATGGGGGAATGAGGAAAAGGAGAGACAGTGACGTCCTTCCCTCTCTGTCTTTTTCTTCCTTCTCCCTCTCTGTCTCCTTCTTTGTCTCCCATTCATGGCCGGCCTTTGGAGTTCAGAAGCTCACCAAAGCATAGACCATGCTAATATAGACAGAAGAAAATGGAAAGTGAAGAGAGAGAGACAAAGGGAGAAGAGAGAGTGAGAGAAAGAAAAGGAATTGTGCAAGCTATTCTTGGTGTACAATTTGTTTTTATCTTGTGGTAGTTTTATAGTTAAGTTTGTTCTCAAAACAACATAACCACGTCAAAAGGAAAATTCCAGCACAAACTGCATCAGCGGTATATGTGCATATGCACACATCATAACCACATTTACATGTATTCAGTAAAATAATGGTAACAGTAACTCTTAATGATATAGGAACACTTGCCATTACTATAGCCCAATATAGAATGGTTACTCACCTATACAGGTAGTAGAAGAAGGAGAGCAGGTAGAAGCCTAGTTTACACCAGGACTCTTTTTGGCAGTAGTTGAGGATGTCTGCGTTCATGATACTGACTGGGTCATACATCACTTCAGAACCATCAGCCGGACGGTGAAAATACCTGGAAGAGAGAGCATCACAAATGAGACAGGTAAGTCAGAGAGAGAGAAAGAGAGACAAGAAATACACTGAAATTGTCTTTACCAATAAATTAAACAAAGAACATGAAAAGGATTACTAATTTCATGTATACAAAAAGAAACCCAAACTCAAATAAAAAAATAAAAAGCAGGAAGAAATGAAAAAAAAATAATTTACTCAATTCTGCTGTTGTTCATAACAATAAACGTAAAAGGTCATCTTCCTCATTAACTTTACACAGTACCCCCTTCATTGCTTATTCACTTGCTGCAGAACTCAAAAATATTTTTTACAGAAAGAAGTTTACAGAAGGATTCTAAACAAAAAAAAATAGGAATGTTGCTTTTTTCCCCTGTAGTCTGAAAGTAACTCTGCAACCCCTTACCCTGTGTACAACTATGATGTTTTACACTTTGCCCCTTAATTCTTTGAGGGGGCTGGGTGTACAACATCACAGTATATGTGTATGTGTGTGTGTGTGTGTGTGTGTGGAAGTGTGTGTGCCTCGTATGGTAAAGGAAAACACGAATTGTTTGCTGCCGACTACCCTCGGGTTGATGTTTGCCTCGTTCTTTAGTATGGCTCAGTAAACACCCTCCTCTGACCCTCTTGATGTGTTTGGGTGCCTCAAATCAGCAGAAAATGACCTCTCTGGGTGGTTTTCAGTTTGGAATCCTCAACAGAGATGGTGTTCAGCAACCATACACCGCTGTGCATGCTGACTTCCCCGAGGAGGCAATTCTCCAGTTGAAAAGTAACACAGTCTGATCTCACATTACTACACAGCTGGATCTCAAGGAGACTTAATGGAAATTTCCATATGCAAGAAAATCTGATTAAGTCTGCTAAAAAAAAATCACACAATAATTGTTTGTACTTTTGCCATATTTCATAATTTGTTATATGGTTCTTATTACATAATGTTCTTCTTTGGTGTTTAAAGTTGAATTCATTACTTAATAGCTTAACAGATTTACATATCAAGCTCAAATTTACAATTGGCTTACATTGTGTGTCGGTGTGTTGTAGGCCATGAAAAAAATGTATTATCGTGGTTTTGAAGTGAAGTAATCTAAGGCTGACAGGTCCTCCTTTCAATTGAAATTCGACATTGAAGCTTGCCTGGAGATGGAGCTTTATTAGCCCCTGGGAGATTACTGAGCTGATTTACTCCCATTTGGGCTGCAAAGGGCCTTCTCTTACCACTTTAAACCATTTTGCACTGGTAAACTAGCCTCAGGTTAGATTTGCACAATCCAGGATTCTTTACTGAGGCACTGTAAATTCTTTGAATGTGTTGCTTGCTCATTTGTATGTTAATGTTGATATTTCCCCTCCTTTATCTAAGTCTGTAGGTAGCTCCGGATAAGAGAGTCTGCAAAATGAATAAATGTAAAGCTAACTGTAAAGGGCTCCATGTCTGTCTTGCCGCAGAGGACTGTTGCTACCATTTTGTCATAGGGAACCCCCCCCCCTTTTATGGATTTTCCTGGGCCTCTGAACTCATTAACGTCTGTTGTTGTTCAATACATTTTTGCTCTGTTTGCTGGGTGACAAAGATCATGACATTTGCTCTCAATTTGCTCTCCCCCGGAGGAGCATGTGGGAGGCAGCGCACCTGAATATGAGTGCTTTTGCATATGCCGTCGGAATTGAAATGGCCCTCCGTTTGCGCAAGTACTGGAGCTGATGTGAAAGACGCATGGCAATTCTAGCCCCTTCCTGGAGAGGTAGACTGGAAAACGAATTCTGTAGCAATCACATTCTCAGAGGGAAGTACATTCTGCAGAAGAACATACTGCACTTGATAGGCGGAGAGATACATTTGAGATCTAATAAATCAGGGTAAAAGATGAGTCTGGGACACAGTTACTGTTAATTACTGTTAAAATACAAAGCTTTGCACCTGACAAAAATAACTAATTTCTAGAATTTTTGCTAATGTATTGGATAAATCTGCAGTGGATAATTTTATGCAATTCAAAGAATCATGAAAGGTACATGGATATTTGTAATGGCATATTAATTATCTAGTTTGTAGCCCTTGATATTTAATGCTAGACTGTGTGTGGCTGTAATTTGACACAGCATCATCACGATGGACCACACACGTGAGAATGAGCATGCATAAAACATGGTCTCACAGTGATGCATCTGGATCTCCATCCTGGCAGTCCCATTTTTCAAACAAACAGGCGACCTGACAGCTGTAAGGAATTGCACAGTGCACAACATTGGGAACTGTAGTTCAAAGTCAAAACTATGTCATTGATCTTGGGAGCCCAAATGGATGGCATTTATTTAGCCGGCATGAAACCAAACAAATTCCTCACACATTTTTTTCACACATAAGTGATACATCAAAAGGTGATGGGTTATAATTCAAATTCTACATTTATGGGAGTGCTTTTTAAAGAAGAGACTCAGTCAGGAGCTAACCTTCTTTCTTCGTGTCTATGTTAAGTCATTCCGATACTTCCAGTACATTATATTTACCTTAGTAATATTTTGTTAAATGTGCTTAAATCATGCAGATTTACATCTAGAAAGAAGGGGCAGTGTAGCGTAGCGGTTAAAGAGCAGGTCTCACAACCAAAAGGTTGCCAGTTCAATTTCCTCCCAGGGTACTGCTGCTGTACCCTCGGGCAAGGTACTTAATGTACAGTTGTGTCAGTAAATATCCAACTGTATAAATAGATAACATTGCAAAAATAAAACTCTAACTCATGCACGTCAGTCTGGTTAAGAGTGTCTGCTAAATGCAATTATGTAAGGTAATTTTACAGTGACTAACTTTAGAGTAATTCTTCAATATTCTTGAAGGTTGTGATAGTGTTTCCCTCCTCTTTTGGGGATTCCCCCATTGTTCTAGAGCTGTAACTACAGCCTTTGATTGTTTAGGTTTTAATTATTGCACACTACACACTTTCGAGGTTGGGACTGTATTTTGGAGAACAATCTCAGCGCTGGTGTCTATGACTTGTTTCCCAATGTAGGAGTGCCTTGTACTACTTCAGTCTGTGAAAGAAGCATCATCTTTCAGGAGGCCAGTCCACTCTGTTAGGTCATGGTAGCATGGCCCTTTGTTACTAGCCTGCAAATGGGCTTTACTGCTCTGAGTTATTCAGATCCTAGGTCTGTGTAGAGAAGCTGGCTGATACTTCTCCAATAAACGAGCCCAAAAGAACAAAAGTTTAAAAACAAACAATAATTTATTGTAAAAACCAAACTACAAAACAAAGGAAACCAGCCTATGAAAGCCAGTAGCAGGGACAAAGTGAGCCGCCTCCTGCTCTGCAGCCACACCTGTATTTAGCCAGGCCTCAACGAGTAAGGTGTGGCTCGTTATCCAATAAGCTGGTCCCCCTACAAATTGCCAACATGTGCACCCAACAAACAAATGACTGTTACACAATTGACAATTAGTCTAAGGAAGAGGTGGTGAAGGCTTTCCTTCACAGTCTGTCTTTACCCAGTTGTACCTCTGCCTGTGTTTTCCTTTGGTTTTGGATGGGTCTTTGCCCTGAGCTATCGTTAAGTGTGTTCTATTCTTTAACTTGAATTGCGAAGGCCTTGCAGCTAATTTGGATGCCATGGAGTACTCTTCTCAAGCTTTTAAGAACCTAACAATTTTCTTTTGTTATCCTCAATTTGCACCATTGTGAATGTATGACGTGTCCCAGGTTTCACCATCAGAAGCATTACATTTTTTAATTCAATTCCAACCAAATACCAGGAGCTGTCGGCAAACTGTCAAACATGACAGCATAAAAATTCTTCCTGCTGATTCAAAGCTTGTTGACATGGACTACTGCACCATTCTTGAGAAAGACTGGTCAAAGCAACACACAGGAATATTCACTGCCAGCTCCTTTTCATGCCAAACCAAGCAAAGCATCAAAATATTGAGTTGAATGCATTGCATAATCAAAGCTTTTAAAAATCAAGTGCATTGGTATGCAGATGCCAGACTGTGGCACAGTGTGTGACATTCCAAGAAGAAATTACAGGGGTATTTTTCTCACTGTCTAGACTAGCCATGCAATATGCATGTCTAACCACGTATAGATATATTGATATACTACAGAACATAGCACCATTCCAAAGTTATAGCACCGAATGAAAGGTATCCCACTGGTTCACTTCCGTGTGAGAGATTGCTAATTTTACAGCAACAATATGTGAGTATATGAGAATGTGTGCAGGGTGTTGTATAGGTGTGTGTGTGAAATAAATAGTTACAATAATCGGTAATCTCTTGCTAAAATCCACCATTAAAATATATGCCCTTATTTCCTTTTATCATTTCATAGATGTTTTTAACTTTACCACCAGTTCAGAGGATGACAGATTACACCGGACAATATTTAGCTCAATAGATCAGCACTATTTTTTGGAGATCTCTTGGCATTGCGCTAGGTTATTTCCTCCTTGGTTGGCTCCAAAAACATGTCCATTTCTGTCAGCTGTGGCGTAACCATGCCTAGGCCACACCCAATACTAGCTGGCTAACTATGCACCTGAGCGAGGTGCTTTCAACCACACATCACTTAAAGCTGACTTTGGCTTCAAGTTCATGTTCAAGTGCAACTGTGTTAGTAGAAATCTGCTAGTAGAGAAAAAAACAGCCGCTTAAATGTGTATTGGTATAACCAATGCTGCAGCAAGGTGGTGAGAAAGGAAACTGAGAGATGAGTAAGTGTCAATCATAAAAGAGTGAGGGGAAGCACTGTGTTTGGCAGGAGGACTGTACCTCCAGAGATGGTAGAAGAGCAGAGGGATGTTGAGGCCCAGGGTGACCCATTCTCCTGCACACATGAACATCAGACAGAAGAGCCCATGGATGGAGTACTCTGGCACAACCAGCTGGGGGCAGTAAAGACAGTGTATCATTGTCAATCCACACACACGCACGCACGCACGCACGCACACGCAAGCACACACTCGCGCTCACTGAGATTCTAAACACACACAGGGTAAACACACGCAAACACATGCACACTCACACAACATCAGCATAATTTCTCATCTGTTTGCTCTGTTTATGCTCAAGTCCTTTTAAATATTTCTCGCACTTCTGTACAGAGTTTGCTTGTCACATCCTTCCCAACCGTTTTGACCCCATCTCCTCTTCTGCATTGATTTTCCTACCCTTTCATTCCCTTGCTCTCTGACATTCTCTCCTTTCCTCCCTTCAGTCTCCATTTCGGCGGGAGTGGTCTTAATTGACATCCAGCCACAGCAAGTGAGTTAGTGGGAGAAAACCGATGTGACTTTTTGTAAGAATTATTATTGACTTCTGGCACTTTCCCTGCATCGGATTCCAGGTGGGGGGTGCTTGTGAAGGAAGCAGAGAGCAATATGAATCAATCTGTCACAGTCCTCAAAATAGACTCAGACAGAGGAGAGTGATTTCAACTCCCTCCCTCTCCCCTTCTCTCTCCCCCTCCCTCCCTCTCGTTTGCCCTTTTCATTCATTCTCTCTCTTTGTTTCCTTGTATCTGTATTTTGTTTTGCTAAATACCGTTCACTTGTCAGCTGAGTCACTCTTTCAAGTCACTTTTGTAAGAGTCCAAGAGACGGGCAGACACTCACCCGGCGTAGCAAGTTACAGATTCTTTCAATATTCCGTATCCTCTCTACCTAAAGTGAGACAAGAGGAGAAATGTTTGGTATACCCCAACAGTCATCAAAAATGTCCTCCAAAAAATAAGGTTATGATTGGCATTATTCTGTCGCTGCTGCTCTCTCCTGAAGCAATTTTCAAACGTGTGTGTGTGTGTGTGTCTGTGTGTGTGTGTGAGATCATCACAAGCTTCTGCTTGGCGGCTGAACTCTGGTAAAGGTTGAGCTTTCATCATATGTTTTAGTTACAGTTCAAAGATTCAGAACCCATAATTTTGTCTTACAGCTCTAGTGGGGTTGCTCTGATCGATGGGATTCTTGAAGTCTGTGTGGAGCTCATCAAATGCAATGATCTGTAGAGGGAAGAAGAAGGCATTTCCTAATAATATCCAACACAACAAGACAGTCTACACTAGCTGTAGACACGTGCCCTCTAGCCCTTATTCATATGTAATAGCCCTTATTCATAAGAATATCCAAGAAAATATGATATCCAAAACATAAAAAATAATGAACATAAGTGTTGCCACTTCCAAATATGCAATTTACAAATATTTTATTACAATTAACTATATAACAATATTCAATATTTTTAAATGTAGCACCTCTCTTTCCCTTTTTGTCTCTTTACATCTATATATTCCTCTGCTCCCTCTCTCACTGTCTCTCCCTCTACCTCCCTCTTTCTTGCTTTCCCCCTCTCTTTTTGTTGTAAACAGATGCAGTTTCCATGGTGATCAGATGAGCCCTTAAGCAGGCACCATGGTTACAATAGAACTGAAAGAGCAATCTTATTGGATGAGAGCTGCAGAGATGCAGGGTGAGGGATGGATGGAAGGAGGGGGATGGGAAGAGGAGGGTGGGAACAAAATTATAGTTTGATAAGCATTCTCAATAACACGGTTTGTTACTGACTCATACTGAGACACAGACACACACACACACACACAGGCACGCACACACACGCACACTCACATTGCCTGACTCACATCTAATATCACACCCACAGACTCTTTAGTACACAATACTGAGACATCTCAAGCATGATTTTGTTAATAACCCATTAATATTTTTAATTCACAATTACATAATTAGTCTGGGACAAACGTCCAATCACACAAAGGTTCACCACATCCAGTAAAACCTGGAAGCACACAGGTTCAAAGACTTTTAACATCATGTCAGATGTCAAGGAACTGGCAGAAACCTGCTGAGGGGTAATACCTAGAGAATTTGTTTGCCTGAGGCTTGAGAATACATATTCTCACAGTACAAGAATGGCTAGGGTTTTCTTGTTCTCATCTTACATCTGTTTTAAGTTATTTGTTTTTTGTCTATCTTCAAATAATGGTACAGGTAACCTTGGTCAATGAGGGAGTTAGTCTTATTTTCTGAAGACTATGTGAGTATTTAAGTAAAAAATACAGTTCTCATTAAGAAATCACCCATATTTCTAAAAAAAATGAATTGCGTTTTGTCCATATTGATATATTGGATCTGTTTAACAATCAGAGATTAGCGCTTAGAAAATAATTGAAAATGACCTGTGAAAAACTCATCACACTCAAATTCACATTGACACTGAGAGCAACAATGTGGGAAATTCTTCAGAAGGAGAAACTGATATTTTATGTCCTCTGCATGTACTGACTCAGACATGTAGAATACAGATGAATGCGCTGGAGTCTCTGGTGACACCTGAGTAAATTCCAGTCATAATTCCACAGACAGTCAACTGGTACACCAGAGCCCGTGATGTGATGT
The DNA here is from genome assembly GCA_019176425.1 of Megalops atlanticus. Taxonomy (NCBI): domain Eukaryota; kingdom Metazoa; phylum Chordata; class Actinopteri; order Elopiformes; family Megalopidae; genus Megalops; species Megalops atlanticus. The sequence goes on from CM032877.1 coordinate 50,281,816, forward strand.
GCATGTATATGAACGTTTCACTTCTCCCCTTACTTTCCCACATACATATACACACACATTCACACATACACATGCCCACAGTACACACAAATGATCCTATGAATAAGTGATAAATTTGCTGAGGTAGTACATTTTCTGATACCCTGGCAACGGTATGCGCATACAGATTGGCACAAAGGCACAGACATTGACACAGACTCAGACACATGCATATGCACAAATGCACAGACACATACGCTGCTTGTTTACCCAGGCTGACAGAACTTCTGCCTGTACTATGTTCTAGTTCAATGTCATTGTTCATTAGTGTTACATCAGTATTAGTCGGCAATGTCCAGACTATAATTACTACTTCATTTAACTGTTCATTAATAACACCATGCTCCCTTTAACCAATATTAAATACTCCCTGTCCTGTTCAGTTCATATGATTAAATGGATTGCAAGAAACAGTCAGTGTTAACTGTAGATATTTCTCATTTTTTACCCCTGTGTAATATCCATTTTACTGATGTAGTGTGAGACAATGCAGCTTAGCATCTAGGCAGACAGTAGTGACCAGTCTGTAATTACATAACAGCTGTTATCAGTTATTTGTAACTGCAATAACACAGTGTTGATCATGCAGTAATACAGTATATGCTGTGATGCATATTGGGTTTGTATGTTTCTGTACTGTATTTTAACAAACTGGTTACATTTGTGACAGCATGGGGAACAGCCCTCTGACGCACGGCCATGAGAGAAATGCACTATTGCACTATCATGCCATGTCCAATCAGTGATATCGGACTGACTTCAATTTTGTGGCGTTCAGTTAGTCTGTATGTGTGTGTGTGCACAAGCGTGTGTGCATGTGTGTGCGCGTGTGTGTGTGTGTGTGCGCGCGCGTGTGTGTGTGCGTGTGTGCGCGCGCGTGTGTGTGTGTGTGTGTGTTAGAGTCCAGGTAATAAAGTGAATACAGCTCACCTGCCAGATGACAAAGAAGATGAGCGAAGCACACAGCACGAGCGTCAGCATGTAGCAGAAGGCCGCAAAGGTGAATGCCATGGCCGCCCCAGCCAGCCTCACCAGCAGTCGGGTCGAGAGAAGGGGATGTCCCCTCCTCTCTCTGTCAGTTTCCTTCCCCTTCTTCTGAGGGGTGTTTTCCCCCTCTTTTCCTTAATCTTGGGCTCCGCTTCCCCCACCAATCTCCTCTCTCTTTCCCCCCCCTCTTTTTCTGTGTTTCTAAATTGTTCGTCCTCTCCTCTTGCTGTTCCTCTTCCCTTCCTGCATGTGTGTGTCTTCTCAGTCTCAGACTTTGAAAGTGTTCTGCATTTTTCTTCAAGGAGTGGGAATGCACTGTAGTTAAATGTCACCTTTTCTCTGCTGCTCTCCTCCTTGTCTGTCTTTGCTTTTCTGTAAATCTCGGTGTATCTCTATCTCACAATTTTTACACCCTCCTCTCCCCTTCAGAAATTTTGCACTGTGCTGAGAATGAGTGCACTTTGCTACAATGAAAACATTTACATGCTGTCTAACTAACACACTGACCAGAACATTGATAAACGTTTTCCTAATGACAACAACAGAAATGAGATGTAATAATAAAGGTGGCAGTAATGACGAAAGTAATATGACAGCTATTTTATGGCCTTTAACTGTCATGTAGCTGTTATTTAAATTGTATAAGTAGTAACAGATATTTGTCAATCAATACTTGATTATCATCAGATTATACTGATAGATGTTATTGATAATGCAATTGGCTTATGGCTTAATGTTATATGAGCTTAATGAATACAGCAGCAATATTGTCTGAGTAACAGTACTAAATATTATGAGACTGATCACAATTCTATCACTATAGCAGCAACATGATGCTTACGGTGAACAAAAAACTCAAACAGATTAGGATTATGGTTAAAATTTATTCTGTAGAAATACAAGAGAACACTGATGATTATGCAATGACAATTGCTAAACATTAACAGTATTTATGTTATATTATGAATTCACTATTTTTTAGTTTTGGTAATGTTGATGGCAAAAAAAATTCTCTGTTTGATAAATGGCAGTTACACACACGATAACGGTTCAAAAACAGCAATACCACAAAACAGTTAACTTCACTAATATGTCTGTCGCTCCATCACGCAGAATGTGATCAAGATGATTAGGATGATGATGGAGAATGAGAGAGATGGAAATTTAAATTTATTTTAATATTGATTCGAGTCTACCTGTATCCCGTGGCAGAACAGTCTGTCACTGTCTGTCCCATTTGGAACCATTTCCACATTCTGTCACTGTCAATTTGGGTCGACACTATACCAGAATGATCTGCTGTATCTCTCTGTCTGTCAGTCCCTTCCTGTACGTTTCTCCATGTTTTTGCTTATCACTATTCTACTGCAGGATAGAAAAAACACTATATAAGACCGACAACGTTAATCATATATATATATATATTTTTTGGATTGGTTTGTTTTCCCTCCCTGCCTGGGTGACTTACTTCATTAATTCTCTTTTTTCTTCTCCCCACCCCCTTTTCTATCTTTCTCCAAACCTCCCCCCACTGTTTTCTCTCTCTCTCTCTCTCTCTCTAAAAAAAGAATGGATTGATTTCGAAGAAGACGGTCAGAGGAACGCTCTCTCTCATCCTTCCCACACCTCTGTCTCTGCCTTTTTCTGTCTTTCACCCTCTGTGCAAGAGTAGTTTTTTTTTATAATCTCACAAAAAATAAGAATATTCAACTGTCTCTGGCTCTCTCTCTGTCAGCGCCCCTCTTTTTTCTTTCATCCGCTGGCTGTATTTCCTTGTTCCCCAGAGAAGGATGAGGAAGCTATGGGAGCTCCAAATCTTTTCTTTGTTGGCTTCCCTGATTTGTCTTTCTCTCCCCCTCCCTCTGCCCCCCTCCTTTCTACGCTGGTAGTCTTCCGTCACCGAGAGAGATGGAAAGATAGTTGTCTAGTTGCTCCTTCTCTGCTTGCGTCTCTATGTGAGTGTGTTAGCTGTGAGTCTTTCTTTCATTCTCCCAGTCCTCATCTATTTCCCCTCCCCTCCCCTCTCTCACTCTCTCCCAACTGCCCCCTCTCTCTCTCTCTCTCTCTCTCTCTCGCGCATACACACATACACATACCCTCTCTCTCTCACTCTGTCACTTTCTCCTTCTGTCCATTTCTTTACATAGAGCAAGGCTTTCACTCCTTCCCACCTTTTTCTCCATTTGTCTACCTATATTTGTCTTTACCTTTTTGCATTTCCATCTCTTTTTCACAGTGTTTTTATCCTGTCCTGAATGTGGAAGTGCCTTTCCTCTTTTGTAATCAATTAATCCCTTACGTTCCTTTTTCTCTCTGTCTCTCCTCTCCCTCTCTCTTTCTTTTGTGTTTACCTGTTCTATTCTATAACAGTTACAAATGTGAATTGCAAACAATATCACAAACAGCACAAGACAAATGACAATTGACTGACAGCTCAAAGAAATGATAACATTGAACAGTCATAACTTCTATCTTGATTTTCTTATAGCACCCCAAAAGGCGAATGTCTCAAATTTGACAGGACATTTAAAAGGACCATAACCAATGTCTTTCAGTCCCAATTTGTAGAGAATTTGAAGGGTGCTTCAGGGATCCATCTGTCTCCTACAAGATAGGATCCCTGGAAGGTTATGCACTGGTAGGCTGTGAGTTCAATCTGAAAACAGTGATGCCATTATGCCTTCTACGATATACATGTAACATCATCTGACTTTATGGGCGAACTTCAAAATATTAAAATTGCAGTATCTTTGACTGACTGATTTATAAACAACACAGTTTGGATTTGGTTCTTTTTTTGATCAATTTTCATTGCTTTCAGTTGTTCCAGTTAAATTCAACAGTTAAAAACTGAGACTTAGATCCATCGCTTGAGTTTTTTCTAGGGACTAAATGAAATTCATTGATACATTTTAGTAAATATTTTATAGTTGATGTAACATCAAGTCTGATATTTTCTCTACACGCATATGTGTTGTATGAACACAGTGGGCCTTCAGAATTAACCTAGGGGCACGGCATCTAACAACTCTTTTACTCCAGTTTAACCCATACCACATTTTCTTTCACACATTCAATTGTCAAATATACCACACTCTGTTGATCTTAAATCGTATGATGCGTGTGAATTCGATTTGTGTTGTTTAGGCTGTCAATGACAACTGTATTGCTGGCATTTTCTGTCCTTCATACTGAAAATATCAGCGAATGGCTGCGGCTGGAGTTTGCATTTTGTGCAGATCAGTGGTAGTCTACATGCGCCATCTAGTGATTCACCCACTGAGCTTCATATTTATTTATTTCCTTGTACTTCAAAGAGCACGTATTTAAAACACCACTACACCATCATTTGAGTTAACTTTCAATCATTATGCACACAGTTGATACACAGAGCTGATATTAGCACGATTTATACAATATTAGACCAATGGAAATGTGTCTCTTATTAAGGTGTTGCTTATTCTGTCATGACCTGCTTAAAGCAATGGGAACGTTTATTCTGAAATACTGTTTCCGGAGGGAGGAATTTGGAAGTACACCGTAGCTTTCGGCATCAGGGGCAGTAGTTGGGAATAGTATTTTACCATGGCAGATAAAAGTCAAGCGTGTTCAGTATGGGTCGGTTCAGAAACTGGAATATTAAAAGGTAAGAGGAAATTGGCCAGATATTTAGTTGAATTTTAGACCGTTGCTATCTATGTTAGCTTGAGACTAGCCAGTCTGCTAACTAGCTTGCCATCAACACGTGGATGAGGAGGCATTGCCGTGGCTGTGCCGTGTAGCTACGTAGCTATATACTGTAGTTAGTAAAGCGTCAGTGTTGTGTCTGCTCTATCTAGAATCTGTCAGCGTTTTACATGCATTTTGTGCAGATTTAGAGCAAACTATTTCAGTGATCACGAAGTTGCTTGCCAGTCAGCTACAGTTACAGTGTGGCAATGTGTGTTAGGTTACCTTCGAGATAAATCAGCCAGGTACGATTTCAAGCAAGATCTGTACAACATTGCTGTCTCTTTTGCTTCCCTATGCAGGAGTGAGCCTTGCCAAGAAACAGGCTTTCAACTTCTGTGAAATGAGTACTCTGAGTCGGGATCAGGAAGTCTGTCTGCTCTGTTGGGGGGACTCACAAGAGTCCGAGGTGCGCAAAGAGGAACAAGTGTTGTGGTGCTGCGTAGTATCCTGCCTACTTAAATGACATCACATATGCTTAGCAGACGTTCATACCAGTGTGACATACACAGTATACAGTTTTCACTTGTTCTTTATACAGTTGCGTGTTTACCAAGGCAGTGCGAGTTAAGTACCTCGCCTACCGGGATACCTGCCATGCTCCAACTGGGAATAGAACCGGCAACCGCTGTGTCACAAGTCATGCTCCTTACCACGACGCCACACTGCTGACTTTCTGCTTGTATTATGTGTGTGTACAACAATCACATATTCTCATCACATTGAAACTCAAGGTGAAATGGAGCTGGGTTGACACTCTGATTTTACTGAAAGATAGCATGTAGCCTACAGTTATGCCTTATGTCTTATTGAGATGCCAACACATGCACACCTTGATTTTAAACATGGTGGAGAAAGTATTCTTCTTCTGCCTTAGTGGGTGCTGGAGTTATGGAGAATCTGCACAGTTTTAATGTTGAATCTGATATCGTCAGGCTCTAGAGTAACAGCAAAAAAATTACAACATGCATCATTCAATAAAATGATGCTCTTTGTCACCGAAGAAAGAGACACTGACAGAGCTCTAACTCTGTTTCGTGTGCATGTCCTGCAGGTGTTGGTGGGCTCTGTGAATGGGACAGTGAAGACTTTCAGCACAGAGAAGGGGATCTTCACAGAGAGCAAGCAGTGTGGCGACAGCACCCAGGGCGGTTCACTGGACTTGCGGTCACAGACAGGTAGCGCAACATACTCTGTTACTGCATAGACAGGTAGTGAGCAGGGCATCCACAGAACCAGTAGCTTCATGGGCAGCCATTGGGAGTAGTTTTTGGGGTGCAGTAGGCACCCAACAGAACAAGACAGCACCGTAGTGTGTGTGTGCGTGTGCGTGTGTGCGCGCGCACACGCACGTGTGTTTATGTATATTACATATATAACAATCCATTTCATAAATTATTATGAGACGTGCTTTACTGAAATACAAATTGTACGTTTGTTGGGTAAATTCTTTGTCCCTTTGTCACTTTGCAGTGCTCTGGTCACTTGTGTGGAGTCTGGGCTGGTGAAGGTCTGGAAGGAAGGCAGCAGTGACACTGTGAGTCTGTGCCTTTTCCCTGCATTGGGATGTTTGTGCATGTCTGTGCGGGCAGCAGACGTCCCACACGGAAACCATTGGGGAAACAAGGCTGGTTTGTGAAGGAGCTGTCTGTGGTGATGTCATCCACTGTTACAGTGAGAAGTAACTCATTCCCTTCTCCGGTGCTTGGGGACGCTAACCTCTAAGGATACATTGCATTACATTATTACGTTTTTGTCAGAGCAATTTACATGGCTTTCAGTTTTTACGTTATCCATTTATACAGCTGGATATTTACTGAGGCAGCTGTGGTTTTAAGTACCTTGCCCAAGGGTACAGCAGCAGTGCCCCAGCAGGGAATCAAACCAGCAACCTTTCAGTTATGAGCCCTGCTCCATACCACTACATGTAAAAGGGGTGCATGGTTTGAGGAACTGAAGGTCGTTTGTACTATTATCAGTATGTCTTCATGTGTTGTCTTGACAAAACAGCAACTTAAAATTAAACTCGTTCCCATCTTCATCTCCGTCTCCATTTCCGTTATCTCTCTGTGTCCAGGTTGAGATCAATGCCGGTAGCAGTGTGTGTCGTATGCGTCAGAATTCAGTGAAACGCCACCATGTGGCCACCGGAGGAAAGGAAAATCCCCTCAAAGTCTGGGATCTGGAGAGACCGGACACTCCTGTATTTACAGCCAAGAATGTAAGAAAAGGACTCAGCCTAGACCACATTCTCCCTCACTGACATTCAAGTGTTTCTAGTGATTTTATCTAACATGATTCCCCCACTGATGTCTTATAATGGGGAGATCACCTCATTGCCTTGATGTCCATTTCAACTCAGTGCAGCGTTTTTCAATATCCATTACCTTTAGCAGGTAGTTACAGACTGTTCCTGATGTACATAGTGATGCAAATGCAGTGCTGTGAGTGAGGGAAAAATGGCAGTGGGTTAGTTGGATGTGTTAATGCCGTGCTGTTTGTTAACTGTCGGTTTCAGGTTCGTAATGACTGGCTGGACCTGCGGGTGCCTGAGTGGGTGAGAGATATGGCCTTCATTCCAGACTCTGACAAGATCGTCACCTGCACAGGACACCACCAGGTCTGTACACAAGGCCCGTGAAGAATTCCCTCTCGTGAACAAAGCTGTGCTGAAAAGAGTCTGTAGGAAGCCCTTTGTGAGTTTATAGGGTGGCTGTGTAGCGAAGTGGTTAAGGAGCAGGACTTGTAACCGAAAGGTTGCCGGTTCGTTTCCCTGCTGGGGCATTGCTGCTGTACTCTTGGGCAAGGTACTTAACCCACAACTGCCTTAGTAAATGTCCAGCTCAATAAATGGATAACATTGTAAAAAACTAAAAAACGAATGCAATCATGAGGTATATGTTATTCATTTGAGCTCTGGAAATAGTCTTTCAGATATGATGTCTGCATTAGAACAGTAGAACACATGCACACCATACAGCATTTTGTTCATACAGGCCCCTCCGTTCTTCTGTTTTAGGTGCGAGTGTATGACCCCGCCTCCCCTCAGCGGCGACCGGTCCTGGAGGCACAGTTTGGGGAATACCCCCTCACTGCCCTCTCCCTCCCAGCCAGCCCTGGCTCTGTTGTCGTGGGCAACACACAAGGACAGATAGCTATTTTAGACTTACGCAAAGGTAAGTTCAGCCAGAAAGGCAGAAGTGCTTATCTTATGAGTCACTGCTGGAGCAAGTAAAGTTTAGAAGTTGGCAGTGGGAACTTTGTACGAGCTGTTTTGCGATTAAAACAGGCTGTGAGCACATATTTTCCCTGGCTAATATCAGGCCAGCTCAAAGATAGGTAGTTATTACCATTAGCTTCCCAAGAGCAGAGATTTCTCCAAGACAAACTATTTACTTTTCTGTGTTCTGTGCCAAAAGATTGTATGTAGTTTCTCAGTCTCCCCTGACTGGCTGGCCCATCGAGGTTGGCAGGAGTGGCCAGTAGCTGTCTTGTGAATGGAAATCTAAGGGATATTAATATGCACCCTGACCACCCCCAAACTTTCACTTCACTGCTGCAGGTCTGGTGCGTGGGTGTTTGAAGGGGCTGGCCGGTGGCGTTCGGGGACTGCAGTGTCACCCGTCTCTCCCTTTAGTGGCCTCCTGTGGTTTGGACCGGTTCCTCAGGGTACACAGCCTGGAGGACCGCAGACTACAGCACAAGGTACACGCGCACACACACTCACGGACTACTCTGCGTGGATGAAAATTGTGTGTCCTGTCCTGTGATTTGGGGGAAACGTCTCACTGGTTTATGCTCATTTCTCTCCCCCACGCAGGTGTATCTGAAGTCACGGCTAAACTGTGTGCTTCTGTCCAGCCGAGATCTGGAGGTAACGCGAGGGAAGGGAGCTCTGGGAGGAGCTGTTGTTATGAGAATTTTCATGAAAATGATTGAGGGATCTCAAATGTTACTCATCTTTAGATTAGCATGTTTTGTGGTAAGCCTGTAAACATGCATACCTGAGAGAGTGATACAGCCTGTTTAGTGCTGCGTACATGACAGCATGCCTCAGTTGACACAGCAGTGTCAGGACTGAACAGCACACCTAGTTCTGTGACTTAATCTTAGTTGAAATGGCTGTTAAATTGCTGGACTTTGGTTTGAATCCCTTTCTTTCATTTTTTTTTCCCTGTCAGGCTTGCCCTGCTGGAACAGAAAACGAAGAGGAGGTCAAAGAAGAAGAGCAGTGTGGGGACGAGGTGTGGGAGACAATGGAGACAGTGACGGAGGGAAGGAGGAAAAGAAGAGCGGAGCAAACAGGTGACAAAGGTGGAAAGAAGACAAGCGTGAAGAAAAAGAAAACGGTCAAGAAATGAAAAAAGTACATCTGGAGGAAAAGAGGGTACTCTGCCCCTCGGGAGGAGGGGAAATCTACTTGGAGCCTTTTTTGGAAACAAGTCCTGAGCTTAGCCTCAGGGTGTGGCTGCAGTAATCTCTTGTTCTTTGTTAGGAATTCTGAAAAAATGTGGACTGACATGGGACAGCTGTAAATATGCATAACGGTGTTAGTGTGACTCCTTGAAAATACCTTCACATTATATATTTCCACATTTCTACTTACCTACATATACACATTACAGGAGTCAGCACACTTGGAGAAATGCATTGAACTGTAAATCTTAACAAATGGCAACAATGAGTATTTAACATCACAAAAACAATAAACAATTGTTTGATTTTTAAAAATTGAGGCAGCTTTATTGTCTGCTGCAGTAGAGGAAGTTGCGGGTTACTTTTGAAAGGAACATGTTTGTGAATATTGCATAAGTTGCATGTTTAAGATAACTGTGAGTAAGGATAGTAGTAATTAATCAACTTCTTGCTGATTAAGCCAAATGTCAAGAAAAGTTGGTGACTATGATGTAGAAAACAGGCTTCTTAAATTGCTGAGTATTGTATGCGTACGTGGTTGTGCATGCATGTACACACTGCTCTGTAAGGTGTAGTTCTGTTAACGTAATACTCAGTGAGTCATCCTCAGCTGGCCCAGCTCCGTAGCGCCCCCTGTTGGTAACCATTGGCTGTTGCTTGACTGTTGGAAATCTCCCTTCTTGACTTGACCACGTCATTCAAGTCTGTACTTTTTATAACTCTGATTGGGGACAAGGCTTAGGAAGAGTTACATTTTTCAGGTTTCTCTGTTGAGGAGGTGACTGTGTGATTGTCCCAATTCACTAAGATCGAAAATTCATTATTTATTGGATCAAATTAAACCATGAACCTGCATTACATTACGGCCCTCATAGTAATGTAACCTGTTGAGAACCGTTTTTTGGTCATTGAAACGTGGAGTTTGAAAAAGCAATTTAGTATTAAGTGATCTTTAGATTTGGAATAGAGCATGAAGTCTTGCTCTAGTTTTATCGCTTCATTTCTGAGGTCTCACCTTTTGCCCATTAGAAATTAGTGTGAGATTTCAGTTAGTTGTGCATTACACATTTCTCAGGAGCATAGCCTAAAGAAGGGCTAAAGCTGTTCTGTGGAGATTTGCTGTTCACAGGCTTTTGATCATACAGAGTCTTGGCACATATAGTGTCCTCATTTATAAAATTGTATTATAATGTCTTATCCTTTATTAAAAATGTATTTTAAATTTTATTTTTTTATTTTGCCTGTTCAAGCGTTACATAGCAATACATTACATAGAGCACAATCACACTGTTCACAATTATTTTATTCCATCAACCACAAGTACTACATTTTTGAATAAATACAGAAGGCACTGTTACTACCTCATCTAACTTAGAGTATCAGTAGTTTCAGGAAAGCTGGAAAACCTGGATAGCTTGTGCCAAATATAGTCATATGGGTGTTTCCATAACGCTTCTGTTCTTTGCTGTAAGTAGGTGTGGGTTTGTGTAAGGTGGTGGCAACATTCACACATTGTATGTGAGCGAAATACAGAATGACATCAGCCTTTTAGCAGACCAATGAGGTCTGTGCATTCAGGTTTGTGATGTACAGATCAGTTTGAAACCCACACTTCCTACTGGACAGTGTAAATCAACTCCTTTTTGCTTTGTCAGGATGGAAAAACTTTTCAGCCCATGCATGTGTCTGTGTCTGTGTGCGTTTTCTTCGTCCTGTGTTAAAGTATGCTTTGTGTTGTGTGTGTGTGTCTGCATGTGTTCATATGCACTTAGTTTCACTTCAAGTGACTGGACTCTGCACACGGACACACCCAGTTCTCCCTTCACCTCGGTAGATAAGATAACGACTCCACTGCTTCACAAGGGACTGAGAGATAGACAGAAAAAAGTGAGAAAATAACACCATAAATGCATGGAAAACCAAAGCATAAATTACACACCTTTGGTGGCAAAAATCACCTTTGTTACTTCACTGTACAGTATATATACTAGGAAGCAGAGTGAGGATTCAGAGTGATTTATGCAGAGCTATGACATGAAATCTGAAGACTCGTGTGACTGAGGAGTACATGTGGGTGCATGGTTGTTAATATGCATTAACAGCATGCGTTGTTTACTTTTCAACTATGTTCTGAGTAACAGTCTTTAAGAGGGAGGTATAGAGAAATATTTTATCATCTTGTCTGCTCAAACCTGAAACAGACAGAAAATGTTGTAAGATCTTAAATAGCACTGATATGATTTCTTATATGCAGAGAACATTACACACCTTCAAACAGGCTTGTAAAAGCACAAACAGCACCCAAAAGGTTTAAATGGACTGTGTGTGAATTCAGAAGTTTATTCAAGATTCTTTAAACAAATAATCCAGTATTGTAATGTGTTTGCGAGTCTCCCATGTCCTGGTCAGAGATTGTTCATTAGGTGGCAACACAGATGACACTGATACCTTTTTAAAATCAATTCCTAAAACAGAACATGGATAAGATTGGTGTGAAAGCTTGAAAAAAACAACAGAGAATTGAGTAAACACAATGACAAGGGAAGTAACAGTGGGGAAAAGGAACCCAAAACTGTCTTTAAGTAATGTGGTCTAAGAAATGAGATGAGAAAATGGGAAGAATAGGAGAACATTTTGACTTTAAACTCAGAATTAAAAGAGGAATACAGTGAAACAGAAACAATACAGAGCTTTTTGCTTACATGTGCATGTCAGGCATGGTGAAAAAGCACAGTCACACAGAGGAAGCTGGCAGTAATATATCTTTATGGCAGCAGTCAGACTGAGGTCAAAGGTCGAGGGTTATTTCTAATCTTACCATTATAAATTTTATACATCAATAAAATGGCACTGCCATCATGAATCTGTGCAATCTTGAACCAGCTCATTTTTTAAAGGGGTTTACTTTATATTTTAGCTCTACATTTCATTTGCTTTGTGTTTTTAAGTCTTTTTACTTTTTCACATATTGACATTAGGTACAGTGTAATGCAGTCAAAAGTGGCAAATAAAAAGATACCACTGACATTGAATGGGTGTTTTAGAACCAGTCTTGTTGCCAAATGTTTAGACATAATCAATTTTTGAATTTGGCTGAACACTGACTGAAAAGTAAACCAGACAAAAAATTGTTGTCAATCTGATTTCAGGGAAGGAGTTGATGTTATCTCTCTGTCAACTTTCGAATACATATATGTTTTATAAATCATTATTTGTCCACCCTTAATTGAAAACAGTGGAAAACGTTGCCCCAATGGTAGTTTTAAATGATTAATGTTATCCTCAGTATTTCAGTATTATTTTTATATGTAACCATGGTAACCAAGAAGAAAATCACCAAGGAAGCTGCTGCTAGATTCTGATAGCAGGCTTGTACTCTTTAACCCTGTCTCAGCAATGACTGAAATTTTTTTCCTTATGGCATTTTTACTACCATAAAGTGTTATTCTGGAGTCCAGAGTCCTATTCCCTCCCCTTCCAAATCATGTTTAATTGCTCTCATTATGCTAGATCTTTGCTTTTGCCTGTAATTTGGCAATAGTGGCATGATAGTGTGTATGTGAGTCTATCTGAGTGCACGTGTTCACAGCAGATAAAAGCAATTTAATCTTTAGGGTGGAAAAAAGATCAATGTCCAGGACACAAGATGTAATGTAATAAACAAACAGCGAGGAGAAACAGCTTAATGAAAGGGACACTCTGTGGGCTGGTTGGCTACATGTGTATATCTTCTACTGCTGGAAACTGCTGTCCATCTTTATTCTATGCTGGCATGTGTTTATGAAGCGAATTATTTGTATGCAATTTATTTGCACACAAGTAATTTCTGAACTCAGAGCTTTTAACATAGCAAATGACACCTCATATCTGCCTCTGTATCTTGGAGATGCTGTTTGTTGGACAAAATACAATACAGTTTTCATGTGAATGTTTAAGTAAATCACTTAACACTCACAGAGACAGATTTTGATCTTTTATAATAGCCATAAAATGACAAGATCTGTAAACCCTGAACAGAGTTCAAAGGCAGGCTCTCCTCTGAAGCAATTCTCAAGTGTGTGTGTGTGTGTGTACGTGCATGTGTAGGTGTGTGTGTATTGATTTAAATTTGATCATTAATCTGTTTTACTATTGTCTTGTGACCTGTTGATCTTTACGAATTCCATCAATAAAGAACAGAATGAGTGTAAAAAAAATCTGAAAAAAAAAATCTCTCCTCACAGTCAGCGGGAAGAATGTAGAACAGACTAGTGGGGAAGCATGGTGTGGGTCATATCAATGTCATTAACATGCTTAACAGACACCTGTATCCAAGGCAACTCACAAGTTTACACATGTCTTCCACATTCTGTAACTCGTTTACACAGCTGGGTTCATAATGGACCAATCACACCTTGGGTCCAAACACAGTCAAGAGCTCAGAACATTACTCTGCATGGTGCTCATATCTACCCACAATATTGTCAAAGACATTAGTGCTGCAAAGCATGACAGACGCATAAAGCAAATAAAAGAACACACATTAAACCACTTCTGAGCAGCTGCTATCATATCCTCTAAAGCTAATATTAAATAGTATCGAATACAATAATAATGACAATGACAACAAATAAGTCTGCAGCTGTGTAGCTGTATAATCATTTTTATTCTCATTCAGTGGAAAAAATCAATTATCTCTTAAGCGTCACCATTTGAGCATTGGCATTATGAATGCCCTTCTTATCATCACTAAACAGAGGCCCGTACATGACCTGGGAGAGAACCACAACCTACATGGATCAAATAAAAAAAAAAGCATTTATGGTATTAGCAGTATTATAGAAGTTGATTCAGGATCCTTTTATTTATGATAATATATCATTGTGAACTAGTAGAAATGACATTAATTTTGTTTGCACAAAGTATCAAACTTGAAGCTCTGAGGCGCTGCAGATCGGCTAGCCCTAGTTTATTGTGCCAAGAACCAAATAGCAAGTTTGCTTTATGTTTTAGTGTGATGCATGTGCAATGGGAAGGTGCAGAGAATCATTGCTCAATGTTTCATTTGTGAAAAGTGAAAACTTGAATGAATGGATTTCATGGGAAAGTGCTGTAGAAAAACCACACCCACGCCATTGTTTCCACCCTGCTTCGCAGTGTTGTATGGTACCTTTTCACTTATGGCTATATGTGAAAGCACACAGTGCAGTGTTGCTATATAACACTGTCTACTGTACACTACTGAAACCAAACCACTTAAATATATGTTATTGATAAGATTAAAGATTGTATCTTGTCTATGTCTATGGGAGTATTATTGTGCTTGTGTGTTTCTGTGTGTGTGAATTTGTATGTGTGTGTGTGTGTGTGTGTGTGTGTGTGTGTGTGTGTGTGTGTGTGTTTCTATGTACAGTGTGGTTTACTGTAACTGTTCATGTCAGCTGCATGTTTTTATGAGTGTCTTCCACAGTGTCTGTTTCAGTGTGCTCCGACTGGATGCCTGTTTGTGTGTGTGTGTGTGTGTGTGTGCGCGTGTGTTTCTATGTTTGTAAGTGTCTGTGTGTGTGCATGTGAGGGGGTGACGGTGTTTCGCTGTGACTTCATGTCAGTCTGTGTGAGTACAGGATGTTGGATTGAGGGGCAGGGCTCCAGGCCTGTTAAATATTGACAGGAAGTGTAATCATTAACCTGTCCCTAACTCCCAACCTCCTTTAAACTGGCCTCTCTTTCGCTCTCCCATTGCATTGCTGACAGAAGCACCTCTCTTACTCCAACTGTCAGTAGTATCTCTGTTTCTCACTGTCTTTAATCTCATCTTTCCCTTTTCCATCCCTTTTATGAAACTTTCTCCCGGTCAATCTTTTTCTCTCCTTCCCTTATCCTAAACTCTCCAGGAACCATGTGAAAACCAACAACCGCATCAAATCGCATGGTGAGTAACGCTTGAAGTTAGTCCAGTATATATCTTTATTTTTTACCTCAGATGGTCTACAAAAATCTGTCAAAAAAGTAATTAGCCTCTTTGCCATTGGTAGTTTAATTAAATTATATTAACGTGTTTTTAAAATTGTTGGGATATGTATTTAAACCAAAGGATTCTGGTCAAGGATTAGGAGAGAAAAGTGCGAGAACCAATACAAATGCAACTAGGGGCTGGGTGTTCGGCACCTCCCCGAAGCCTATAATCGTCCATCGACAGAGATCAACTGAGTGACTACACAGCAAATTAGAGAGGTAGCGAAGTAATACTGGGATCCATATAATCCAACTGATTTCTGGAACATTCAAACATTAACTGCCCACAAAATAACTTGGTATAGCTTCTTTTTTACAATTTTAATCTTTTTGTAAGTTTTGCGGTTGGTGTAAAAATCTGCTGTGAATAAAGACAAATAAACAGACAGAGATAAGTTTGCTCATCTCTTTGTGTGAACTTGGACAGCAGTGTGATTGCAGGAGCAGTATATTATAAATGTGATTACCTAATTTTAATTACGAGAAAGCCGGGATACAGGAGTCATGTGACCTCTTTACTGTACAGGCAGATAATTATAGATATTAGTCTATGTGTGTAAGTTTGCACAAAGTTTGCACTTTGCACAAAGACATTAAGAACAATGTAATTTTCACTCAGCCAATGACAAATATTAGCAGCATTTGTATTCAAATAAACACATGTACTTGCTATGGTAACCAAATCAGATTAAGAACAGGAGTGTTACAGAAATACATTTTAAATGTGGACTGCAGCGCTGGTACGAGGAATTAATTACCTATATGTGATATGCTATATCTATAAATGATGACTTTGGCAAGTGAAGATGAGCTGTACAACATTATAGTACCCAGCGTTGTTGCCATTACATGAGAGGCTGTACTGTGATGTAGATAATAGTATTCCCCATGCACCAAATGCTGTGATTTCTGGCCAATGCACACAGAGAGCCGACAGTGAGTCTGGAATCCATTTGAAATCTGACAAGTGAGCCAGAAAAAAAGTGTGAAAACTATGACAGGGGGAGAGAGAGAGAGAAAGAGCAAGAGAGAGAACGTGATAGCTAGGGGACAAAAGCACCTGTGCGTCACCTTTAATTGTTTTATTGTTTTGTTTTTCCAAGGATAGAAGGAGAAAGGTTCACTGAGAGTCAAAGTCTAATGAGATAGCAGAAAGCGACACAGAGAAGTTGCTAGGCACTGAGAAGATGAGAAATAGAATTAAAAGTATGTGGCAAGCATAAGAGTTGATACTGGATGGTAGCTCTGAGACGTGCAAAACGGGTTGTACGAAATGGTTATTAAAAAAATTGAATGAGTGTGAATGGTAAAAAAAGAAATAGCAATAAATACAGCACAGCCTAAAGCAGGAAAAAGACACACCCATTGTACTCTTGTAAATTCACATTGCTACTTGTGCTGACAGCCACCATAAAAGAGATGTTATTTAGATAGGCCTCAGTACTTTGGTCATTCTGTGTGAGCGTCTATGGCAAGTCATAAAAATGGAGGGGAAAAAAAAGGGGTCAAAGTCAATTACTATCAGTTGCACACTCACGTGTTCTGAGCATCGGTTACCAAGTCCAAATCCTAATTTAACCCTAGTTTCTCTGTGTTCTCAACTTGGATTTTTTTGGCTTGTATTGCAGATAGTTGGAAGGTACACCCTTCCTGCCAACTGGGAAAACTGTGCTTCATTACAAAGTTCCCTCCGGATGAGTGTAGGTATGTATGTAGATGATATGTACACAGAGGTGTTCACATCTATGCACCTTACATGTGTCTCAGCGGTGGGTATTCCCTGCCAGTGATGGCGCTACGTGCTTGTGGTGCAAGAGTACTTTGGGATCTGGTGCTTGCTGGCTGTAACAGCAACTCCATGTGGAAGCTGTCAGTGTTCCAGTGGAGCTGCTGTTATCTGCAGAGAGACACCCTTAGCCAACCGTGGCAACGGTACACCATCATGGAAACCAGTGACCCGACACTCTGTGTCATTACCAATGGTATATTATGCCACATTAAACCATGTAATTTGTTGTGTATCTCAGCTATATTTCAGTTTTACTGTCTGTCTCAGTTCTCTGTTCTGTATTCCTTGGGTATACTTGGGTATAATGTGACAGATGAATGTAGGAAGAAAGATAGCGTCCTCTGTCTTATCACATCCATATAGTGTGAATGTGTTTAATTTTGTGCCAAATCCACAGTTTGAAGGTAACAGAGAGTAAAAATGTTAAAGCACGGAAACAGGATGTTATGACTTTAAAATGTGATTTAAGAAATAAAACATTTCTTTCAGTTTTTAAAAAAACATTCAGTTTTTATTTTTCATCCATGAGGGGCAATGAGGAAGCAGGGACACAGAGTAATGACCTATGAATTGACAGCCGGTGTTTGCTATTGGACTGCCTGTCAGTTCTGTAGGCCACTGCCCTGTTTGTCCTACCAACACACCCAGATTTCACCAGCGAGAAAGGAGGGGAGGCTGCTAGAAAGGTGGCCCAACAAACAGAACTGGCCTGGACACAGGCCAATGCCTTAGATAAAACTGAAACTTGTATCTGCCATCTGTTAGAAAACGTAAATCTGCCTTAAGGTTCAGCCTCAGTGTATCAGTGAGAGCGAATGTGTTCTCCATGTTCCTTTTATTTCTGGAATTTTCCCAAACCAGTCAATTAATAAACTGATTTTTCATAGTGAACTGTGTGGATATTAAACTTTTGTAACAGTGCCTCTCAAAGCTAATGATTATGGGAGCACACAAAAATGCATTTACCAAAGGAAAACAAACATTGAAACAACAGTGAAAAATAAAGCTGAAAAGAAAGAGAAAGCGTCTTGAGCATTAGAACTTACAGAACTTCACCACTAGACAGAGATGTTGTGAAGTAAATAATCTTACCATATGAGTCAGTGTAGTTGAATGACACCCAACACCATGAATGTCACCCCCCCTTTTCTCTCTCCCTGTCTCTGTCCTCAGCCACCTTTCTCATTCAACTTTCCAAATTTGCTCAACTCCATACAAGAACCCACTTGTTCACCAGGAAGAGAGGAGGAGGGATTCCCCTTCAATTCCCCTCTAGATCATATCTTCTTTCAGCTTTCATTTTCACTCCTCTGCCCTCCACCGGGTCACCCAACCCATGTATCTCAAATGTCATTTCATTACTTAACATCATTATATATCAAGTAGCTGCTACATATTGTTAGTGTTCATTGAAAGCAAAAGGTCACGATGAACAATCAGTCAGTCAGTCAAATGAGGAATGTACTCACAAACTCAATGTCCTTGGATTTAAATTCATATTCAAAGCAATCTGGATCTCTGAATGTCCCTGAATGAAATTTTATCAGCAATAAACTGCAGTTTATATTTATTTCTTGTATTGCACTGCTTTAATCCTGATGAGTAGTTTCCAGTGCATGGTTCAAATGTGACAATAACCTGGATTGACCTGCATATATAAATAAGTATGTGTGTGTGTGTGTGTGTGTGTGCGCACGCGCGTGTTTGTGTGTGTGTGTGTGTGCGTGTGCGCGCTCTCTCTCTCTCTCTCTGTATGAGTTCATGTGTTTTTGGTGTAAAACAAAGGTTACTGAGTGAACAATTGACTAGGTGAGAGGATGAGGGAGTGAATGAAAGAGATATGCTACTCCAGCCAATCACAGCAGGTTATAACAGAGGGACCACAGTGAGTTGGCTCAAGTCTTTCATGTTATTCTTCATGGAAGGGTTCCTTTGGGGGGAAAAAGTGGCCAGGAATCTGCATAGGCTTTTATAGGACCTTTAACTGTGTGAAGTACCATTCCACTCGTGTTTAACTGGCTGACCAAGCGTCAAAAACACCCATGAGCCCAGCACCTACAGTTCATTAGTTATAAAAAAACTGCAGCTGAAGAGGTCTGCCGATCTTACCTCTTGAAGGGATCAATGTGATTACAGAGTATCTAAGCATACAGTAGTGTTGCATAATGGTGTAAGATCTAGACTTGTAACAAGCGCGTTACAGACGTCAATCATCAATTTGGCACTGACAATGAAAAACGATAAAATTGTGGGGCAGGTCTGAGTTCAGGTCCCTGTGCTGTTTGTGGTTATTGGACAGGTTTGATTATGGGCCTACTTAAGGTAGAACACATTACTTTGCAAGCCACTGGCTATGCGTATGGGAGGGAGAAATGAAAAGGCATAGAAATGAATAGCACAGTGTCGACAGGTAAGTGGGGTTGGTAGCTCACTCAGTCATATTTATGGAGATCATATTTAGGCCATTGAGATGTGGTGACATATTTGTTGATAGATTAGTGACTGTGTGAGATGCCAAGTTGAGTTTTTACATGGCTTTGAATACAGAAACAGCCTTTAAATAGAATTTTTAGAGATGGCTTTGTGGCAACATTTCAGAGGTCAAAGAGCACTCCTTCTAGATTTTTTTTTTTTTTTGAGGTTCTGAGATTTCAAGGAGAGATTTGGAAAAAGTAATACCCCAAAATTTGTAATTTTGATTTCTGGGGCTTGTAGATATTATTATTATGACTGGATACTATATAAAAAGAAATTCTCTGCACTTTGAATTCCCCAAAATTCTTTTGGAGGTTTACATAAATCTCATTTTAATTATGCTCATATGCCTATTTACCATTTAATAAGTGAAAGGTATTTTAATTGCTTTGCTTATTTGATCAAAATGATGGAGACAATTACACCTCATCAGTGACTGTGTCATGGGTTGTTTAATAAATTACCCATAAAAATAACTTCACACCCCCAAATGAGATATTTAGCACTCAAATAACTATTATTTGCATGATGTGCAGTTGAAAGAGGATGTGGGTGGGTAAAAAAATGATAGATGATCACATGATCCTCTTCTGGACTAAGGAGAAATAACACTACTATTTGTGACAGATGAAAACTGGCCTTGCCAGTACAGTCTTGAAGACAGCATACAGCAGTCTTGAAGACAGCAGTCTTGAAGGCAGACATGTTGAGACACTGCATATTTCCTGTTTACAGTCCTATTACTGTGGTATCGGATATTCAATTTTATCTTCACTTTTGTTGTACTCTTCAGCATAAATGAATCAATCATTTTATTATGTCATTTAACAAAAGCTTTTTAAAAAAGTGACTGAAAATACATTCAGTCAAACACATATAAAGTTTTCAGGCTGCAGAGTGACTCAGGCAGGTAAGGTATTTGTTCTGAGCACAGGATGAGCTCTACAACTCAGACATGGGGTCAATTTGTTCACAAATAATGTCATTCGCTGACAATGCCCGGGAGCGCATAGTAAAAGAACACAGTTGGCGTCGTTTCTCCAGGGTTATGTGCATGACATTGGCTGGAGTTTCCTCTGCCTACAGGTCCTGACACGCTGCACCTTGCTAGGCACCTGTGTGTCACCCAGATAATGTCAGGAAGGTGTGTCTATCCTCCGACCAGAGCTCACTCTACTGGTGCACTGTGGGGCATGTAGTGTGAAAAATCATTGTTGGCATGCCGGAAGGGTTTGGTCCTGTGAAAGTGCAGAAGGTTGTTGGTCTAATGTACAATTGGTGACTCAAAGAAGGGCAGAATGGGGAAAACCATAAATGGAAAAAAGGATAAAAATTATGAACACGTTGTAAAAAATCTAAAAAGGAAATACATTTAAATAAACATTTTAACGTAAAACATACATTAACAACAACATTTAAAACATTTAACTTAAAATTCAACGTAATATGAAATGTTTCACATTTATACATCTCACCTACATGCATATATCATCTACATCTATTTCTAACCTTTCATTAGCATCATACATATAAAAATTAGTAATCTACTGTTCATCACCCGTACAAAAAGTACCGTATCATCTACCATAGCATCACCCGTATAAAAAGTAATGTTAGTAATGTGGTGATATGGGATGTTCTTTAAACTTTCAGAGGGGGCTTTTATTTTGACGTGTACTGCGCGCTTCCGGTTGCCTAGATACAATATAATACGGCAAACTTCGTGTTGACTTTACACCCGACCGGGGCGCTAGAGCGGAGCCTGGGGACAGGAACCAGCTTGCACGCTTTATGAAAGTTTGACAGAAGGCAAGTCTGTAACATCAGGCTACGGTATACCGAAGCCTGAACGAACATCATATTAAATCGGATTAATTTAGAAGCAAATTAGTCCATTAAATCTAAAACTTCTTAGGAATCTTCCCGGCTGTTGTAAAAGAGTTAACGATACAGTTAAACTACTGCTACTATCTAGTACTAGTATCATTTGTGAAGACATCGCTGCCTCGCTCGCCAAGTGACCACTCAGACTGTCAGTTTTTCCTAAATACAAGCAGAAAAGAAGCGGTTCCGACTTCAGCAAAGGAGATTTCCAATTTGCAACCGAGTTAAAGCTAGTTAGTACAATTATTTTAGAAACCTAAGTTACTATCGTTGCTAACGTCAGCTGTTCTGCTTGCTGTTCGTTTTGAAGAAAAACACCATGTTCAGCTGGGCCAACAAGGAGGGGAAGAAAAAAGACCCTGAACTATTTCAGACGGTTTCGGACGGGCTACGACGGCTGTACCGGACCAAACTCTTCCCCTTGGAAGATGCCTACCGCTTCCATGATTTTCACTCACCGGCGTTGGAAGACGCTGACTTTGACAACAAGCCAATGGTTCTTTTAGTCGGCCAGTACTCGACTGGGAAAACCACCTTTATTCGGCATCTAATGGAGCAGGACTTCCCCGGTATGCGAATCGGTCCCGAGCCGACGACCGACTCTTTCATAGCGGTCATGCATGGCGACCAGGAGGGTCTGGTACCGGGTAACGCTCTGGTGGTTGACCCCAAGAAGCCATTCCGAAAGCTGAACGCTTTCGGCAACGCATTCCTTAACAGGTGAGGTGGCCCATGTTACATTAACCTTATGTCTGACACTTGAGTACGTCAAGTCACAAGAGGTCATTCATTTGTTTCTCTACCTAACGGTAGTGAAACCAGCTAGACTGGTAGCTGGATGATTTGGAAAAAAAGCCCCATATTGCGTAAATTACCGTCAAATTCTAGCTGTAAGTTAATCTATAGAATTAATTTACGTTCTCAGTATTTCTATCCAATATGAAAGAGTCCGAGTCAATTAACAGGTTTGCAAAATGCCAAATATGCGTATTAACTTCAGTAGCTTGGTTAGTTGAATTGCCTGGTGTATGTTCAGTTTGGAATGCTCAAAAGTCCTCTTTAACCTTAGGAAAGGTGTTAAAAGCATGAGGACTGTCACACGCTTAAATTCTTAAAGCTTGGAAAATAAAGTCCAAAGATGTAACCTTCGTACGACCCACAAACCTTCCGCAAGTGATCAATTATTAACCATACATAGTTAGCCAAGCACCGTTCATTCTTTCTTAAGCAATTGACCGGTCATAATTATTTGTAGCGGTTACCATGGATTTGACGGACATAAGTTTTTAAGTTTGAATGCAGAGTTCTGGGAATGTATCACGACGTTTATCCGGTATTTTGTACTGCTGTCACATTCAAGACGCCTCAAACCAAGACGATTGTCTTTTGGCGAAATCAATTATTAACTGACATTGCTCTGAGTACCCAGTCGATCTGGAAATTACCGGAGCGAACCACACCGATTTCACTTTCCACGTGCATCTACCCCCTAATTATTTCAGTATGTCTTGGATGCAAGCCGTCCCTTTCATTTGATATTCTATGATATTAACGTATAGAATGAAAGACACTGAGACACTGCATCTGTGATTGACTGCCCTGTGTGTTCCTATATTCATGAACTATCTCAACAGGTTATGTAATGCACTGTTTCACTTGGTGGTGGTAGAAGAAAGAGGGTGTGGATTCTGCGAACCTCTTTGTGAACGTTTATGGTGTACCTTTATATTGCACCATTTGGCTATTGAATATACTGCATGTTGTCTTCTGACTTGGACTGGTAACATATTGTTCCCAGCTGTCACTGTTTGTATCAAAGTGTGGTGCTCACAGATGGGAGTTTTAAGGATTTAGCTGTTTGAACTGTTCTGTGCCTGGCTTCCACTGGCTTGCAGTGCAAGCAGAAGTTGCTTTAACTGATTTTGCAGTCTACTAACAGTATAATGCAAGCTCGGCCTACATTTTATATTGCCAAAACACATCATTGTAGATCAGTTAAAATGACAGTGGTAGAGAATGATGTGTAGGGCTCTACAAGCCTGTGTACACTGACCAACATTTGAAAGAAAAGGGTTTTAAGAGTTTGAAATTGCACTGTAAGATAGTTGCATGCAATTTTTAAAATATTGGCCTTATGTAATGCACAGTTTGTCCCACACTTTGTCCCAGATGTCCAAAATACCCATAGGTGTACAAACACCCACATTTGGCAACCAGTGATTTAAAATTCAACACAATTGAGATCCATTCATTATAATTATGATGCTTTTGTTGAACTACCCTCATCAGGCTGTGGAAAGTTGAGCGTGAGAGGGGTATGTCTAGACTTTATCAGTAGCATTAGACAGTGTACCAGTAGATTGACTGTAGTGCTTAGTGCATAGCTCTACATATTGCTTTTAATTTGACAACTGTAATCAATATAAAAGAGAGTTAACTTCATAGGTGCTCTGACTTTTTTTCTTTAATTTGGGTGGTTGGGGACAGGGAGATAATGTACTAGGGAGCCTATATACTTAATTTTGGATTCAGGTTGAAGATGATGTCCCTTCAAAGCTAGAAAACCAACTCCCTCTGCGAAAGGAGCATTACCAGACGCTAGATTAAACTCTGCAAGTGCCTCAGGGACGGTGACTTTGAGGACAGGCACAGTGGGTGACTCTATATTAAACATCAGGCCCGACTATTTAAAAGAGAGTGGGAGACGTGGTGTGGAATGACCGAGACAGCAAGGGGCTCTCCCAGGTCAGGACTGTGATGTGGGTGAACTCAATGCAGAGAAGGGGCAAAGAACAGGAATGCTAGCGGATGCAGTTGTCCTTTGACCCCTTAGGTCTTAGCCAAGGGGATGTTCAAGAGTAATGGTCTCTCAGACTGTCTTACTCCCTTTCCGCTGCAGAGCTGGAGCCAAGCTAGTACAAGATGGAGGTAAAGCCAGTTGGTCCAGTACATGTTATACTACATTACTTTACTGGCATTTAGCAGATGCTCTTATCCAAAGTGACTTACATTGGTTAGTTTTTTACAATTTTACCGATTTATATAGCTGGATATTTACTGAGGCAATTGTGGGTTAAGTACCTTGCCCAAGGGCACAGCAGCGGTGCCCCAGCAGAGAATCGAACCAGCAACGGTTATGAGTCCTGCTTCTTAACCGCTATGCTACACAGCTGCCCCGTGTTGCTGTTACGTTACATTACCTCCATCTAAAGCTGTAGCACTTTCACACTAAATGCTGGCATCTGCCCAGATTGAGGTGACTGCCTTGACCTTGACTTTGTTCATTCTTATGATAAAAAATTGTCTACAGTATGGACTTGCACAGCTGGGATTATTATTGAGGCAACAAGTAGCTTCCTTGTTTTTGGAACAACTATGTCGAATGTGTGATTTGAGCCATAACAGAGGTCACATGCTCTGCTCGCATAATTCTGATTGGTTAAATGACAACGGACATGAGAAAGTATGACTGTATTCACCTCCATGATAAAATGTCAAATAAGGGCATTACCAAGGTAAATCAACGTTCTTCAGGTCAATCCTGAAAAGCATTTAGTGGCCTCAGTCTGATGTGCTCTTATCATTTGAGATCATGTGGAGCCTATTTTGTATTCTTAATGGCCAAACTAATAGATGTTTCTAGATCTCCTGTGTTAACTCTTTGGCCATCAAGTCACAAATCACTTTTACTTCATGCCTGTTTAATGGTGCTGTTTAATGGGGTTTGTAAGGTCCAAGCTGCTGTTCATTAGCTCAAGCTCTTCCTTGCCTTATAGAGGAACCCTATTTGTAAAAGGGGCACTTCTGCATAAACTTTACATAAACTTAACTACATAAAGTGCTAATCTGCAGACCAGATAAAATACAGATTGCTAGCTGTGTCAGAGCTTGGCTGGGGAGGAGTTGGAGGCACATGTTAAAGTTCGTCAGTCTCTTGAGTTGCACAAATTCAGTGACACTGTTTATTGTGGAGACTGCCAGTGTTTTCCATGGCAATAATCAGATGACATTCATTGAGGAATCACTAGTCAAGATAAAATTTTTAACTGCATTGCTTAGCCAGCTGTTGAAAGTGGAAAAAACCAGAGTCAGTGTGTTTGTCACTCTTGTGTCCTATGTGCAATAAACAGAAGTAGTAACTTGGCAATTTTATGAAGGACACATACACACCATGATCAGTATATATATATATATATATATATATATATATATATATATATATATATCATATATGTATATATATATATATATATATATATATATATATATATGTTTTCACCCAGAGCACAGTAAAACCCCTGTCATGCTCAGAATAATATATAAAATATTTTGCACTTACTTCCCCTGACAGGGATATCACAGGGGTCTCCTTCACACGTACGTAACAAGCACACAGCCATCTTCAACCTTAACATCAGCCGTAGGAAACACTATATGTGCGTGTGTGTGGTGTGTGTTTGCATGAATCTGACAGGCTGGTATTTGCCAGCGTGTGTCTGTGCTTCTCCGCGCTGTCTCTGTGTTTCGGCACTGGCAAGGAGAAGGAGACTGCAGCGCGTACTGCAGCTGCCGTAGAGTGGAGGTTGTGGAATGAACAGAATGCATGAGTCACGGGAAGGAGGGGGGGAGGAAAGAGCTACGATGAGGGAAGACTTGCCCGTTCCAGAGGGAGTGCGGTGAATGGGCGATAAAGGAAAGAGAAAGTGAGTGGAAACAAAAAATTAAAAATGACAAGGGGATAAGGGTAGGAATGGGGAGGCTAAACATTGAGGGGGGTTTTCCATATGACGGCAACCTGCAAATATGCCACAGCAATGAGCTGAGGATGGGGAAGGTGGCGAGTGATTTTGGGGGAGTGAAATCGTGGATGGTGTGTACTCAGATTAGCCCCGTTCCTCAGATCATGGAAAAAAACAAAGTCAGGAAATTCCTTGCTTATTTATTTTAGAGAAGAGCAGAGGAAGAAAAATTTGAAGAGAAAGTAGAATAAGGTTAATTCCAAAATACATGTTTATGGACCCATATAGCTTTCATATAGCGCTCTCATATTTTTTTCCATGTTATAACACGACTCACTAACATATGTCTTACAACAAATTTTGGCAGGAATGGAGGAACCAGCCCTAGAGATGGTAATTTCCCAAACTCACTTTCTCACTGGTCAGCTCCCCTCCAAAGTAACTGCACCACTAGGGGGAAAAAAGGCAGCAAAAAGGAACAAAAAAAAGACACAAAGGCAGCCTTTGAACTGTCTTCACCAGTTAGAACTAAGGGTGTTTTTGTTAGCCAAAAGTGGCTTTGAGAAAAACTACATAACTGTTCCTCAAAGGAATACCGTATTGGAGAACATTTCTTTCTTTTCTGCAAAATTGTATGTAACCAAAACATGTTTCTGGCAGTCCATTTCTCATCTGCACATTGCTGGAGAAAAGCATTCATTTTCCACCTGTTTATCAATGTCTCCCCTTCTGTCCCAAGGTTTGTGTGTGCCCAGATGCCAAACCCAGTCTTGGAGAGCATCAGTATCATTGACACTCCAGGTATCCTGTCAGGAGAGAAGCAGAGAATCAGCAGAGGTTAGTAACCCCTCTTTCTTCCTCTCTCTCCCTCTCCCCCTGTCATCGTACCCTTCTCTCTGTCGAGGTGCACTGATTCATCAAGGTTTTTTTCCACTTTGCTTTTGCTGCTCTCTTTTCTGCATCTGTGTCCTTCCTCCCTTCAAATTCATATGTGTGCATCCACAGACACAGGAACATGTAGAGACACTACTGCATGCTCCATTTAAACATTAGCTGGGTTGATGTAAGTAGCTTGTAAGGTAAATTAATCATACTGCACAAAATTATGTTCTCACAGATTTGTACGTAAATTACTCATGCAAGATCTGGACCTTCATCCGAGTAAAGGAAGCTGTTCAATTAGTTGTAATAAACTGCATCTTAATACTAGGACATTAGTGGGGTGTATTTTCAGCCGTCCTGTTTATGTCAGGACCTAACAAATTGAGGCCAAACCCCTGTGTGTGTGTGTGTGTGTGTGTGTGTGTGTGTGTGTGTGTGTGTGTGTGTGTGTGTGTGTGTGTGTGTGTGTGTGTGTGTGTGTGTGTGTGTGTGTCTGTCTGCATGCAATACACAGGATAAACATACATTTACACTGTGCGTGTTTACAACGACAGTGCGCATACCCGTGTCAAATGTTAAGTTGTTGTCTACATACTGTATTTATGTATGTAGCTGGGTTTGCTTATATTACCCAGTGTCATGCAGAGCATCTTCCTGTCCTCCCCTGGTGCGGTACGTGTCTGTGTATTGTACCAGACCCTCTCCGGCCTCTGTGTTCACAATAACAGGAGCTACTGTGAGTGCCACCCTGAGATAAACAACCCAACCTAGAGCAGGGCCAGCAAGGGCCAGGAAACAGACTGCACTGAGACAGATGGACAGCAATGAACTGGGGGGGGGGTGCATGTAGTAAGAGGGAAAATATGGAAAAAGAGGCCAGTGGAGAGCGGAGTCGAAAAAGAGGTAAAATACCTAACGGACTCTTTGTAGTTCTCTTCGACTTCGCAATGAATTTTATCACACATAGTCAATTTATTTGAGCCATTGAATATGAATGAGCACACTTTAGCCAGCAGAGAAGCTGAATGGCGCAATCTGCAGTGCAGACTTGTGGAAACTGCAGGTTTTACAACCTTAAACAGACAGGATGAAGGCAACCTTTGCCCCCTTTTTCAGGGGCTGAGGTGTGGGAGAGAGGCACATGAGAGGAGGAGGAAAAGAGGGGTTGAGGTCAGAGTTGTGGAGGGGAGGAAAAGTTGGGCGTGGCAGCAGAAGGAGGGAAAGATAAAAAAGAAACAGGGTAAGTGTGAATGCACAGAGTCAAGCTGGCAGATAATAGACAGACTGGAGACAGTCAAATCAGGCAGAGGAATCATGTTGGGGATTTACTTGTGTCTACAAGGCCTGATAAGGACTTAAAGGGAGAAGGGTGCTTGAAGGCAGAGAGGGAAAGTATGAGACAGACAGCAGGTATGTATCACATATCTATCCACCAAGCAAACAACTTGGGCTTGCCAGGCTTGAATATTTGGTTGTTACAAAAGAACATCAATTACACGGAGCTAAAGCGAACCAGCAAAAAAATTCCTTTCAGGAAAAATGAAAGAATATCCATTATGACCTTTGTGAAATTACACTCAAAACCAAAAATATTCCACTGATGTTTGCTTTGGTACCATGCAGTGGTGTGTGTAATAAATTGAAATTAAATACAAAATCTTAGTGATTGGTAGCGTTGGTGAATTGGTTTGATTTATGGTGATATGAAGTGCACATACGCTACTATTCTTTCACAGGTGTTATGTAGTTATCAACAAACAGTAACCTGAAGAGGTGTACACTAAAACAGGTATGAAAGGAAAGTCCCTGATCTTCCCTTTTTTTGTGTGTGTGTGTGGGGGGGGTTGGAGTCTACAAGTTACACTGCCAGATTTGCAAGCTAGAAATAAGTGCCATGTCTTACTATATCTGGTCATTTAAACTGCCACGCACTTAAAATTGAAAGAAACCCAGTAATGATTATCACAGCCTCCAACTGAGTCATGTCTCAGAAGGCTAAAATGAAAGAGGAAGCGGCGTATTTTCCAGGCGGTCTGGTGCGTGTTTTTTTGAGGGAATTCCAATGATTCCCATCCAAAGCCTCAAGCAGATACTTCCCAGCAGTGCTCACTGATCCAGAGAATAAGAGAGATATTGTTATCTGTTCCAGTGTGGGAACTTCTCAAATAGCCAAGCAGGATTGCAGTAAATTCTATATTGTATGCAGTGTGTTGTACTGTATGTATTATATGTTTCATTATTATTCCTCACTTTGTTTGGGTGGAATTAAAGAAAAACAGAGGACTTGGTTTAAATCTCCAGCCACAGAATGTCCCCAAATATGGGCGTATGACAAAGAGACCATTGAACAGGATTCTCCACAGCGAAAACATTGGCTCTCATTGTGCCTCAGATGTTGGTTATACCCAAAATAAAAATCGTATTGGATTCTGTCCATAACTGTGGTCTGTATTTCTGTTATTCATTTTTACAAATTCAGTTAGCTTTATAGAGCCTGCCATTTTTAAAGCTGCTGCTAGGCACTCTGGGATTGATGGTGGCAAATAGCTGCATAAGTGAAGGTGTATAGTTTTATGTTTAGTGGACATACAGTGGATGGCTGGTATTGATTTGACTTGTTTGTGTGAAGTTGGAATTACTGTAATTGCATGGGTACTTCCTGCTATGTTATTAGCTTTGCCTAGTTGGCTACCTAGATTGGTCTACCTAGATTTTGACAGCACAGAGTAATAATTTTGAATAATGAATGATAAGTGAATTACAAAATCATGATTGAGTCATTTATGTTTATTTTTCATTCTGCAAGTTGGTTGGGTAACTAGTTATTGCTGTGGTGAGCAAGTTAGCTTACTACATTTTTCAGTAGGAAGATGGAAACCTATTTATCACCTGGATGCTTAGTTACTTTAGTGGGAAAGTACAGGACAGCCAGTTGACAGTGTTGTAAGGAAAAAACAGGGCGCGATTCCGATCTTCGTGGAAAAGTCTTTATTTACAGGAACGGCAGTTGTCAGAAATGCGTGAAACGCACTCTGGGTTCAGCGGAGTCAGATTGAACCCCGAGCACTCAGTGAAAGCATTCTTTATACTGATACAGAGCTTTGATGATGATCGACAATAATTAGCATACAGGTGGTAGACTACAGGAGGTCTGGTAATTGCATTCTCTTCCCTAGCAAGAACAGTTCTCAATCACCTATCACCGGTTTCTTTAGAAGTATCAGTTGCCGCAACGGCTAGCTGCGGCCAAAGTGACAATTGAAGTCTGTGAGCAGAACTGTGGTTACAATAAGGCCATCTAGACAAATGACTAACCTTAAGTGAGAGGATCTGTGCTATCATATGCCGCACTGAGTGAGCTGGTTTAGGGACCTGGACCTAAATCTTACAGTCCCCCCTTTGATGCTTATATGCCATAAAGCATCACCCATTCCAGGTATCCTAGTGGCGGTGCTGTCCTGCCTTAGGTTGTCATCCTTTGCACGGACAATCTTACCCGTCATCGGACCAACACCTTTTTCCACTGGAACACTCTAAGCAGCACATCCTCAGGCCCCATCAAGCTTCATTACAACCACAGACTGACCACACTAACCTTTATTCAGTTATCTACTTTTAACCAGGACAGGAGACAGAGAACCACCAGCCAAGGAGACTGCTTAAGAAAGTTATTGGAACACAACAGATTTGGTGTAGGAGTGGAAAGCAGATTATTTAAGTACTTTATCCAACTGTGGTAATTCTCAATCAAACTCATAAATGGTTTCAACAAATCCTAACTGTTCTTCTGGTTTGGCATACATGGTTTCCTGTGTCACACTGATATCCAGGAAGTGGTAATTTCCTATTGACCAAGCTGAGCTGGGTACAATACAGAATGAAGTGCAATTAACAGGTTTGGAGCTCTTCTGCAGACTGGTCCATAGTTGAACTGGTGGCTACTGCACTATGGTATATCAGGAGCGCCGTTGTCAGGAGGACCTTGTACATTCCAGTCACTCTTTCTCCCTGACACTGCTCATCAACATCTGGAGACCACGCCGTCAGGTTCACCAGGACTGGAACATGGACCAACTGGATGTTGTTGATCAGGACCCCAGCATACGGTCTTGTCAGTACGCCGGACTGGGGAGCTGGTTGGTGCTCTGGACATTCTGCAGCACCACGGCAATGGGTAGAATTAACATCAAGACACCGCGCCACATCTCCTTTTTGTTGTTGTTGTTTTGGGTTGTTGGGATGTGAAAAACACATGCAAGAAGAAAGAATCTCCCCCCCTTTTCTCCCCACATGGGCATGACATTTGACAAACATATAGCAAGACAAACACAATTTCTTATATGGTTTCAGTTGATCCACATAGAACTGTTTCCTTGTGGACTGTCCAACTTTTGCCTTGTCCACCTCCTTTAGACCAACAGTCTCTTCTGAAGTGGCCTATTTTCCCACAGTTGTGGCATCTATCTGTAAAAGAGCCGTTTCTAAATCTCCTGCGTCCATTTCTCTATGGTGGTCTCTGCCCCTCACTACCTCCCCCCTTTGCCCAACAGTGCCTCCTAATGTGCCCCGGTTTACCACAGTTGTGGCATATAACAATTCCATTTGACTTACAAAGTGGGGGTATAAAGTTTGGTGTAAGGTTCGGTCTTTTGTTTGTGGGGGTACGGATGCGAGAGTTATACACTTTTGTCATTTTGCTGACTATCTCTGAATATGGCGTGTTGGAGTCTATATGTAATATGAGGGCGTTGCGCATGTATACATCACACTGTGCTATCAGAGCTGATTTGAACATTGGATCCTGCTGTGTGATATCGGGTATACCACTGTAAGCTAGGAAAGCGTCCAAAAGCCTAGATGAAAATGCTGCAGGGTGCTCCCCTTTTCTCATTGTAACCCCTGTTATTTTCTCCCAGTTAATGACTCTTGCCCCCAAGACCTCAAGCAATGCCTCTTTCCTCTCTCTATCATTAGCAGTTTTCCTCTGCACCTTTTCTGGGAGGGCCCTTGCCAGTGCACGTGGGAGACACATAGTCAGGACCACACAAGCATCTGAATCTGTTAAGCTATGCAAATCAACATATTGTTCCAAACTGGCTATAAATTCTAAAGGGTCCTGCTGAGATAGATCAAACTTCCCAATACTCTTGACTAATGATTCTAACTCTGTGGGGCTGAGAGCCCTAACAGTGGTAGTGGTGATGGCATTATCTTCCTCACCTGGGTGAGCGGTAGTAGTGGAATGGATTGGTGCCATGGGGAACTTAACTGTGCGGTCAGAGTAATGATCATAATTGTCTTGCAACTGAGAGGTTTTCTCCCAAAAATCATCACTTCTTTTATTTCTGCCCTGAAAATCTAGTGATGACCCTGTACTATTGTTTCTAGGTATTGTAGGATTTGATGGACTACAACTGTCATGTGTAGCCGAACTCTCAGTCACATTTCTCATCATAAACTGACATGCTGCTTCTGCTTGTTGTAAGTCAATAGATAGTCTTTTAACAGATGACTTAAGCATGTAATTGTCAGCTTTAAGTTCTGCAATTTCTTGTTTCAACTGCACTCTTTCCTCTTTCAAAACAGTTTCACCCGCCTGGTAATTTTTCATAGTCATTATACTTTCGCAAATTCGTGAGTGAAGCACTTTATTTTCCCTTTCAAGTGCTTCTTTCTCCGACTCCACGTTATCTAACCTTTTCTTTGTTAATTTGTATGAGGCAAAAATCGCATGAAGTGCATTAGCAACCCTTCCTTTCTTGTTTTTAGGCATTTTGGGATAATTTTCGAACTGGGACGCAGCCCACTCATAGGGCTCATCCGTGATGTTCTCAGTCCCATTGAAGATTCCGCATGAACTGTGCTTAGCAATATATTTAACAATTAAATCTTCCATTATGGATGAAGTTGTAACAATTCCGTAGGCTAGTCACAACCAGTCCCCTCTGATGACTGTACGTTATCTAGTTACTTTAAGATACCCGCAAGTCTAATTATTCACAGCTCCAGTGCTTCGGACGCAAATGAATAAAGTTTCCACACAAACAACAACGCTAACAACTTTAGAACTCTGCCACGGTACGTCGGGCGAAAACAACAGTACTTCGGGTAATCGTTTTAAACTTCACAGAGCCGCAGCGCGTCGGGCTCGCAACAACACAAGTTTCAACAACAACAACACTGCCCCGGTACTTCGGGCCCAGCAAATTCCCACGGTCCAGTTACTTTAGGGCCGTCCTACTATAATCACTGCCTCCGTACTTCGAGCGCAGTAGATTAAAAAGATCCAGTTACTTTAGGATCTAACTGTGGTTACAATAAGGCCATCTAGACAAATGACTAACCTTAAGTGAGAGGATCTGTGCTATCTTATGCCGCACTGAGTGAGCTGGTTTAGGGACCTGGACCAAAATCTTACAGTGTGATATATTCAAGCTTCAGGGGAACCCAAAAACACTCCTGGCAGGCATGTCATTTTGTTGCTACAACTTGCAAACAGTAATTATTTATTCACTCACGTCATTTATGTTTTCAAAAATACCTCTCCATATTCGGGAACAAATGAATGTCCCCTTTCGATGACACAGAAGTTGGCTTCTGCTCCTGTCTTAATTATTGATGGTATCAATATTAATGCCACATGGGTGGAACATGGAAACTCTACTAGCCCCTAATAAGCATACATGAGTCTTTTTGAACTGTTAGCTCCAGCTGCATACAAGGACCAGATGCATGCCATTGTTACTGGTAATGGGGCAAAGTCCCCAAAGTCTTTAATCCTAGCCTCTGGATCAACAATTACATTTTGGTGAAAATGTCCCCCAGCAAAACTAGATGGGATACTGTAGGGATGTTGACTTAAGTCTAGGGGGGGAAAAATATAATGTTCCACTTGGATTTTCCCACTCCATTGTTTAAACTTGCTGGCACAGTTACAGCCCTTATGAAGGCAGTTAATAATCTGCTGATGTCTGCTGACTCAACCTGGACTCTGCATTGGTCCTCAGCTCAAAAGCCCCTTTGCATTCTGGTTAATCTGGGTGCTGCATTTAGGTTATGGAAAAAAGATTCAGGTGACTTTGTCATAGGTTACAAACAGTTCAGGTCATGCATGAGCGAAGGGCAGTTATTTGCTGTGGAGTTCCATCAGATGTGGCTGTAAGGGTCCTATCAGACAGCAACTTGCCTAACACTTGAATGAAAGCAGATTTCATCTGTAATCAAAATAATGACTTCCCTCTTGTCATGGAGTCCTGTGGTGAAATGACAACCGTGGAGCACCGTGGAGTTCTCAGTTATTTTGTAGCTACATGCTGTATTTGTATATGTTTTGTCATGTATATTTATGTGTATAAGCAGATGTTTTAAATTTGAATTCAAAATACAAGATGTGTTGAAGAGTTATGCGTAGGTTGCCCATCTATACGATTTGCGATGAGTTGAAGAAGGAAAAGGAAACCTGAGACCCTGGAAGCTTCATAGACTGGAGCTACTATCCTTTGTGTTGTCTACATAGTGTATAGTGGAAAATTGACCTGTAGCAGTTAAATCTGTTGCTGTGTGTCATTCAGAGTAGTCCCTCCGGGTTCAGTTTTGGGACAACCCATTATTTACTATATCATGTACATTCCTCATATACAGCTAACTTCTAAGTGAAACTGTATTATTTTCCTTCTCCCTTGGAGTTAGGGTTCCCTTTCACACTAATAACTCCCTTCACACATTACACTTAGTGATTATGTGGCCATTGCACTGCTTTTTGCATCTTTGTGGGAAAAGATTTTAAATTTGCCAGTCCTTTTGTGGAGATGGTTCATCCACCCCTCATGTGTCAAGTTGTTCAAATACTCACACATTCTCCACTTTTACTTCTGACTGACACAGTGTATGGATCTGCTATGGTTACCACCTCTTTTACAATCCAACTTTAAAAATCATTGTTTACTTTGCGTACTGCAATAACTTTACAGAAAAGTTAATCAAATAGACCATGTTAAATAAGTTCTGAAGTATCCTCTGATATATGGCTTGAAGAAGAAAAATGACGTTTTTTAAGAGATCACAGATTCTGTAATTAAACTATTATTTTAATAAGTATTAGTATTTTAGTAGTATTTTAATAATTAGACATCAGTCAGTTAATCACTGTACTAAATGGGCATATGTATCTGCCTTCAGTGCCTGATTTGGGGTATTGTATGTTGCATACTTTTTTTCTGTGTCATTTTTGCTGAAAATATTTTTAGGACAACTACAGTTCCATGGAACCTACACGCTTAAATGCAAGATCCCCTCCCTTCAAAAATCTTGGGGTCCAAAGCCGCAGATCTGCTGGGCAGGGTCATCTGAATATCTGGCAGTCCTGGTGTAGTTCATGGAAACAAAAAGGTTACAAAGAAACAACGTGTTGGATGGACGCATGATCCAGGACAAGGAGGTTATTAGGAAGGTTATCACTGCTAAACACACAGGCGCACACTAACTTACTTACACAAAGAATTCAGAACCCCTGCCAGAACATGATGTCACTACACCAATTAACTATTGTGCTTTGGAACTTAAATTCCTGTTCCCCGGACATGTTCCTACAGTAGATGTTTCCTTTTTGGGTTCTCCAGTAATTGAAAAACAGGCTTGTCTTATCTTTCAGAGGGTGGGGAGAGGGGGAAATGTGCTATAAAATGAGTGAAGGTAAAATTCCCAAATAAACTGATGGATTTGACTTTGAAATAACTTGAAGTAATTACTCCCTTGCCCATACATATACACGTATTTTATCAAATAATGACTGTCCCTATCCCTATGTAAGCGACACAGTATGGTTTCTAAGGCCTTGTGCATTTCCTGGGATGGGATGACATTGTGGAAGTGGTGGAAGTATGTGTGTTTTGGGAGACAGAGCAGTGACAAATATCTTATTGTGAATAGCCGGAGTGCATTGTTTGAAGACGCTAATTTAAAGAGTTCCCGTTCCAGCTTAATGTAGACAGACAGGCTCACAGTAAGACAGCTGGGCATGCCTATTTCTGTGTTACTCCCATGGCTGGTGTCAGTTTACCAATTTGGGCCTTATAGGGGTTAGGCTATGTAACAGGTCTTCTATATGACAGTTGCTGCACAGGGGAGAGCTCCCCCACACAGAGACAGCTGACATTTATTCGTACATACTCCACCACACATAATGACACATAGAAATTGTGCTATGATATAAATTTGTAATTTGTAAATTTGCACTTCCAGTCTTCTGCAGACATGCATGTAGATGCTAACAAACTCACACAATTGCAGTCTCTCTTTCTCTCTCTCTGTCTCTCTCACTCTGTCTCTCTCTCTCTCTCTCACACACACACACACACACACACACACACACACACACACACACACACACACACACACACACACACACGACACAACCCACACAACACACACTCTCTCACCCTCTTAGATCTTCTCACATACACACAAATACATCGGGGAACCTAGAGTGTCGACGTAGAGGTTTCCATTTGTGAAACAGTGGAAGGAAGGAAGAAGGGAGGAGAGGGAAGGTGGGGGGTTACGATATGTCACTGGAAAAACAGAATAGCTTCCAGTCTTCTGTGGAAAGGGCCAGGACTGATCAGGGCTTTCTGTTGTATTCACAGATCTTAACCCACACTGCTCCAATTTATGTAATAAAACTTTGTGAGTGAATAATAACAATAATAATGTTGTTTGTCATTTAACTGTTTTCAGTTTGCTTTCAGATTTTGATTTGTTTCCCATTTTCAGATTTTGATTTGTTTCCCATTCTCTATTGCATTTTAACTGCTGTGGTCAAGTTTTAGTTCTGTAATTGCTGATATACCCTTGTGAATTATTTTTAAATTCAAACTTCTTAAAACTTAAATTCAAAATTCGAAAACTGAAATCTATGAATAAAAAAAACTGAAGTGTTTGCTTGAGCCATTTTGGTTTATATTTTTGTGTAATCTTTTATTTTCAGAATCTCCTGGTAGGACAGATTAGATTAAGCATGATGTACTAGGGTAGTAGAGAGTACTGGGGTGCTAAAGTGCCATTACCACAACAGAAGTAAGATACAAAGCAGCACTGTTTAGTGAACAGGAAAAAAAGGATTTATTAACACGTGGAACTTACTCTCCATGTACCAGCAGTGGTTCCCAGAAAATCTTGTAATTGCACTCACCATGGAGAACAAAACAGACGTAAACTGAGCAATCACCCTTTTGGGGATATGCAACAGGCTGCAGTCTATGTGAATAGATATGTAGTCTACTGGGGTGCGATATTACACTGTTCTGAGAGTCTTTCCCTTACATGATACCAAGTTGCTGTTCGGTTCAGAAAGCAAACCTCTTCCTCGTCTGTGCTGTGTTGGATTACACAGTCAAGGGATGAATCTGTTTCAGGTGTCCAAATGAAATCAGTTATTTCTTCGCCAAAAGCGTGAACATTTCCCTTCTACATGTAGTAGGCTGGACTGGATCATTCAGGATTTAAAATGTGCAGTCTGTAAACTTGATAGACTGAGAGTTCTGGTCAAATCTCTAGTTATACATAAAACGACACTGCTCATACTCTTAAATTCCACTGTTCTTCAGTTTACTTGAGCCAGACCCTTGACTTTTCAAGATCTAATTAGGAATAAGTCAATCCATATAACTTTGAATTTACTCTTTATCACTGTAACTTTGAACTTGCTCATTTGAGCAGTTTAATCTGACAATGATTGTTGTGCCCACAGATGTACCAAGGACTTGTTGGATAAACCTGTTAAAGACCGGTTGGACAACTACACCCATTTTTGTTGTTGTTGTTTTTGTAAATCTAGTCACAAAGACGGGTGGCTGTGGTATAAGATTTCTTACTTCAAAAACTGATTACATTGAGGATAAGTTAAACTAGTCTGTTTCTAGTGGGGGAGAGGGGAAGGGGAAGAAGTCAGTTCATTAGTTTAGTGTCTCAAATGCACAATTTATTGTGCTGAGGTTTTTCCTGTTTCCCCGTGCAGTGCTGAATTTGTCTACTCTGCAGCCAATTACCAGCTGCTGCCTCTGCAACTCGCTGCTTGGAAGGGCAAAAGGAAGAGGGTTACTTTTTTGTGTTGGTCACACTCTTTTTGTCACACTGAGAGAAGGGTGGGGTTATTTAGACATGAGTTTCCTCAAACAGGAAAAACGTTTTTCTTTTTCTGTGTGAAATATTTACCTGTTTGTGGATTTGTAGAGGAGGGGGGAACCTCTTTTCTCCTTGGAGACATTGGCAGGAAACACTGGAGTAGGGGGAGGGGGTGTGGGCAATGTCATCAGTGCTCATGCGGGTCACACATTCAGCATTTTGAATTTAACAGATTAACCTTCACATAATTGTGAATGAGGCCTGCACCCTTTAAGGAATTACAGAATCAGTGACTGGAGTGAATTCCTGGAAAAGAGTATTTTTCACCTGCTTTGCAGATAGGAGGACCACCACAAATGTAACACCTTGTATGTCTAGCATTGACACATCTGTTTGGTGGGCCTTTAGACAACCTGCAACCGTGCAAAATGGAAATGGAACGTTAATGGAAGTTAAGATGATTTGAACTTTCCTGGTTGCACTAGGGGCCACCTACATGTTCAAACAATGCCTGCCAAACTTAGAGGTATCAAATTTTGTTTACAAGATGCCCAACAATATACCCTGGAATGGAGAAATATCTGTTTTTGGATCAATTCTTTCTTCTCATCTCACTTGCCAGCACAAACGTGTCCTCATAACTGACAGAGAACTGTGAGAACTGTTTAAAAGACATTCACTAGAAGGTTCGCTATACTCTAACTTCTGGTAGCTAACTAGCCAGCTGCAGCAAGTATTTTCCAGCAGGTGTGTTGAACAATGTGAACTGTTTGTTGCATGTGTAAACGTAGTAAGAACCAGCCTTGAAATATAAACATCCCCGACGTAGCATGGTACTGATATGTGAGTATTTTGTGAGGACAGGACAACCCACATGAAGTCATCCTCAGTAGGTTGCTTTCATTCTGCTCTCATTTCTCTGTCTTCTGCTGGTCTCCCTCCCTGCAGGCTATGACTTCGCCGCCGTGCTCGAGTGGTTTGCGGAGCGGGTCGACCGCATCATCCTGCTCTTTGACGCCCACAAGCTGGACATCTCGGACGAGTTCTCCGAGGTGATCCGCGCCCTGAAGAACCACGAGGACAAGATGCGCGTGGTGCTGAACAAGGCGGACCAGATTGGCACCCAGCAGTTGATGAGGGTGTACGGCGCCCTCATGTGGTCGCTGGGCAAGATCATCAATACCCCCGAGGTGGTGCGCGTCTACATCGGCTCCTTCTGGGCCCAGCCGCTGCTGGTGCCGGACAATCGCAAGCTGTTCGAGGCAGAGGAGCAGGACCTTTTCAGGGACATACAGAGCCTCCCCAGAAATGCAGCCCTGCGTAAGCTCAACGACCTCATAAAGCGCGCCCGCCTCGCCAAGGTGAGGTCCTGAGTTAAACGCTCCGGAATGATACACAACAGCCTCCCTGCTGAACTCACCCCAGGGTAGAGGAGATATTTGCTTCTTCAATGAGGCTTATGATTAATTGTCCAGATGGAAGGAAAGCCTGCAGCACTGAGGCCCTCCAGGAACAGAGCTGTTTAGAATAGAACAGTGCCAGTTTACACTTTGTCTGTAGATGTGGCTTACCAAAATTTTTCCGTCATTTGAACAGAGCAAAAAAGACTGATCAAAATACCTGTGATAATAGGAAGAAGCAGCTTCATTTTCTTGTCAAACCATAGCTAATTCAGGCCCTGTGGATTGGAGTTCACCTCCTCCAATCATCAAATCACAAATAAATATAATGACACAATATCCTGTAGTTACTGCTGTATGTACAGCTCCCCAGCATTCTTTAAAGTTGGCCAAAGTCCAGGGGATTTTGCATGATTATTGAAGCATGAATAACTTCCTTCAAAAAGTTACCCATGTGCACTAAGATACAGTTGTCACTTCACTTGACATATGCAAGGTTATTTGAGCAATGAATAACCTCCTTGAAAAAAGTTACCCATAGCGTATGTGCCAAGATATACCAGTACCTCAAGGTTATTAATAAGTGTATTAGATTTGAGATCATTGATAACATTTGGTCTATATCCTAAAATCAGCCATTATGGAATGAATTTCCCTGTTTTATTGAGTATGAACAGAATGGCAAAATGGCTTAATGGCTCATCTGATATCCTTCCAGCATGAATTTATGTGAAGTATGATATCTTCTCTATTAATCTGACCAAAATGTAGCCATTTGAACATCATTACTGGAGCAGCCCTCCTAGTAGTGTGTTTGACAATATTTAGGATTTGATTCATGGATCGACTGAAGCAATATCACCTTTTTCTGTTCAGGTCCAGGCTTATATCATCAGCTCCTTGAAGAAGGAAATGCCCAACATGTTCGGGAAGGAGAACAAGAAGAAGGAGCTCATTGCAAACTTGGGTGAGATCTACCTGAAGATTGAGAAAGAGCACCAGATATCGCCTGGGGACTTCCCCAAAATCGCCAAGATGCAGGTACAGCACATGATTCAGTTCATGAAATGGTGATTAAAGGAAAATTACGCTTGAGATGCCAAATTTCAGAGTACAGATAAGAACACTTGATCATCTTCATGACAACTCTGCTGTAAATAGTTGACATACTCACACTCAAACTTGACATACTCAAGTTTGTTTGGTAGGAATATGGCAATCATTATGTGTAGCTAACATTCAGACAGCCATGTTGTACGCCATTTTTTGATTGCAAAAACGTAATTGTATAGGGCTCTAATAGTGGTCAGTATATGGATCGGAGGAGGATTATGAGCTGAGTCTGAGGACAGTTCTCACTGTGTAGCATAGCATAGGTATTGCAGGTGTGGTAAGCTGCCTTGGAATGCTTGAACTGGTGGTCATGATAATAGTGAAACTGATGTTCGTACACTGTATTGTGTACAGGTTTGTCTGTACATGTGCCTTTTGTCCTAAATTCAGAACTGCTCACCTGCTTTCCAGCTGCTGCATAGTGTGGAGGGGTTATGGGGTCTCTTGTTTTCTACATACATACTAAAGGGTTTTGCTCATCTCAGCCAGTGTTTCCCTCTTTTCATCTCCTCAAACATGCCTTTGTTATTTGCACACCCTGGCCATTACAGAGAGATTATAAATCTCTCTACATTCATTCATTTCTAGTGTGCTTGCATCCACATTTAAGAAAGGGCTAACTTGAATGATCTCTGACCCTCCTCTTGCCTTTGATCTCCACAGGAGATCCTGGCTGGTCAAGACTTCAGCAAGTTCCAGTCCATGAAACCCAAACTGCTGGAAGCTGTGGAGGACATGCTAGCCAACGACATTGCCAAGCTGATGACCCTGGTGCGGCAGGAGGAGGCGGCAATGCCGAGCAGCACGGTTCAGGGCGGCGCCTTTGAAGGCAGCATGAATGGACCCTTCGGCCACGGCTACGGGGAGGGCGCCAGCGAGGGCATCGACGAGCTGGAGTGGGTTGTGGGACGCGACAAGCCCTCCTACGACGAGATCTTCTACACCCTCTCGCCCGTCAACGGCAAAGTGTCGGGCGCCAGCGCCAAGAAGGAGATGGTGAAGTCCAAGCTGCCCAACACCGTGCTGGGAAAGATCTGGAAGCTGGCAGATGTGGACAAGGACGGCTTCCTGGATGACGAGGAGTTTGCCCTGGCCAACCACCTGATCAAGGTGAAGCTGCAGGGCCACGAGCTGCCCGCCGAGCTGCCAGACCACCTGATACCCCCATCAAAAAGGGGACGGGAGTGAGGTGGAAGGGCAAGGGGCCAGCGGGAGATCTGGGGTTAGGAGGTGGAGAGGGGTTTAGGATTTTTCTGGTAAATAATAATGTGATGTAAGGTATAGGAGGGTGGTG
The DNA here is from genome assembly GCA_019176425.1 of Megalops atlanticus. Lineage (NCBI taxonomy): Eukaryota > Metazoa > Chordata > Actinopteri > Elopiformes > Megalopidae > Megalops > Megalops atlanticus. The sequence continues at coordinate 50,323,678 of CM032877.1, forward strand.
CTGTTGAGCATAAAAAAGCAATATGTAAAAGAAAACACAAGTAGATGCCAAAAAATAAGTATAGTCATTAAAAAAACAAAAGTAAAATAAACTAATTTATTCCTCACTAGAATTATTAGCCTGCTTTTATTTTAAATTGACCTTGTATTTGTACCCAATGTGCTTTATGACTCCTGAACACCATTTCATGTGTCACTGTGAGTATTCCAATTCAAGTTTTCTTACCCACACAGCATTTCTGCTGCTGGACAGTCTCTTTCTTGTCCTGTGGTTGCGAATGGTTTGGGGTTTTTTTTTTGTTGCAGTAAGAGACTTCCAGTGGGACTCTAAGAATTCTAGTGTAGTAATGACTCTATTGAATTCCAATTCCTGAGTCTCTTCCAGCCTGTCTCTGTGCTTTTGCAGTACGGATCTTACCTCGGTGCACTGGGCGGTGATTGATGAGATTTTTATCACAGTAGCTTTGCTCCTTGATGTGTTAATATTAAAGGATCAAGGGGATCTATAAAGAATCATCTCTTCAGTGAATTGAGTTTACGAAAGACACTCCAAAGGTCAGGTGTGAAACCCAGGATCATTGTGTGGAAGAGAATAATATGGCAAAAGGAAATGGAGTGAGCTTATATCCAGTAGGTGCTGGAACAGCACTACCTAGTTTTGTTTTTGCAGCCATGTAACCCAAGTCCATTTTCTTCTGTAGAAAGAAATCCTGTCAATGTGACACAACACCACATTCCGCTCTAACAGAAAAATAAATGAATCTCTCTAGGAGGCCAGTTAGAGGAAGGAAACCATACTTATCCTTTGGGGGGGAAAGCTGTAGCCTTGTATGATGATTATTACAAAACAAACACTTGAGTTTAGCTATGAATAGACCAACAATGATTTGGTCCATGATTGGTCCACTTTTTATTTTTTCCATCTATTCATCACATGTATGATTGAAAAATTAATCAATGCCTGTCACTTTTGTGAATGAACTTCAACTATCTTTAACTTCTTTGATAGTAAAACATTATTTTTTTTAGCATTGTTAGACAATTGCTTATGTAAGAGCCTGTTGCAGCTAAAATAAAACCTGTAATGGATCAAACAGTTCTGTGACTAGTGTAGTTTACTCTTCCCACTGAACAGAAAGAGTTGAGATATACTGTTATGGTAAAAGGGTGGATGGTATTCAGGTATCACAGCACTGAATTGTCATGTAAACAGAGTAGTGATCATTATGTTCAATACAGAGAGCTGACTATATTTAACGATTTTTCACCAGGCAGTTTTAAACTCTGAAATACTCACTGTTTTCTTGTTCTCATGTTATTTCATGTTCATTTTAGAGCGAGCTGTATGTGCTAACATGTCTATAGGTTCAAAAAATCGTTGCAAGCAAACGATTCCAAGAAAACTGTACTGAATTCCTGGGCTGAGGTTGATTCGTTGAAAATGTATGCAACTTAGAGAGATAGTTACAGGGTTTATAGTCCACCATTCATGGTGTATTGTCAGCACAGAAAGGTCTTATATGTAAGCATAATGTCTCCGTGTCAACATCTTACTCCTTAGCTATTATTTTACACTCGCACTATAAATAATGTGTATATGTACATTGTGTTGGTCTTTATTTTTAAATAAAATTCACTCTATTATACTGTATGTTGGGTTTGATTTCTTCAAAAGCTGAATATGCTTATGTTCTGTTATGATGTGTTTTTATCTCAGGAAATATAGTTTTGAATGGACTCTACACATTTTGTGTGTGTGTGTGTGCGCAAAAAAAAAAAAAAAAGTGAACTACAATCACCAGCACAGCTGTTGCACATTGTAAAAGGTAAAATGTATGAATTCTCTGTCCTCCTTTCCCTCATTTCAGCACAGATGCTAACCAGACTTAAGTGTCCCTCTCCCACGTCTGATGAACCCCAGCATTTCCGTCATATACACTAGCTGCTGAGTGCCACGCCTAGGAGCGTGATTACGTTAATGTAGTCACTTGTTTTGGGGCGCCATCTCCTGACCAAGAGTGCGCCGTGCACCGAAGGACACGCGTTTGTGAAACTTGCAAATCATATAACCTTCGTCTTCCCACAGACAATAAAGATATATCGCTGCTGAAAGGGATTTTTTTTCCAACCCAGCGTTTAGCTCCGTATAAAGTGTTTAGTATCTAATGGTATCAAATTTGAGCGCAAACAGAAAAGTGTCTTATCCCCGCCCATATAGCATTTCTGACGCTAATATGGCGGACGGAACCACAGACACGCATCCCGGGCGGTCTGTGAGCAGGAGAAGTTCGGGACTTCTCTCACAGGCTCCTGCTCATTTAAGTCAGGAAGAGATTCTGCGGGAGTCCCTGGTCCATCTCACCAGCGTCACTAAAGCTGTAACAGAGAATATCCACAATATAAATAAAACTTTGGACAGGTAACGTTAAGCTAACAGTTTGCGCGCGGAATTTGAAATCTCGCTAGCTATGGTCAAAACATGCGATGTCTAAACATGATTTAAACTAGGTCAAACATGTTGTCTTAGTTAATTACATATTTATTCTTTTGCAGGATTCTACAGGACAAAGCTGACGTCGAAGAACTAGAGGCGATACTGGTAGGTTATATGAAATTTAGTCAGCTAGCTGTTTTTGCTTTGGGATTTAGGGTTCAAGCAAACGGTATATATCAGACCAAGCACCTATATTCCCAGTTATAAATAATGTTGTTTTAATTAACTTGCTAGCTGGCTAACTTTTACCTTGCAAATCACAGTAAGTAACTAATTATCTAATACAGTCGTAACTCATAACGTCCTGTTACCGGATATTACTAAGTGACCACCACAAGTGATCTCAATAACTTACAGAAAAGCAGGTGGGTAACGACGTAGTTAGGGTGGCTGGAATTGTCTCATTTAGAACTGCCAAAATGACATCATTTACCAGGGCAAAGCAACTCCATCTCTGTTAGTCCGTTTAGGTTAATTTGTCCCTTAACTCGGCCTTTGCCTAGGTAGCCGTTTAAACAGTCGGAGACACAAGACTAGTAAGTGATGCTTAACGTAAGATTGACCTGCAACGGAAACAAGAAACATGCATGGGAAATTGTGCTCATTCCTCATTCTGTAAATAAAGATCACTGACGTCAGTGTTAACATGGGGCTGAAACGTAATGCTCACAGCAACTGAACTGTTTTTGGATTATTAATCAACAAGGAATTCCCTTTTTAGTCTGATTCAAACACATCAGTCTGATTTGGTAATTGCAGGTAAATACACACCCCCGGTCTGTTCATGGTACGAGCTGGACCTCCTGGTTCCATACAAAATAAACTAAACACTTATTACTTTTATCTGCTATGCTGGGTTCAGGAATGCGTTGAGTGGATGGTGATATTACTACTGGGGAAAGTCCATTGATGGTTTAGTGTGCACCTAATGTATTTGTCTGTATTTTTTTCTTCACAGATGCGGTTTTCCAAAAAACGTTAAAAGGAATGGCCAGACGAATGGAGGAGGAGACGACGGAAGGACAAGCTCCACTAATCATTGTTCAGTTCCGTGCGGTCCCTCTACTACAAAGACCGGGACTTTAGCCTTATGTTGTTCATGTATTTATTTCTATGGTTACATTTTTTCTTCTGTGCCTCGGCATACTTTTATAGTTACTTGTGTAGTTAACAAGCAGATTTGTCCTAGGGAAATAAAGTAAGGAAATATATCCTAATATCTGATGGTTGCAATAAACTGTACATAACAGCGTAATTTTGACTCCGTTCTGTTTCATTTGAGGACAAGACAGTGCAGCCACTGGTCAACTTTGTTTATGGAAGCACCGGCAAAAAAACTAACGAGCTGGAATGAAACATTCGAAATATGAGTAACGTTTGCAAACAAGCACGGACTGATAATACAACGCTAAAGTTAAAATACAGACCAAATATGTACAGCTATTGGTGTTACTGATTTGGATATCTATCGTATCTAGAAACCACAACTACCCTGTGGTTGTCGGACCAAATTCAACACACGCGCCAAGTCACGAATGCGCGAGCTGTCCGGTTCATTTGTTTATACCCGGATAGCGCTGCACGTGAACCTGCACGCGCAACTGTAGACGTGGCGCTGACGTCACCCTGTGACGAGTGACCCGGATCAGCGTTCTACAGTCGTGGACAACTGTCGTGAGATTGGGGGTAGAGGATCACACGGATTTCACGGTAAGAACTGATCTTTGCCGAACACAGTCAACAGTGCTGATTGTAGCCAAATTTGCTGTGTGAATGAATACGTGATTGGTTTTAAAGCATTTTTTGTACGACTATGACTTTTACTCGAGAGTAGATTCCGTTTGCCGCTGGAAATGGGGGACTGGCCCGCAGAAAAAATGGTCAGTAGTTAGACTAACGTTACGGCTCTAGAGCTAGCGTCTGTTTAGTTAGACATAGCTATATGGGGTGTGCTTCTGCCTTAGATCTTTTTTGGTGAAGATGCCGTTTCCTGGTTTGCGTTGGTATTTTCTCCTCAGTCGTTTAAAATAAAGGCTTTAGATCTGTCGGTGCGAAGAACGGGAATTTGTTGACATTTCGTTCATCCAATGAGAAGTTAAAACCGCGGGTCCAGCTGACATGGACAAACATTTTGTCTAATCGGTGGGAGGAAAGCCGGCAATTTCCGAGTGTGACGCAGATACCGGCAGTCAGCGTATTGTAATGGCACCAGGGGCACAATAGCCTAAGCGATCATAAGGGAAACTGAAAACAAAATTAACAAAAAAATTTCAACTCTCTGTCGCTTTTCGCGTGATTGATAAACCTAAAAGATGGAGGGGGAAAAGAGGAAATGGTGACTTTTCCTCCCGTCTGTCTTAAGTGGCTGCCGCTCCTGGTCGAAAAGGTCTTGCTACAGTCCGTCGTTTTTAACAGATGCCTTTTACTCAGTAGGTGATTGCCACTTAGAACAACAGACAAACATAGTTCACTGGTCAGCGGTCATTGGTCCAAATTAGTATTTTTATTACGTTTTTAGTAGTAACGACATGTCTTGAAACACACACCGCATAAACCATGGTGCTGGAAGATGACCCCTTGAGTTATCAGTACATGACCCACTCTTATCTTAATTTTGCACTCTTGAGTTGGTTGTAAGGTGATGTCATGGCAGTTCAGACGGCTTTGTCCACCGAGGGTATAAATAATATCAAAAATGCGGTTTTTGCGAATTCCCATCACTGGTAAATGCATTTTGCCATAGTCCGCATGGCTTTGGGTGTACATCTGTATAAGTTCTCAGCAGTTCTCCTGCAGAGGTGCCCGGTTCTATTTCTGGAGGGCACCAGGCTTGGTTTCTTATTCCCCTGAGCACTTAACTGTTTAATTACACCAGTGGCTTAAACGAACCTGTTCTACCACTCTGTCCAGGTCTGTGCCGGGTACTGATTTAAAATAAGATGGAAAACTGGACTAAAGTCCTCCTAAAGTCCGGGATTGGACACTGCTTCCCTGAGGTCTAAGTGGGCACACTGGGCAGGGGTCCCTAATCCTGGTCCCAAGCAGGGTTCCCTTGAAACCAAATTTTAAGAATGTCATCTTGAAGTACTGATGTAATACTGATCCCAGTATGTCATTGGTTGATGATTGCCAGCATTGAGTTCTTTATGGAAAAAGCGTGAGCTGAGCAGATTTGGCATGTTCTCATTTAAAATGCCTTTTTGGCCCAGTGCAGTGTGGCAGAGCATCTGTGACTGAAAACAAAAGCCCACTGACATGCAGAAAACATAAAAAAGCAAATTTTTTGCTGACCATATTTTAGGTGGCTAATGTTATTTAGGTAATGTGATTAATGTTCTTGTTTTAAAAAGCATTCCAGTCAGTTCTGTGCCACCACAATGATGACCACTCTTTGACCCCCAAAGCTCAGTTGACAATAATAAGAATTAGCATATACTCAAAAAAATTCCAAAATTCTCCATGCTCTCTGCTGTGATATCTTTGTTACTCTTATGTTTGTATCATGTTGATTATTTTGACTGCCAGCGGCACTTCTATGAATACAGGAGTTCCACCGAAGATTACCTAGAAATTCTGTGTAATACCAATCTCCTGAACCCAATCCAAAAAATCTCCAAATAAAAATGTGCGTTGCTGCTTATTCACACCTTCAAACAAAGTCAAGCAAACTTCAGACGCATAACTAATCCCCTAACCAAGATGTCTATGTCTAGACACAGCCTGAGATGACACAGGGACCAGCATAAACCTGGCAATACAACTTCAACCTTCTCTTCCTCTCTTGTAGTACATCCTCTTTCCTTCTGTGCTGCACTCCTCCTCCTTTCCTCTAACTGGACTGAGATCCTGGAAACTCAACACCTGGCAATAGTTTTATCCCCCATCATTCAACTCTGGTTTGTGGATTTGGGCAGTAATTCAGCTTGCCCTCCGTATCCCTCCTCACAGGTGATGTGTCCAAGCCTCTGTGAATGCACAACACTGGCACAGTCCTAGAAGCAGCTAGCAGGGGGGCGTTCCGTGGGCCGTTTTAGACCCAGCAACCACCGGTCCTCCAGCAAGACACGCCCCCAGCCTCCTCAACACAGGCAGCATGTCCTGCCGAGACCGCACCAATGAGTTCCTGTCTGCCTGCAAGTCTCTGGAGGGGAGGCAGGTGAGAAATTGGTTTGTGGCATTTCATGGAGGAGTGGTCCCCTATCCACCCCATTTCTGAGCAAAGAGAAAAATAAAACAACAGAATCAATATTCAAGGCTTTTAAAATTCATTCTCTTTATTTTTTCTTTGCTTAGAAACAAAAACTACATTTTTTTCAGATTTTAAGATAATCCTACAATAAGGATGAAATAAAATGTGTGTTATTAAATTATCGTAAACTCTTTATTAATTGCCTCCATTTTCAACAAAATATTTTCTCATTTTGATGACATCAGCATTTTCAGTAGAATTTCTTTCTTTCACATTAGAAAGAAACTTGTGACCTGGGTTCCTGGAGTAAATACCAAATAATTGTAGACACTATTGATCCTTTGGTCAGTTAACTCTGACAAGGGTCAATCAACCGAAGTGTCAGCTGCTAGTAGCATTTGTTATTTCTATTGTACGATGTGGTTTTTATGTGAGAGTTTCTATTATGCAATATCTATATGTCTGGGAAAAAATTTGAAATAACAGGGAACCATATGAAAAGTATTTTCTTTACAGGAGAGACCACTGATGAAAATTAATGTTATGTTCTTATTTTAGGATGAACAATAATGTATTTAGAAATGTTTTGCTAAGATTTTTGTAGTGTTCATTATACAGAGTTATGAGTTTCTCTCACTTAAATTTCTATTTGTGTTCTTCTCTCTGTGTCTTTCTTCACAGAATGGAATCCAGACAAGTAAACCAGTCCACAGTGCAATCAGACAGCGCAGTGATTTTACTATCATGGCTAAGTAAGTCCATGCGTACATTTTAATCTCAATATTATGACTTATATAGTACCGAAATACTTCCTTCCTCACCACTCCCTCTGGGTGCCAGAAGAGAAATCTTTTCTTTTCTCCAATCATTTCTCCAAGGAGGTTAAAAAAAATCTGTATTAAATCCACAATGAACAAGACTCAGACCCTCTCCTGGGCCTGCAATCCAGTGGCTGTAATAACCTGTCAGCTATATTTAATGTTCAGCTGTAAAAAGATGGTGTATTGCGTAAAACCTGGCACTGAACAACTTAATACAACTTGTGGTTAATACAGAATGAAAAACCTGATTCAAGTTTGAATTCTACTGTGCAAAGTCTTGTGTAGCAACACTTAATTTTTGCATGTATTTGAAAACACAATCAATTGATGAACAATTGTTTTGATGTACATAGTGGATGATACATTTGGTGACTTACTGGATTAATTGTGTATGTTTCAGTAACTTGCTTCTTATTGCCTACACCTCGCTCATGGCATTTATCAAAGATTTCTGCATTTAAAGCATACCAATATTAGGAATTCATTAGAGATACATTACATTTAACAAACTTACATTTTTTTGGTTTCCTCTCTCTGTCTTCTGCAGGGGAATTGGGAAGGACTTGAATAATACTTTTGCCAAACTGGAGAAGCTCACCATACGTAAGAATCCAATTTTCAACATATTTACTAATATCTAAATCAAGCATATTTATGATAGTTATAACTGTATAGATAGGGATGCAAGGTATTATTAGTGAGATGTAGACAGAGAATGTAACAATATTTTGTTTTTGATTCAGTTGCCAAAAGAAAATCATTGTTTGACGATAAAGCCTTGGAGATTGAAGAGTTGACCTACATCATCAAACAGGTTGGGAAATTGTGCTGTACATATGTTATTTATTAATGGACAGATGTCACTCCTTTTATGAAGTTACTCCCAACAGGAAGAATGTGTTCTGACCTTCTAATGTCATCTTTTAAGAAACTGTGATATTTAGAATATTTGATAACTCCCTGTGTTAATAACAAACATAATGCTTCAAAATAATCCATAATACAGATGTTTGATGTCTCTTTCTGTACCTCTCAATGGGTCTCCTTTTTCTCTCTGTCCCAGGACATCACCAGCCTGAACAGGCAGATCGCTCAGTTGCAGGAGCTGGTTCGCTCCCGTAACGGTCAGAATGGAAGACACGTCCAGACACATTCCAACACCATTATGGTGTCACTGCAGGTCAGGCCAGTTCGCCTCACCTCACCTACAGTCTGTCACTATAACCATAGCAGCATGCTGAGCCCAACGCCCAGGTGCCAGCAGATACAGCACTGCCACAGCACCAGAAATGTTTTTGCCCTGATTTGTGTGTGTGAATAAAGTGTATGTGGTTATATTTTCAGATTTTCTGATTAGAAAGATGTCTTCTAACTGTTCTGGGAAAAGATATCAGTGGTTGTAGGATCTACTCTAATGCTTGTGTCATTAAAAATTTCTCTTTTGTAGTCAAAGCTGGCGTCAATGTCAAACGACTTCAAATCAGTCCTGGAGGTGAGGACAGAGGTAAGTCAGGTGCTCTCCGCCATACTCCTCACTGACTCTTCACACTTTTAACAATTCACTCAACAACTCACATTGTCATAACTGATGATTAATTATCACAGCTATGCATCATTTTTGATAGGGTTTAAATGGTGTTTCTTTTGGAAATGCACTTGCTACAGCCACTGCTCTCACATTCACATGCGGCCAGTTCTGGCATGTGAAAGTCTGTTGCTAATCCTCTCTCTTTCTCCCTTTCTCACTCCTTTTTCCTTTCTCATCCCCTCTCTCATTCTCCCTTTCTCTCCCCCTCTCTCATTTTCCCCGTCTTGCTCTCTTCCCCTTCCTCTCCCTCTCCTTGCCTCTCCCTCTTTCTCTCCCTCTCTCCCTTTCCCCCTCTCTCACTCTCACTCTTTTGCTCTATCCCCCTGTCTCTTCCTTTCCCTTTCCCTCCCCCCCTTCTTTGTAACTCCCATTCTCCCTGTGTCTCTCCCTCTCTATCTCTCTCCCCCCTCTCTCTAACTCTCTCCCTCTCTGTGCCTCTCCCTCTCTGTCTCTCTCCCTCTCTCTTGCCCCCCTCTAACTCTTATTCTCCCTGTGTCTCTCCCTCTCTCTCCCCTTCCCTCTCACCCTCCCTGTCTCTCTCCCCCTCTCTCTCACCTCCCCTCTAACTCTCATTCTCCCTATGTCTCTCCCTTTCTGTCTCTCTCTCTGTCTCTCTCCCCCTCTCTCTTGCTCTCCCTGTCTCTCTCCCCCTCTCTCCCCCAACTCTCTTTTTCCCTGTGTCTCTCCCTCTCTGTCTCTCTCCCCTTCGATCTCGCCCTCCCTGTCTCTCTCCCCCTCTCTCTCACCTCCCCTCTAACTCTCATTCTCCCTGTGTCTCTCCCTCCCCATCTCTCTCGCCCTCCCTGTCTCCCTCTCTGTAGAACCTGAAGCAGCAGCGCAGTAGGAGAGAGCAGTTCTCTCAGCCCCTGCTCCCCACCTCCCCGCTACACGCCACCAACTCCAGTAAGAGAACCCCCCACTCCCCCTCCCGCCTCTTCATATTTTTATTTTAGTTAATTACAGGGTGCTTGATATAAACTAGTGCTCCTAGATTTAATAAAGTTTTTATTTATTTGAATACACCCCTCACCCTTCCTTCCTTCCTTTCTCCCCCCTCCCTCACCCTCTCCAGGCAGTTCACTGTTGATGCAGGATGAGGCCAGGGAGTCAAGGGATGTCTCCATTGCCGTGGACCCTCACAGCAGTCAGCAGCTGCTGCTGATAAATGAACAGGTGAGTGTTCTGCCCATCCCCCGGGAAACAAATGCAAAGTGGGAGAGCCGTCCCGTTAGCTATCAATCAATTTGTATGATCTTCACCTCAATAAGTGTTGGTTGAAAAAAATGGGGTTTAAAATTATTTTAAATACAAGAGGTGAGAGGTGGAGGGCTGAGGTCCTGTAAATTATCCGATGGGAAGTTGGGGAATTGGGTGTGAAGTTGATGAGATCATGCTGCGGCAGATAGTATTACGGGCACTCTGATGTGGGGCTGATGTCAATTGCTCTGGGAAATGCAAACACCAAAGGACACATTTAACTAAATTATGTAATTAGAACTGTCATAACATGGTCTGGTCTGCATTGCCTTGGAGTCAGTGCTCACAGCATATTAGTGTTGTATTATTGGTCAGAGTTTTCCTTTGCGGAGTTACATTGAGCATCTACTGTAAAATGAAAAAAATGTCTTTTCCTTTTGTGAGTGGAGTGAATAAGAGAGTGCCACCTCAGTGTGAATTCCTAATTTCTGTGACTTTTGAAAATGAATCTGGGAGAGGGTCGTGGGCAGAAGTGTAGCATAGTGGTTAAGGAGCAGGTTTCATAATCGAAAGGTTGCCAGTTCAATTTCCTCTTGGGGCACTGCTGCTGTACTCTTGGGCAAGATACTTAACCCACAATTGCCTCAGGAAATATCCAGCTGTATAAAAGGATAACATTGTAAAAAACTGTAACTGATCTAAGTCGCCCTGGATAAGAGCGTCTGCTAAATGCCAATAAAGTTTAGTGTCAACCAGAACCTACACAGAAATCTGAATGGGGGTGATTTTCACTGTCACATCACCACTGACACGACCCCTGCGTTCAGTAGCGGAAAACGTGCTAAAGGTGTCTGTCCTGTGTGCAGGACTCATACATCCAGAGCCGTGCGGACACCATGCAGAACATCGAGTCGACCATCGTCGAGCTGGGCTCCATATTTCAGCAGCTGGCGCACATGGTGAAGGAGCAGGAGGAGACGGTGCAGAGGTGAGAAAGAGCGAGGGGAAACCTGAAACACTGGCTCCTAAAGGAATTTCTCATGTCTCACAACAGCTTCCTACTAAACTATATATAAAGAAATGTAATCTATTGGTTTAACGCACTCGTTAGCTGTACCGGCTAGCTTGTACCTTGTCTGGCCAACCGCTGAAACCTGGTCATGCAGCACTTCTGTTATTGTTGACGCCTTATGGTTTTTTGCTTGTGTTGTACTCTGCCTCACTTGTAAGTCGCTTTGGTTAAAAGCGAATGAATGAATAAATGTAAATATAACCCGAGTCGTGGATCTGTGCCCTGAGATGACCCTGACTCTCTCTCCTCTTCCCCCCGAAGGATTGATGCGAATGTGGAGGACACCCAGCTCAATGTGGAAGCCGCCCACGCCGAGATCCTCAAGTACTTCCAGTCGGTCTCCTCGCACCGCTGGCTGCTGGTCAAAATCTTCCTCATCCTCATCGTGTTCTTCATTGTGTTCGTTGTCTTCCTCGCCTGAGTGGGGGGATGGGGGTGGAGGCGATGACTGAGAGGAGAATTCAGTTTGTTGTGATGGCGACACCCAGAGGAGAAGTGTATGCGTTGGGGTGTTGGGTACCAAGAGATAAAGAAAGGCAGTCATGGGCATGTATGTCCTTGGAGGCCTTTGTGTTTGATAGCCTCTTCTTTTAATCTTTCTCATTCTCTCTGTATCTTTCCAGAGAGGTAGTGAAGGTTTATTCAGTTATATATTGTTTATTTCTTGGTTGTATAAACTGTCTCCAGAAAAGCTTTTGGACACTTGAGCAGTTTGATCATTGAAGGCATGTACTAAACATTAATTGACCCCACCCCCAGAAGTCCTCTAGAGGCACAGCCGGTCATTGACCAGACTGATAAAAAGGTATTAAGTCAAATATATGATACTGCCTTCAGTGTGTAACCTTTGTGGGGTCAAAACTGACTTTAGGCAGGGGGTTGTTTAGGGTTTCATTACTTCAAAACAGAAGTTACAATATGCGGAGGAGACGAGATACAGAAGGCCATACTATGGAGAAGTGTGCTCTGTGAAAATTCATAAAAGGTCTTTTCCACAGTATCTGTGGCACCTCCAGAGAATGGGACAGGATTTTGAAGAATCACTGCTTTTTCTTCTTTTTTTCCCAGCACATGTTCTGTTTCCATTTTCTTTTCTGTCTTTCTCTCATATTCACTACATCTCCCTCTATGGGGAGCTACTGTGAACAAAAGAATAATATAACCATTTGAGGGTCTTTGTTACTGTAACGACAATTTCTTTCATTGAAACTCCATGTTTATTTTTTTAGTTAAAAGCTTCTATTGTTTAAAATGTAAATAATATATTAAAAAGTGTATCTTACTAAGAACATTTTGAAAATAAATACAAAAGTGTTCATATTGTGTTACTGTGTAGTTTGTGAAACCATCAGTTTATAACTTTTCCAGTGCATTTTCTTATGGTTTTGGCTAACTGTTTGTTTTGTTCTGCATTAATCAGATAGACTTGGTCATAGCGCTACACTCGGGTGTGTTGTCGGGACTGGACCTTGTTGAATTCGTGTGCATTTTAGCACTACAGCTGCAATCATATGTATGCAATGGATTTGCTACATTTTGAATGTTATTCCTCTGAAACTATGAATGCGCTTGAGCTAATCAGGTTAACTTCCACACTCAGAGTTAGGGTCAGCTCATTCGTTGAAAAAATATTCATAAAAAATGCTGACTGATTTTCAATTCATGAATCGAGTCATTGCCTGAACTGAAATGGAATTGACCCCAAATCTGTCCAAGCTCAGGACTCAGCCTGCAACCTACTCCTTAATTCCAGTTAAATTCAGCTCCACATAAATTCAGCTCACAACTGCCCCAGTACTCCAGAGTATTGGGGCAGAAGTGTGATGTTGGGTAGAGAGTGTTCTATAGACTGTTTAGTCACCACCACGTGCATTGGCTGCTGGTTGAAGCCCATCAGGCTGGGCAGTTGTGGTCATTGTGTGACCTGGCCTGTGTCATAGGGCCACCAGGTGATAGGGATTCTCAATGTTGGTGTAGTTGTTGTCCAATCAGTATAATCAAAGAACAGCTGGGTGCATACCATTTTAGGGCTAATCCTTACCTGTATCCAGTCCTCAGTCTCTGTTATTCCGATTGTGAAATCGAGAAATGGTGGGTACCAAATCTGGTAGATATTTTGTATGACACGGATAGGCAACTCGCAGCTTTCTGCAGGACTCAACACCACAAAGCCACTGAACTGGTCCAGCATGACAAAGAACACTCAGAATGTACTCAGATTTTTCAGATTCTTGTCCAGACTACATGAGGACAATGAAGCAAGGAAAGACGAAACTAGAAATGTTTATTGGAAAATATTAATTTAATCTTTTTTATTCATTCAATTTTTAGCATATGTAATATTTTATTTAAATCAACAAAAAATACACTGTATTATATGATATGAAAATATTAAGGAAGATGACTTTTAGATGGTTTTTGATGCTTAACTTTATATTTTCTGTGACATAAATGTGGCCTCTATCAGAACAAGAGTGTAGCACGTATATATATCCCTCTCTTCGCAAGTCTCTACCTGCTCAGATTATGTGTATTCTTTGTGGCGTGTAGTGATGTCAGTATTTAAAAGTAAAGGTGCACATGTCTCCAGCTCTCCCTCATCCTCTTTCTCTGCTTCTCAGGTATCCCCTCCCCTTCACCCTTTCCTTCCGTTTTTCCAGGTCTCTCCTCTTCCACCCCACCCTCTCTCTCTCTGCCCCCCCCCCCGGTCTTAGCTCTGCGCCCTCTCCTCGATGGGGGTCATGTCGGGCATGCTCCTCACCCTCCTCGTCCTTCCGACCACCCCCACCGGCACGTCCTCCTCCTCCTCCCCCGACCAGGCCTCCTCGTCGTGTCCCCTGAGGCCGCCCCGGAAGGGGTTGATCCGCAGCTTGGAGCGGAAGGTGACGTAGGACAGGCTCTTGCTGCGCTGCTTCTCCCACCGGCTGGTCTGCGCCCGCTGGTCCTCCTCCACCCCGATCTCGTCCTCGTCCAGGCAGTCGTTCAGCACCGAGCGGAAGATCCGGGGCACCTCGTTGACGTCCGGCTCAAACTCTGTCACCAGCTTCCTGAACCTGGACAGGGGAAGAAGTTTGAAGAGTGAGCGAGGGGCAGAAGGGGCTGCTTATTTTGCACAATCCCTGGATTGGTTACATCCGCTTAGAGTAACAGTCACATCAGTGCAACTTGTCTGCAACAATAAAAGGCTGCATCAGGGTTGTTGTGTAAAGTGGAATGGAATTCTATATCTATTACAGAAAGGTCAAATCTGCTGTCAGATCAGACCATGCATGTGATTGAGAAATCTGTAAGTAAGCCATGTGAACTGTGTGTTGTTCTGGATTCCTTGACTATAGGCAACATCTTTCATAGACAGAGAAGCACTGGAGCAGAGAGAAGCCACAACACTGATAGGAATTTTGCAGTAGAAACATCAGGGTCATGTCTTTTAATATATCCATACCTATGGTGTATATTGTTTCCTGTGTTGTTTTGTATTTCTTTTTAGCTTTACACAAAAATAGACATAGATATTTAACTACATTTTATTACCATACAACATTTGATGTTGATAACACCACTTATGGGCCCAAATATTACTGTCCTGCAGTTTTTTTAATCCCTTGTGAATTTTGTTCAATGTGGAAAGACTATACAGGTGTTAAAATGAAACACAATGAAATACAAGTGATACTTTACACCACCAGCAGCACAGCCAAACTGGTTTGGAGTCATAATTAGGAAAGCAGAAATGCTACACTAATCGGTAATATAACAAAATGTTATCCATATTGATCATTGGATCATGCATGGGTTAATACAATCATGCTGAGCTACTTTGTAATTATGGTAATGTTGCTGATGTTCTATTGTGATGGAAGTCGCTTTGGATTAGAGCATTTGCCAAATGCATGTAATGTAATGTAATGTATTTGCCACAACTTGTTATATTTAATGCTGTCACTTGTCACTTGTAATATTCCGGGATCTTAAAATTCTTGTGCTTTCTGCCTGCTCCCAGCACGTCCCCATTCACCCGAACCCCCCACCTCAGTATGACGGGGCCGCACTGGGACGGGCGGATCTTGGCACAAAGGTCCTGCAGCTCCAGCACCTCCCCGGGGGTGAGCTCGAAGGGCTGTTTCGGGGGCGGCGCGGCCAGCCAGCTGTAGTCCACGCTGGACCTCCGCCTGCGCACCTCCGACGCCCTCTCCTGGCGGAGCCGCTCGGTGCGCTTTAGCAGGGCACCCAGCTCCAGCATCAGGTTGTTGGTCACCAGCTCCTCCGGGGACCGCTGGCCAGGGACCTGGGGCTCTGAGGAGAAAATGGCCGACCAGGGGAACATCTAGCGAAGAGAGAGAGAGGGAGACAGACAGATAGACAGACAGAGACAGAGACAGTGAACAGGGCAGACGAGACGAATTACACGTGGGATTTGAGTAAACACTACCGCTGTAGTGCTGAGAGTTGACTGAGCTTTGTGTGATGACAAGGGGGGGATTAATACGGCTTTGGCTAAAAATAATTACAATAATAATGCTGTGTTCCAGGAATAGGAGCTTTAGGCACAGGTTGCCACAGGAAATAACAGAGATAGAAAACTGATATAGCAAAGTGATAGGCACAATATTTGAAAATTGGGACACACAGTAGATAGATATATATGCAGTTAGGAGGACAGACCTGCTCCCAGAAAATCCCATGTATATCAGGGTGGTGTATACATGCACACACGCACACCTGCACAGACTTGTGTACATTGATAAATGAATAACAATGAATACAAATCAAAACATGATCCCTAAAATATGTAAATTATTACACACACATATTGGACAATAATGTATACACATCAAGATGTGATCTCTAATATATGTGAGTTATTTATACACTCACACAGTCACATATAGAATACAAAATTCATTAACTGAAATCAGGATTGTATATACATATAGATGTGTGTATATAGTGTGTGTGTGTGTGTGTGTGTGTGTATAAAATATACATATACATATATATGTACATTGTATATATACATGTACATATATATGTATAGGTATAATGTATGTGTACATTATATATGTGGGTATTTAAATATGTATGTATATATACACATACATATATATATACATGCATACATACACAGACAAAAGCATATGTGTGCATACAGTTCACAATTGATTGGAAAGATAGTCAACTGCTGATGCTTACCTTGGCCATGGTGTCCAATGGATGACAACCGTGAATTAGCAAAATTTAGTTTGATACGAGATTAAAAAGGGTCTTGCAATTCTCTTCATTGACTGTGACTTGACAGTAGCCAATTGTGCTAATTCCTTTTGGCAGGGAAATGTATTGTAAGTACTGAGGCGTCCCAGACTCTCACAGCCTGAGATGCCTAGCTGTGCAGTGTGGAGACTGAGAGGAAGAATTGTAATCTCCTATTAATACTACAGTGCACCAGCCTGCTACTTACATGATCAGCACTTCCTCACACAACCGGCCACTCAACGTGTGTTTTGGCTGGACGTCAGTGCCATCGCACATGCAAGATTTATTTGTTCCACAGTACTAGTCAAAAGTTTGGACACGTCTGATTAAGATAACGGGAGACATGCGTTCAAAGACATTTTAATCTAAAGTCTTATGCTTAAATGCTTTAAATTTGTCTCTTGGACAAATACGAATAGCGAAGTTGATGCCTATGTTTGAATTATTATCAAAACGCTTTTATATTTTAGCTCTTCAAAATAGCCAAAAAAATTATTTTTTAAAATATTTTTTGGCTATTTTGAAGAGCTAAAATGTAAAAGCGTTTTGATTTGTTTAACACTTTTTGGTCACTGCATAATTACATTTGGGTTATTTCATAGTTTTGATATCTTTACTATTATTGTAAAATGTGGAAAATAGTAAAAATAAAGAAAAACCCATCTATGAGTAGGTGTTTCCAAACTTTTGACTGGTACTGTACTTACTAGTTATATTTATTTAATCTCCAAATAGTTATTTTTGACAAAAAGGGAAGAGAAGGTCTTTATGTGAGATTCAATGTTTTTGATGATTTGCCAGAAAGATTATGAATAAAATTATTTTGAAGACAACAAACAAGTTAATTGATAGAAACCAACATAAAAGTGAATAAACTGGGTAAATGTTAAGAATAGTGTGTACATGTGCAAGTACAGTGTTCTTAATTACCATCAAGCAGGGGCAAAGGTCAGCTTCAAGATACTGGGAATAGTCACAATAATAGCATCTCACTAATAAATTCCAAAGCCTTTTAAAGTGTCAGGCTTAATTACCTAGCACCCCTAAGACCTTCAAACGCACGGACATGCACGCACATAGTACACCCCTGGGTGCCATGTCTGAATCTAACCCTCCCCCATAATCGAGAGGAGCCACAGAGGTGCACGGCTCTCGAACAGGAGACGGTGCTCGGTCTGAATTCCGACACACTCAGCAAGATTAGAGCTCTATACTGCAGTGTATAGCCATGTCATAAGCCGGGATTAGATACTGAGGAAGCCTTCTTCATTCAGCACTTCCACATACAAAACAATAACTTCTGTCTACAAATAAATTGAACTTTTGACCCTTTTATTGCATTTTGTCTGTGCAATCCAATGCACTTATTGGAAGAGTAATACCTGGTATAAGGGATACATGGGGGGAGTTATGTTGTTGTCAGCAAATGATGACGGGGAGATTATGCCATATTTGCAGCTTCAAATGATATGACACATCTCATTTCTGAACCATGGAGTTCTGAGAATTGCACGTATTGCTTGTATAAAATCTCATTATTACATTGCTGTGTATGAACCTGTGCTGGAAGTCTTAAAGAATAAACAAGTAATGTTATATAATAGGCAGTTACAAAATTGTCCTATAGGGTAGGTCAATTTACCACAGGAAAAGTCAGTTAACTGAGATGTTTGGTTCTTTGGGATAAGGGTTATACTTTGTTTGCATCTACTAGGTGAGGAATTATGTAGTTTTTCTAGCAGTTTACTTGCATGAGAATCAGAATAACTAGAGTGAAACCCATTCTAAATTCTGCTTTTAAAGACTTTTACAGAGAGGTTTTGTAATATACCAACTATTGTGATTGAGTATTTTGGTGTACTGATATAAATTGAGATACCATATTATGTGCAAGACGTAGACTGAATTTTTCTTTTTGTTGAAATCACATACCAATGGCAGGCAGTAGCTGCAATTATGCAACACAATCTCCATTCTGTTCTACCA
This sequence comes from Megalops atlanticus, assembly GCA_019176425.1. NCBI lineage: Eukaryota > Metazoa > Chordata > Actinopteri > Elopiformes > Megalopidae > Megalops > Megalops atlanticus. Next base: position 50,342,274 of record CM032877.1, read on the forward strand.
TTGAACCACTAGGTGGCTATGCTAGATTCACGCTTTAATTTCTGGCTTAGGTAGATGACTTTAATATTCTGCTGATAACTTCAGATCACAGCAGGAAATGTGCTGAATCTTTGAGGAAATATTTAATTTCAGTGCTGGCATGACAGTACTATTTTATGTGCACCTGGTTCCTCTTTCTCCATTCACACATACAGACAGATAGATATTCCCAAACATGAAAGCCACACCTGCGTTAAAATGAAAACTCTCATGTGCAGTACTTTAAATGAACATGTTACCCTCCACCCAAGTACCACAGCTCAAGTATAATTAACACAGCCGTGACAAGACGTTGCCAGCTTGCCAATGGCTGGACTGCATTTTGGATGGTATGGAGGTACAAACCACAAAGATAAGGGTGTGTATTCAAATCTAACTTACATGTCAGTACGTACAGCTAGCCTATTCACACCAGTGATTGATAAGGACTTGCACGTAACATCAGGGCCACAATACAATCATATTACAGTACCACCGTTACATTATCATTTTGTCAGTTAACAGACAGTCTTTCTCAGAGCAGCTGAGAGTTGCTCAGTAAGTACAAGTGGGGGCATAAAAACTGCAGCAAATAAAGCTGCAACAACAGTAGCGCATACAGAACACTGCAGACCTGGTGCTCACCCTCCTCACAGTGTTGTAACAGCTATTGCCACCGTCAGTGCAGCAGTCCCACAATACATTTCGGCATGGGCAAAAAATGCACAAGGAAATTATGTATTTGAATTATGTTTAGGGAGAGGAGCCAAGATGCAGTCTGAGGTGGGCCTTCTGTCTGCCACAGAAGATGGCTGGCAACAGAACCAGATGCCCGCCATTACAGAGGGCCAAGGGAGGGTGAGGTGAGATGAGGTGTTGCAAGATGTGGAAATACAGTCCTCTTGTTATGTTCGTGCTAAAAGCATACTTATATATGTAGGCTGGCAGTGTGATGTTGTGGTTAAGGAGAGCCCAAACAGTAACCGACAAAGCTGCCAGTTCTCTTCTGTTGTATCGTTGGGCAAGGTACGTGAACAAAGTTTAAGTTATTCAAACATACTACGGAAATTATGGAAAAGAGTAGGTCTGTTTAAAAATATATATGCCAAACAAATGTAAATATAAATATCTATCAGTCAACCCACCCAAAAACATGACTCTCATACCATAAAAAAGGGAACGCCAAATAATAGCGTAACAAAACAAATGTAATATTGTGAAATGTTACACAAATAGGTTTACATGTCAGAGAGGAACAATATGCAAAAAAACATACAGAGCCTCATTTGGTCCTGTTCTGATCCAGCTGACAGCAGAGAAAGGAGAAGCCATGATCAATACATCACTTAAGAGGTCTGGTGAAATTGACTCATGCTGTCTGTAGCTAATAATGTTTACATTTACATTGCATTTTGTCACCCCAAGTGACTTACAGACTATGAGTGAAAAGACTCTACATATGAAACTCTACATATGAAAGACAACATACAGGACACTACTCACCGCACTGCAACATTCAGGAGCCCCAAAACAGTGCAGAGATAACTGGTGAGTACATGCTTCAATAAATAAGTGCAGTGCAAGATTGTAAAGCTACAACACACCTTGTAGTAAAACTTTAACCGAAACTGTTCTGTGTTCTGGTGATTGATGAATAGTAGTGTTCTTGGCTTCCGTTGCCTAGTCAGGTTGCACAAGTTAACTTGTGGTAGGGCTTGAGTGGTGTTGTGCTCACTCTGACTGGTCTGTGAGTGTTGTTAGCCTGGTGTAACACTGTTGCTCATTTAACTTGAATGGATACACTTAGGTTATGTTGTGCTGGAAGTTGCTCTGGATAAGAGCATCTGCTAAATGCATGTAATGTAATGCAATGAAACTACACAAAAGGCAAATGAGAGTTCAGGCTTGGGTAGGGGGACTGAGGCGCAGTCTGAAGAGGTAATGCAAGATGGCCAGTGACATCCGCTGCTCAGACCACTGCTAGAAGCTCATTCCACCACACTGCGGCTAGAACAGACAGAGGGTGCAACCAGGACACACGACTATGAAGGTGGGGAGACAGCCAGGCGTCCTGAAGTTACACAATGGAGCGGTCTGGGAACTGGAAGCCATTCCTCACGTCGTCCAGCAGGCCGACGTAAGCATTTTGAAACAGTGGAAGCAGGTCAGGAGGGGTGAGACATGGGAGAACCAGCAGAGGAGCAGCATTCTGAATTTCATTAAAAAATTGATTGATTATTTGACATCTAATTCTCATCGCTTGTTCCATGTAGAATATATCCTATCATCTATAATACTTTATTCTATCATCTGTAATAATATTATTTTATTTTTATCCCTCTCATTAGTATAAATCCCTCTTCTCTCCGCTTTATTTGCGCTCTCTGTTCTTTATCAGACCCGGGAGAAGAAGAAATGTTTTTCTTCATATCCGCCCCAGTGTCGGCAATTACAACAACTATCTGCATGATTGTGCAGACAATGCAATTCCTAGCATCTTAAGACAACGCTCTTGTGTATACAGGATATCTTTCCTGAGGCTTACACTCCACTCCAATTTATTTCCCTTCAGGAAAGACTCTTATGTCTGATATCACTTACAGGTGATTTGATAACTCAGCAGGCCTGAGTGAGACTTCTGGCCTGACAAATATCAAATACCTCATCACCAGAGAAAAGTGATGGGTGGGTCAGGCGTTTAAGGGCTTTTCAGAAAAATAATTGACTCTGAATGCAGAGAGAGTTGTTTTTCTGACTCTGTTTCACTTTTCTTAAAAGGAGTCAGATCCACACAGCTATGTGTGGTGTTTCACAGCTATGCATGGTAAAGCGCCTTCATCTTAGCCATTACCCATCTGACCACCATCCAGCTTCACTCTTGATAAAAAGATGCTTACTTTACATATGTGTAATTGCAACATATGCAGATTATTTGAAAATTATTTACATTCTCTGGCTCTATGCTGGTCAGTGAGATAAAAGGTAGATATGAGTGGTGTGTGGTTACAGTGCCCTCAGTCTGATCTCTGAAAACAGAAGACCTTCTAAGGCTTTTGAGTTTTTTAATTAATCAAAAATGGGGGTGGCTTGTAGCCGAAAGGTTGCTCGTTCAATTCCCCGACGGGGGACTGCTGTTGTACCCTTAGGCAAGATATTTAACCCGCATTTGTCTCAGTTAATATCCAGCTGTATAAACGAGTAACATGTAAAAAATTGTAACCTATGTAAGTCACTCTGGAAAAGAGCATCTGCTAAATGCCAATGATGTAATGTATATTATGATCTGATCTAGGAACGAAACAGGAGGAAGGCACAGCGGATCCTCTCTGACCCCAGCCACAGATTTTTCACGCTTTTGCTGTGTGGCAGGCAGTACAGGAGCACCCGGACCCAAACCAGCAGGTTCAGAGACAGTTTTTACCCGCAAGCCATCAGGCTTTTGAACTGCTGACACAAACACTTGCACACACACCACACACATGGAACAATACACTCACCACTGTGCCACTTTAAGGAGGACTACTGTTTACACCATGTAAAATGTTTACCACTAGACACTTTAACTATATCAATATTGCACTGCACTGTTGTTTATATTCCTACATTATTACTCTTATCTACTCATTTTATTTATTTCACTATCTTATTCTTTTACTTATTTTACTTATTTTACTTTTTAGTTTATTGTATTTTTATTTATGATACAAAGTTGAGCCTAAGAATTTCAGTACTGGTAATGATGATGCATTGCTATCGAGTATCTGACAATAAAAACTTGAAACTTGAAACTTGAAACAAAGAGAGCTTGAAATTAGAAGCTAAAGAAAAGGTTAGAGTGAGAAGAAAATTCCCTTTCTTGCATATTCTCCCCTTTCTTCTCCTCTTTCAACTTTATTCTCATCTCCCTCCTCCACCCCCAATCCTTTATGTATCTCCTCCTACCTTTCCATTTTCATCATTTCTCTCCTCATTTCCTGATTTCTCCTCAAAACTCTTTCCGCCTCTTTTCTCCTCTCTTGTCCTTCGTCTTTCCCATCCCCTCTCTCCTTCTGCTCTTCCCCTCTGTTCCACTCTGTCCTACCCCCAACCCTTCCCTCCCTGAACCCCCCCCCACCACCACCACCACCACCACCTCCCTCGACCTCCTCTTCTTCCTCGTCTTTAGACCTGGTGTAAAAGCCCTCCGTGGCCGTGTGGGATTAGATTAATGAGTAATGGAGGAGTTTTCTGTGTATTGATCAGACAGCGAGAGTGCTGACCTTTTGCACGTGTCTGCCGGGGATCCTGGGCCACAAGGTAAACACTCTCCATCTCTGCGTCTGCTCGAAAAAAATTACGGACCTCGGCAACTGTGTAGCGATACCAAGAACACAGAAGTGGAAATGAGGACGTCAGAACGAAAGGTCCTGTCCGAAGCATTCACCAGAATTTCTGTTTTAATACAGAAATGTAGGCTTTATCCATGTTGTTCGTCTATTATTTTCAGTTTTGGTTCTCGTATATCTAAGTTGTAACTATATTTAGAGATAACACCCATATACAGTATAATTTCAATAACTGATATGGTATTGTTTCTATCAAGCTGTCGATATTTTAATCCCAAGAGGAATGGGAGTCTTCTTATATGCTGTTGACAGCTTACATATATTTTTTTAGCATTTCTTTAGATTTGACTAGCGAGATTTAGAGCTTTTAACTAGTATTTTGATGTAAATAATATTCCATTTTTCGATTGTTTTATCCTACTTCAACCCAGACATTGTATCAGACTACAGTACTAATTGTGGATCAATATTTCACATTCCAGATTATTATTTTCTCATCTGGCTAAATCATACTAAAAGTGGAGGAAATGATTAATGAATGCATCTTAATACGTAAGAGTATATTGACATTTTTTCAGTAGTCATAAAGCTTACGATTTTCACCGTTACAGACGCTTGGCTTCTACCTTGGACATTCTGGCTGTTTCACCGCACAGACGGTGTTGTGTTTTTGTGTTTTGTTATGGTGGCAAGTCTCTGTTTAACTAAATGGGACGAAATTGCAGACGTTGACTAACAAATCCATTTCCTCCTCCAAAAGCCCATGCGTCATCAGAAATGTCAGAAAGTGGGCTTATGGAGAAAAGGCCTAATTGAAAAAACAGCCTTGACTGGAGATTAGCTATTATCCCCTTTTCAACACACCACACCCCACCCCACTCCTTGTTTTTTGCCCTCCCCCCTTCACATTATCTTTGTTCATTTCCATCCCTCCTTTTCTCATTTACATGCTACTGGTGCCAAACTTGCTCATAAGTGTTATCAGACCTGAAGTTTTATCTCAGTTTGCTCTTCTCTCTTCTCCCACATTCTCTCTATTGGTCTCTTTCTCTGACTCTCCACTCTGAATAGACTGGCCTTCACAGAAACATCTGTAAATGACAGAAAACAACAAATTAAAGGGATAAGACATCATTCTGCTGGCACCAACTGAGCAGCTCAAAGGACAAGGAGTATACAAGTAAGAAGTCTGTTTTCCTGTAGTCTATTCTTTGAAGTATTTACATGACTGTCCATAAAATGTGACATGGAAATTAAAAATACTTGTTAAATGTAGTCATGCCTGCATGAAATTGTAAATACATGTATTATTGATTGTTAATCATACATTTTGAATAAACAAATTTACAAAAAATACATTTCTAAGAGATAATACATATCTCAATTTTCTATTATTATCGATATTTAATTTTCAGTTACAATTCTATATTTTGTCATAATTTCAGGTGGGTAACTTGGTAGCATTGTAGTACCTTTATTAAATTACAACTGAAATGAATGCAATATTAATGTCTTAAATGTCAGATTTACCAGCTTGTATTTTGCAATACAATAAACCATTGTAGTTTCTGGACTTTTTAAGGAGAATCAGGACACTTAGTCATAGTTGTTTTTGTTGTCATTTTTATGATTATCATCATTTACAAAGGCAGAACACAGATGCACAGATGTTGGGCTGTCTGGGTGGGTTCACTGTAGATGATAGGAGTTTGGGCTGAACTCAGAGGAACATTTCGATGGAAAGATCTCATCGGTCTGTGTATGGTGGAATGATCACATGCACTGGACAGCACTGTCTATCAGCAAGATTTAGATAAATTTATACTACTGAATTTGTGACAGAGAGGTCACAGTTAATTTCTGGGACAGCGTGTGCTGACACACTCAAATTCTCATTCAAACCACACCTCATGTTCAATCTCTCCTTCAGGTTCAAGCTCATACTCTCTTGCAATCTCTTCAGTGGCATGTCTGGTGTGGCTTACTGCTACATTGTATGAATTTACCCCAGGGCACCTTAAAATGTTCACAGGTTAATCTAACACATCCTGTAATGCATTTATATAGCTGTCTATTCCTGAGGACACAGTGGCAGCATTGCTGCCAAGATCTGAGCCAAAAGCAGGATTTTTTGTTGAAAGCAGGATTGGTTGTTGTTGTAATAAAAGGCCAATTCATAATTCAGGCACTCCATTTGTTGGTCCAGTGGCCAGGAGGAATAGAGTGGTGGAAGGAGAGAAGAGAGGGAATGAAAAAAAAAGGATGGAGAGTGAAAGGAGAGATGAAGAGGGAATACATTTAGATTGATAGCAAAGTGAAGTCAGAGAGAAATGGAATAAGAGGAAGGCAGGATGTACCAGTGAAAAGGAAGTCAAGGAATGATTGAAAACAGGGGAAAGGGAATGATCAGGGAGCATCAGAGAGAAAAATGAGGGTAGGATCAGGGCAGAGAGTGGCTGGGGAGATATTTCCAGCTCATCTGCAAGCACTGTAAGGTGTACAAAATGCACTTTACGTAGGAGAGCCTATGTAATGTCATGGTTGTTTTTTAAGTAATTTTTTTGCTACAGCACCTTTTGCTTCATTGTCCCTTGTTTCCTCTCTGCTCTCCACCCTCTCTCCACTGCCCCACAACCACTTTCTCTTTCTTCTCACCCTCCAACAATATCAACGTCAAATATCAATATCAAATATCAGCTATTATCAACAATAATACCTTCCATTGGTCTTGTAGTTTTATTGATTCATGAATGTTCCTTTCCATCTAGTCTGTCCGCCTGACCAGCTACTCCTCTATATTCACCATAAGAATTTGTTTGTGCCATATTTCTTCTGTGTGCGGTCTGAGGCTTGATTTATCATGTCCTTGAATAATAAGACTCTGTTTTGCAGCAGCTGGATCCGGTTCAGACTTTTCAGACGGGCTGCAGGCTCTCACACAAATTGTATTGATGGAGCAAAGAGAATAAAAAAAAGCTTCATTAGATGGCATAAACTATATCAAATACCCATGTCCACTAATGGGTGTCACAATATGAACACTGAAAGCGAAATACAGAGCATCCAAGTCACATGGGGCTGTTGAGTGCTGTAGCAGGACACACACACCAGGCGTGAAACACCTGTGATGCTTTATGAAACATGTACAGAACGAGTAAGTTGTCTCATAAGATACGGACACAAGACATATGGAAACGCTGTGCACTGTTGTAGCTAGATAACACACATTATGTGTGGTGGGTTTTTTGTATGGAATGTTGTATGGGGCACAACAGAAAGTCAGACACCACACTCTGTTAGAACATTTATTCAAAACATTTATTTTGTGTAATTGATTTTTGTTTGTGTTGTGTAATGACATCAATTATTATAGTCAAGGGGATATCCAATTAGCCAGACGGATATTTCACCAAGTGATTGAGTGTGTGCCATCACCTCTGCCATGTATTCTCTGAGAGGAACAAGAGAGCTCAGTGAAAACGAATTGCTCCCTAGAGGAAATCCAGGGGTACAATGCCAGTTGAAATGGAGGAGACCATAAAAACTTCTGTCTGTTTCCCAAAATGTTTTATTGAGAGCATCTGTCCTGCTTGAACATGGCATGTTGCTAGAAGAAGAGTGCATTTCCCGCCTAAAGTATCATTTTAAGTGCCCTTCCTTAACACTTCCACTGGTCCCTCTTGTGCAGGGGTTCCCCCCAGGGCCCCATCACAGGGTCTGTGAACCAGGCACAAAAAATATTCTTTCTTTGATTTTCCTTCCTGTTACTTTTAAAACACCCTTTGTGTGAAAAATTCTTCTTCTTTATTTCAAATTATGTTAAGGTATTGTTTCACTCCAAACAAGTGTGGGATAATATGGGATGCTACTGTACATGCTCAGGTAAGGTGCAATCATCATCGTCACTATGTTATGATGTCTAAAATAGTTTCCTGTTTATAGGAATTAAAGAAACCATACCTCGGTATATAGTGAGCTTTTTTAATTTCACGCTAGTTATTACAATTTTGTGTAATATTTGTGGATGCTCAATGTTAGGTAGTTGTGAGGAAATAGTGAAATGCATTTACAGTGAAATACAAAGAAATCACAGTTGGCGTGTGACCAGTCGCTGATTTGGCAGATCCGCAGATTTAATGAAAACTGTGCCCTAGACTTTTTTTGTACACACAGCAGGCCTAAACTTATTAAATTCATTTTTGTGCATTAGCCCCTGCTTTCCATACAAATCACATTACAGTGTCTGTGTGTATGTGTTTACGTGAATTTTTGTCTGGACGGGGGTTCATAGCTGTCATCAGATTCTCAAAGGGGCCCGTCGCCGAAAAAGAGTTAAGAACCACTGCTTCGGCTTTCACAGACAGTTACAGATGCTGAGTGGGTTGTTTGCTGTGGGGTTTGTTTCCTTGTCCAAGGCTTGTAAAAAATGAGTGAGAGTCCACTATATTTCATACTCACAGACCGTGGCATTCTGCCCAGCGTAAACAGTTCTGAGGTACATCAGTTAATTACAGGCTGGAGCATTTTAATCCACCGGTTCCTATGACAGAGACGGCCACTCTGTATAATGCAATCCCCCATCCTCTCCGAGTCTCTCAAATGCTGCACTTCAGTGTCTGATCCATTCAGCTCTTTTTCATCCAGATCTGAGTTTGTTTGTTTTTAAAGTGGAAGGTGGGAGAAAAAAAAGAGAGACCGAGAGAGAGGACTGAAAGATGTGGTTGGCATGAGGAATGAATGGGAGAGTTATGGAAATTGTCTGCGTTCATACGGCATGTGTATGGAGCTGGATAAAGACCTTGATATCTGAAACCCATGTGACAGCCATTCCATTGTCACTCAGCAATGAGCTGGCACACACTTCTGACGAATGAATAGCTGGGAGGAACACTTACTCAAGAATTGCTTTGTTTGTTTCTGTTTTACATATAGTACTCACGTGACCGTGACGAGAAATTAAAGCGGAGAAAGGGTGTTTGCATCGGTAGGAGGTAATCATTGTATTGAAATATTATAATTGTGCAGATTTAATAGTGACATTGGTATATACCGGAACCCACTCTTGGCTAGTCACCCTGAGGCATTTTTAAAATCGTTATATGAATCACAGCATTTGGTAGATATGAGCTATGATTTTATTTATATTATTGAATAACATATGTGTAATTGTATTGAAATTGTCCATCTATGTTCTTACTATTTTTGGATCAGTCAAAACTGAGAGAAATGTATAATTGTCATGTTGGTTACCCAGACTGACCCCTCATAAATTCAGAACAGTTTAGATCATACCTGCTGTTTTCTTTGCAATACCTTCACTCCCCCAACACAACCGCAGAATTGACTGTACAGTATTTTGTTTCAGTCACAGCTGCAGTGTCATATTTTTAAATAAATATACAATGTTACGAGTAAGATGGTTATTTTTAGTGTGTCTCCAAGCAAACAGCATTTTCACATGGTCACTAATATAATTTATTTCTTGACAACTGTCAAACACCCAAAAGGTAATGTTACCACTGATGTTTGGTCCAAGTATTTTCAGTGTTAATTATCATGTCAAATGTAGTAGTTATACTTTTTTAAAAATATTTTGATCTTAGACGTTTGTGTGGCTATAGAGCAGGTAGTTACAGAATCAAAATATAAACAGTATATATATATATAAAAGTTATATTAAATATTTAAATGTATTATTAAATCTCTACATCTTTACCCATTGGCGGACTCATCCACTATGGTGTCTCATTCCAGAGGGAGCATTTTACCAGAGAAAACCCGTATAACTCTCCTTTAGACCCAAAAATATAAATATTGTTAATACACACACTGTTTCAAATTTAAAGAATTATAAAGATACATGCTGAAAGGCTGTGCATGGACATTTTGTTGGTAAGTGTGTCTGTTTTCCTAGCAGAATATTGTCTTGGAGGTATTGTCTTGTGTATTCACAATTCTCTCTGAAGTGCAACCCCAAGAACAAATGCAAAATGGTAAAAGTTACAACGCTCAGTAGCTACAAAGCATGTGATGTGTTTTTAATTGGAGGACCAGAGACAGAAATAGACTGGCCCTGATCCCCCAGGGCAAGAGATTGAGGGGGTGGCAAAGGTGAAGACAGGAGCAGCACAGAGACATGGAGGAGGGGAGGGAAGAAGGAGGGAAAGACAGGTGGAGAGCGTGAGTGTGGTGGCACAGAGAAAAAGTGGGAGGGGACTGAAGGAGAGAGGGAGCGGGGGGCCAATGACAGATGGATAAAAACTTTATCAAAACTTTACAGATATGTGGGGAAGCTGAATCCCTCCGAGGGAATGTAACCTCATCCCCTCCTCTCTCTCTCTCATGCCGCAGTGGCAATGGTCGGGTTCGGTAGCGTCAGCCAATGCAGAGTTGGCAAGAAAATATGAATGTGTATCCTAACAACTTGGCAGCAAGTGTATAGTGTATGGTGTCACTTGGGGTAAACAGATACAAAGGCACACACTCAGTCACGGAGAGGTAGAGAAAAAGAGTGTATGTTTGTGTGAGAGGAAGACGGACTACTGTGCCTTTGCAATACAAATGCATTGTTGTCTGTAGAATGATGTGTATTTCAGGGCTGGGGTTTCCCTCTCTGTTACACCAGCACATATATCCCTCCATCTCATTGGCCTTGGATAGCTCCAACATGAATTTAATAACATTTTCTGCCACAGTTGTTAAAAGTCAACTGTAGATCAACTGTAGTTTGTGAACAACTAATGTGCGTGTGTGTGTGTGTGTGTGTGTGTGTGTGTGTGTGTGTGTGTGTGTGTGTGTGTGTGTGTGTGTATGTGTGTGTGTGTGTGTTTGTCTGCTGGTGAGAACATTTGTGTCACACATATGGCAGTGTTAACCCATCCTGGTCTTGCCAACCCATGTATGCAATTGTTTTTATTCCAGTTCTGCTCAGTCATTCAGGTCTGACTAAGCTTTTAATTGGATATTGATTTGATCTGACATTTCTTTTCAGTCACTTGCCATAGATTTTCTGCGAAAATTAAATTAGTTAAATTAAATGTATTGCTGTGGGTGTGTCTGCGCTAAAGGGGAACTCCAACAAGTCTGAAAGCAGACCATAAAAATTGTGGTGTCATTCCTAGCTTGCCTTGTGCATATAGTTATTCTAAACCTAATCTAAACTTTGTGGCAACTCAGTGAATTTTAGCATTTTGAGGAGCAAACCATAGCTGTTAGCCATGACATCTCCATTAGCCATGAAGTAGTTTGGTCTCACCTCACCAGCTATTTCAGAAACAAAATTAAAATTTTTTGTGTGTATGTGTCCTTATTTTGCCTTGGCTCAGAAAACTGCTCATTTGTGTGTGCTTGTTTTTACTTTTACGTTGTGCTCAACCAATGATGTTAATAGTCATTATTTATATCCTAATTATTTGATTGCCATCGTACACATTACACAGTACATTAGAAACAGGTAGACATACAGACAGACAGACAAACAGAAACAAGAGGTGGAAGCAATTCCATGCAGGCACACATGAGCGTACACACACACGCCAATTGACATCACTTTACAGAAGCGTTAGCGGTCACACACACTGTATACATACTGTAGATACAGTCACGTATATGTCCACAAGTAAAACCAACACCTGTAGTCACCTACTTCCGTTCCCTTTTCTCCACTGGGAATCAGGGGAAAAAAAACACATACAGAATAAAAAGAGAACAAAATGAGAGAAGATGGAGGGAAGATAAGAAGCAGGACCAAGTACAGTTTAACTGCACTGACTGACTCCTCCCTCCACCCCCCCCCCCCCCGCCCCCCCCCCCACACACACACACACACACACACACACACACACACACACACACACACACACACACACACACACACACACACACACACACACACACTACCACTGCCACCCCACCCCACCCTCACCCCCCCAGCGTGATCTCGTATCTGTTCATTTCTTGGGCATGCAGCTACAGTCTCTCACGGGCACACTCACGCACTCAGCGTCCATCTCGCAGACACACGCTGACACCCCCTATTCGGAGGATCATTAGCGCCGAGGTAGGAGAGGGGGAGACGGCTACGGTCTGTAAGCATTTCTGGGAGAATTGCTGGCGGTTTCTGCATGCGGGAATGATAAATCTTGCTCCGCTGCACAATATAAGCAGGGCGAGCATATGGGCTGGTTTGAGCGTTTTATATACTTTGTGCGGGTTCCGATTTAAAGTCTGCAAGAGCTGCATTGCATTGGAGTTGTAGTGCTTGCTTGGTGTTGCAGGGTCGGGGTGTTGGTTTGTTGCTTAAGCAGTGTTTGCAATTTACATTCCTGATTTCAGTTAATGACTTTTGTATTTTCTATTTGTGACCGTGTGTGTGTGTGTGTGTGTGTGTGTGTGTGTGTGTGTGTGTGTGTGTGTGGTCTACATGAGTTATGGGGCAGTGTTTGTGTTTTATGTCTGGGCTGCATACATACATAAAGATCTTTGTCTTGAATACTGATATATGATATTTGGACGTGTGTGTGTGTGTGTGTGTGTGTGTGTGTGTGTGTGTGTGTGTGTGTGTGTGTGATTGTAACAATGGTATCATATTGATTAAAGCGTATATCTGAATAGCTCTGCAGCAGACATTTCATTTCAGTTTCTTCAGAATGATCACCCCATCAATCCTGCCGTTACTCAGGCTTACTGTTATTGGTGTCTCAGTTAATAAATGGCTATTCGTGCTGGCCCACGCTGCATTCAGTTAGAAATATAGGCAGTACGTTTTCACATATGCATTATGGATTTTCTCCCTCAACACATTACTTTCTTGTAAGGGCTGACAGACTAATTAGCAGGCTGTTCACAACAGCAACATGACATACAAATGCATACAAATGATGCTGCTGTATGTATTCCCAAAAATGTTGCCAGTGCAAATGTGTGCCTTGCTATCACATCTGCTGCATAATCTTGTATCAAAACTCCTCCTACAATTAGGAGGGCCTGGCAGAGATCAAATGCAGCTTTTTGTGCTGTAACTGTGAGTTAGAAGCCTGAAAGCCAGCAGCACCGCAGGCCTCCGCTCAAGACCAATAAACTGTCACACACGTGGAGATTTATAGCGCTAAGCAAAATAACTTCTGGGCAGGTTCAGTACAGTGACTGCCTCTGAGGTCAGCTCCCTGTGTACAACCCCAGGCACACACACACACACACACACACACACACACACACACACACACACACACACACACGCATGTATATGAAGCCACGTCTAAATCTCACAAGATACACTGGTTCTCTCATGCAGGTTCTTTTGAGCTTATTTTCTCTTTCTTCCCTCTTTGCGGCTCCCTGCTGTTTCAGCTGGATTTTTCACTCTTTTGTTCTTACCTCATTTTGAAATGACATCCCGTTGAAAAGGTGCAATCAAGGGAAACGCCTTTTATCTGTTATGCACCTGTGAACTGCGCTCTGTCGGTTACATGTTTCAACAGTTCCACATCAGCTACAGCCGTGGTGTTTCTGTCATCTCATCAATCCACCAACGGCAAAATATAAAATTACCTGGAAAGCCTTTATTAGCCATCTGTATGCAAATACTTTTTATGTGGTCATCACAGCAATTATTCCAGTATTAAATGTAAACAATATGTGCAATAAAATGTTCATATGAAAAAACATTCTACATACACCCTACCAACTTCTATTAAAATGAGTTAATATATGCACATATATTATATATAACTTATATAAGCTTTAACTTACTGTATTTATTTATTACTACCATAAAAATGACAGTCCTGGGGTTCCCGAATGGCTCAGTCACCAAGGCAATTCTTATGTTAGCCCATGCTACAGGTGCAATCCCAGCCATGTCAGGAACCAACAATGACCGGGAAGCCACAAACTCTCACCACTCCCAGGCACCCTGTGATTCACCAGGTGCCTGCAAGTTGTTCTGATGACATCAGTGGAGTACTGCCTATCCTCCAGTTGGCATGTACTTCACTGTGGTGCACTCTGGGACTTGTAGTATATAAAATATCCAATGGCTCCATGGGAGCATATTGGCAGATTGCATTTGCTTCACTTAAGTGCTCTTCTCAAACTGTAGAGATTGTCACAGTACACAGCCTAATGTCTAATTAGCAGTTCCAGAACTGAGTAGCACAGAGGGGGGAAGCATTAAAAATGACACTTGACATGCGAAACAGTAATAGTTTGTATATGTTACTATATTCAGTTACATTTCAGCATATTTTAACTTTTTTTTTCATTTGGTATGAGGTGCACTGCATGGGCTGTACTCACATAATTACTGCTGCACACACAAGAATGTGTCACGCATTCAGACACCAACATTACACCATCGTCATCCCTCTCTTTCCCTGCTTGCCTTGTCCTGTAGTGTTGACGTGCTGTAATGTACCTCCCCACCTCACTCACTCTGTCCCAATCTGTCCTGCTCAGTGTCGCCCCCTTCAGACAGCGATGAGAACGGCCCGCCTGTGCGCTCGCCCCGTAGCTATGGATCCAGAGACTCAATTCTAAGCCACAGAGAAGAAAGAAGGAAGAAGAGGAGGGAGAGAGAGAAAGAGAGGTACGCAGCACCTCATGTCTGCGGTGGACACGTGTGCATGGGGGAGCTGGGTGCAGCCAAAAAAAGAAACGGCATTAAATTTTGAAATTCAGAGGCTGCTCAGGGACTCAGTTGTCAGGTTGCTTAACTGGAGCGCAGGCTGAGTCCTACTGCACGGGCAGGCTCGACGCCAGACGGAAATACAGAGGCGTGCAGTTGCAATACATGGGGGGGTGCACAAAAAGTCATAAATACTATGTAGACATTGGGACATAAGGAGACAACGGGGGTGCACTGAGGTCTGCCTGGGGGTGCAATGCACCCCTAAGCACCCCCACAGCGCCGGGCCTGGGCACAGGTTCGAAAGTAGTTGTGACATTTGCAGACAGTGAAAGCTTGCAGCAGTGGAACAAGAGCAGGATGGGATTGAATGTAGGATAGGAAGGACAGAAATGAATGTAATGCAGGGGTGGATAGGTCAGCCAGGGTTTCCTGCGTACTTCAGTATGTTGTGAGGGAGAGATCAGAGACGCGCTCGGGTTCAGTGGAACGCCCTCTGTCTGCCCCAGCTGTGCCCCAGAGCGCACCAGCACCGGCAGCGGCAAGGGGCGCGTGAGTTTGGGCCTTCACGGAGTGACCATGCGCTGCTCCACCCTCCTGGGCATTCTGATAGCGGTGCTGCTGTACCTGGTTCTGGGGGCGCTAGTTTTCCGGACCCTGGAGGCACCCAGAGAGGAAGGACAGCACAACCAGCTACAAAGCTACCGCATATCCTTCCTGGAGAACTATTCCTGCGTCAGCTCTGAGACCTTGCAGACCCTCATAGAGGTACTGTAGACACCTTCATACAAGCATACTTTACACTGGACTATACCGCTTACACTTCACTCCCTCATTCTGGTGTCCGTAGCTAAACACCCTGTACAGTGCTTACCATTGTAGGAGAACTCCTTTAAAGTCCTTGTTTTGATTTTACCTTGTTTTGGTTTTGTGTAGTTGAAATTTTAACATTAAATGTGTTGAATGCGTATGCATATGTCACCACTGGTATGTTTAAAAGATTTTTGATTGAAACTCTGTTTTATTATGTTTTCCATTTACTTCAATGTTTATAATAAGGTCTGTGATCTGTGCAGTTCTTCTTCTTTTTTCTTTTTTTCTGTCTCCTTCATTATTTTTCTCTCTTTCGCTCACTCTCTCTCCTGATATAGGAGGTGGCGGATGCAGTCGGAGCCGGCGTCGATCCAAGCAGTAACTCCACCACCTACACCAGCAAGTGGGACCTGGCCAGTGCCTTCTTCTTCTCTGGAACCATCATCACAACCATCGGTGCGGACCCATTCAGCAGTCTCTGTTCTTTAACTCCCTGCAACTGATCCAGGATCACATTATGAACCCCTAATCTGTACCCCAACCATTATTAAGAAAAAAAAAATAATAATCTGGTGTCAGTGCTTGGAGACATGCTTTATGCTGGCTTATCCATTTGTTTATTAGTATCACAGTAAGTGTCTACAGCTTTCTCTCATTCCCCTCATTCCTCCCTCTTCAGGCTATGGCAACATTTCCCCAAAGACAGAGTGGGGCCAGCTCTTCTGCATCTTCTACGCACTGGTGGGGATCCCCATGTTTGGGATCCTACTTGCCGGTGTGGGGGACCACCTGGGGACTGGGTTAAGGAGGACAATTCTGAGGATTGAGACCCTGTTCCTGGTGAGAGACACAATAATAATAAATATTTATTTATCTCTTTTGTCCTTGCCTTTTGCTGTGATGTGCTGTCTCTCTCTATACACCTAAACCACTGGCTCTCAGTGATAATTTTTTAAATTATAAATGCAAAATAGTAGTCTGGAGACATTCTTAGGGCCCTGGGCTTGTAGCCAGAATATTTAGATCCTCTCTGGGGTACTGCTATTTTGCTCATGATCAAAGCACTTAATTTGAATTCCTTTGGTAAAATATCCAGATGTTTAAATGTATAATTCCTACACTAAAATTGCCTTGCATATGTGAAATGTTAACAAAATGACCCATTAAAAAAATAAATATTACTCCTTTTTTAAAACACCTCAAGACTGATATATAAATATAAGTAAGGTAATATATTATATCCTAACTCATTTGTTTTATTCAACTGATAATATAAATAGATGCAAGTGCTCAGATACAATACCACTCTGCCACTTCCCACACCCATCGCCTGCCTTCTCCTCTGTCATCTGTCACCCCTCTCTCTCTCTCTCAGAAATGGAAGGTCAGTCCCACCATAGTGCGGGTCATCTCGGCCGTCCTCTCCATCCTGCTGGGTTGCCTGCTCTTCGTTGCCGTGCCGATCCTGGTCTTTCAGGAGGTGGAGCAGTGGTCTCTGCTGCAGTCTGCTTACTTTGTGGTGATCACCCTCACCACCGTGGGCTTCGGGGACTTTGTGGCAGGTACCGTTCTAGAACAGGGCGGCAGTGTAGCATAGTGGCTAAGGAGCAGGACTCGTAACCAAAGGGTTGCTGGTTTAATTCCCTGCTGGATCACTCCTGTTGTACCCTTGGGCAAGACTTAATCCACAATTGTCCAACTGTATAAAGGGGTAACATATAAAAAAACTGTAACCTATGTAAGTTGCTCTGGATAAGAGCATCTGCTAAATGCCAATAACATGATGTAAAATGGAGGTATATTTGTTTATCTCTCTCTTCTAATGTTCTGTTCTTTGGACACACTCACAGGTAGGGAACACCTGCCTGAGTGACGTTCTACAATCACAGTAGATTACATTGTGTAGAATTACACTGCCGTAAGTTTCGTAATCAATCCAGACACCCCTGGAAATCATGCTGTCTCCTGCTAGTCTAAACCTACATACCAATCTAATAACTCTATACCAGAGGAAGTGCATCTTCTCCTCCACCTTCTCCCCCCATTTATTTCTCACTTCTCAGGTGATGGAGATGACAGTGGTAAGGATCACTGGTACAAACCCCTGGTGTGGTTCTGGATCCTACTGGGCCTGGCGTATTTTGCCTCCATCCTCACCATGATCGGGAATTGGCTCAGGGTGCTCTCCAAGAAAACCCGTGCTGAGGTACGTCCAGGCCAACAAACTGAATTGGATTTCAATTCAGTTTGTTTGTCAAATCAGCTGTAAAAGGCTTACAGTGCACACACATATACAAATATACAAATATTACAAGAATGTGTAATGTTTTAGAGTAGAAAATGCAGAGAAAAATCCTCATGTTGATACAGAATTCTTACAGAACACCAAACTTCCCTTGATATTTTATCTGGTTTCCTCCTCTTCTTTGCCCATCCCTTTCTTTCTGTCTTCTCTATCTTTTCTGTCATTTTTCTGTTTCCCCTTCTCTCTTTTCCTGTTTCTAATGTCCTCCTATTCTCCCTCTCTCTTAACCTTTGGTCTGTCACCCCTCCACCACTTTCTCTCACACACTTTCCCCGTTTTTCTCACCCTCTCTTGGTTTCACTCATCTGCTTGTCCTCCCTCCCCTTTATACTGTCCCTTTCTCCCTCCCTTCCTCCCCCCTCACTCCAGATGGAGGAGCTCAGAGCTCACGCCACCGACTGGACCCAGAACATTCAGAACATGTCCGTCGACTTCCGCATCCCCAACAAGCTGGAGGACTCCTTCCACCACCGCCGCCGGAAACGCCGGCGTGGGCCTCACAGCCACAGTCACAGTCACAGCCAAGGGGCGGGGCAGAGCAGGGCCAATGGGAGCGCAGGGAAGGGAGGACAGGTCATGGAGAACGGGCACCTGCCCAACCAGCAGTCCGAAACCTCGTCGTCTTACTCTTACTCCTCGGACGAGTCAGAATCGGAGTCTGGCTCAGAGGCGACCGAAACGGAGCGGGTGGGTGAAGGAGGGCCAGAGAAGGATACGGGTGAAGTGCCAGTGTCCCCCAAGTCCATCCCTGACCCCCACAGCTCCCAACCCCTGGATTATTTCGGAGAGAACCTGGCCTACATCGATGAGTCTTCAGATGCGATGAGCGGGAGACTGAGAACAGAATCCGTCCTGGACCCAGACCATCCGGAATATACTCGTCCACGCAAGCCCAAGAGGAGACACCCCAGACGACCACTCATCCAGAGAAATCACAGAACCATCCCAACCAACAGCAGGCCAGAGGGGAACGAGCCCAACGGTGACATCCAGCCACCGCCCAACCCTCCACCCCCTCCTCCCCAGCCTCCACACAGAGGCTGAAGACTGACAGATAATGCTCATGGGAAATACGGTGCAAAGACAGTCAGCTGCACACTGAGCTGTGTGTGTGTGCATGCCAGTGTGTGTTTGAGTGTGTGTATCTGTGTGTGCATGTGTGTGACTCCTGTTGCCTTCCTGTCCGGAGAAATGGATCATGAGGTATGTCCGTACCAGAGAAAGTTTCATAGACCAGCCTTGCAGAGTGGCAGTTTGTTACTGCCCCCTGGTGGAAGTGAAGTGGTAAGGACAGCAAAGACGCAATGAACTTGGTGAATCCCACACCGTTTACCTATGTGGGCTGCATGTCTGGCTAAAATAAATGTGTCATATGGTCCTCCACATCTCTTTCTGCACATCCACGAAAGTGTTTTGTTACTTCTCTTGATATGTGACACAGAAGTTATGCTCATACTGTTCAAGCAAGGTTGCTTCTGTCCTCTCTGGAAAATGATTGTTTTTTTTTCTCTTTTGTACTGTGTTGGGCTACCCCATCCCCCTTGCATGGCAAATGGGCTGATCCTTTGTGCACAGATTAAAAGCCATAGGTGTAATTGTTTTGAGGAGGTGGTTTGTATGCTATGATGGGCTAACGATGTGCATTAAATATATTTTATCTCAGGTTTCAAAGCATTTATGGAAAGGCTGGAATGATATTATTTTATTTAATTACAATTGATTGTAGATAATGCTAGTTCCACTTCCCCCTTTGAAATGTATGATTTTATTTTAATTAGCCTCTTGAAATGTATTGTACATATTTCTCCTCAAAATGAATTATTTCAGTTTGGAACTGACTATGTCATAAGGTGAAATCAGGATCTTTTTTATAAAACTCTCTTTCACAAAATCTGTAAAATGCAAATTTCCTGTTTCCATTTTTTAGTATCTGATGATCTAGTCAGACATTGCTAATAAGTTAAAACATGCAATTGTTTAGTTAAAAAACATTACAGACTTCCAAAAATCACTAATAATATAAAGAGAAGCATATTATCCATCACATAAGTAAAGAATAGGGGTGTATACACTTACACAGAAGAGTGAGAAGCAGTGGATACACACCTCATATTGTGGTTGATGAGACGTGTCAATATTACTCATTTACTGCTAACTGATTATGTAAGTTTGGACAGGAATGGCATGTGGTATGTTACAGTTACAGTATGCCACATATAACTCAATTATGAATTTACAACAGTTAAACTGTATCCATTATATTGTACATGTATATTTACAGGTGTGTATGTACGTAATGACTATAATCACAAGGAAAAGGTATCGAACCATGTAATACATTATTAAGGGCCTGTTGAATAGAAAATATTGCACTTCTGCCTTTGCTATATCATATGTCATAAGTGTGTGTTTGAGTGTGAGCATGCAGGTGCGTGTAGCCATGCATTTGTGTACGTGTGAGCGTGTTTGAATGCATGTGTATGTGTGTGTGTCTGTGTGTGAGCATGCATATGTGTGAGTGTGTGTGTGCGTGTGTGTGTGTGTGTGCGTGTATGTGTGCGCGTATGTGTGTGTTTGTATGTGTGTACGTGTGTCTACATGTGCACTGTTGTGCAAGCAGGTTGTAGCCCTGGTCTTTGCCTGCAGGTCTTAATAAACTCCTCACAGATGTGCCTCCCCACTTTGCCTTTACTCTTTATTACCAGCCACACACAGCTCATGTGAACATGATCTCCAGTCTATAAAACCCACTGCTTAAAGGATAACAAAATATAATAAAAAGGCCTGAAATATAATCAGGTTTATAAATACAGGGTATTACCAGCTGATTTTACTGGAGGCAAAAAGCTACCATGATCATCACTTAGCTAAAGGGGGGGAGGACACATAAAACACATACCAGTACTGTGGTTTCATGACCAAATGGGACAACTGTTATTATAACTGTTTCCCGTACTGCTGCATCTCTGAGGCACTTTCAAACTCACACGCAACAGAGCAGGGTAGGTTTAAACTCTGAGGAAAGGCATGAGCTCTCATAGAGAGTGTTGCTTCTTGTTTTAAAGTTAGTGCCGCACATTCTTTACGTACATTGTACTCATTCAGCAGTGTACTGCGACTGCTCTCAGGAACAGAACAAAGCAATGAGAACATTTGCATTTACATTTACATTTACATTTACATTTACATTTACATTTACATTTACATTTATTCATTTGGCAGACACTTTTATCCAAAGCAACTTACAAGTGAGGCAGAGTACAACACAAGCAAAAAACCATAAGGAGTCAACAATATTAGAAGCGCTGCATGACCAGGTTTCAATGGTCGGACAGACAAGGTACAAACTAGCTGGTAGAGCTACAGTGTGTGGTAAATCATTAGATTACATGTTTTTTTTTTTATTTTATTTTATAGTTTAGTAGGACACAGTTTTGAGACATGAGAAATACCTCACAGAGAGAACGCTCTCTGTGATGATGGGCAGATGCACAGTGAGGGCCCGGGTGGCAGTGATCAATCCAATCTGCCTGACCTGGGTCTCCGCAGAGAGGGAGAGCTGACTCAGGGCCCCTTCTGTGAGTGTGACTTTCATATGCACCTCATTCCCTGCCTAAGCAAAATCCATCCTCCTCAGAGTGACCGCAGCATCTAACCACACTGTCTAAACTCTCCAGCCCCTCTCTGCTGGTCTTTGCTCCCTGAATTTCTGAAACTGCAGGGATGGCATGTACTTCTCTGTTCAGCATGCCGAGTTATTCTGGGAGATCTTTTCTTTTATACTTCATTGTGTTGTTTTATAACCCCTGTGGGACATTACATTTACATTACAGTCATTTAGCAGACATTGTTATCTGGAGTGACTTTCAGCACAATAGAACATAAGTGTATCCATTCAAGTTGAATGAGCACACCCAGACCCAACACTCCCCAACACTGTTCAAGCCCTACCCCAAGTTAACTCACTACACGTATTATAAACAGCAAGTAATACAAGTAGCAGGTGTTGGGGGTGGGGTTTGAGGTGGATCCGAGACGCAGTCTGAAGAGGTGGGTCTTCAGTCTGCGTGGGAAGATTGCTAGTGATTCCTCTGTCCTGACCTCATGGGACCAGTACAGCCTGGGATCATGTCGGAGAGGAGCAACCCAAAAGGGTCAAGAAGGTTGTAGGAGAGAAAGGATAATTAGTTAGCGGCACCTCCTTCATGTGTTTTTGATAGTAAGGGAAGGAGAGAGACCGGTTGATAGTTCCGGACAGCAGATGCATCTAGACTCCTTTTTTCAGCAGGGGTGTGACACGCACCTCCTTGAAGACTGCAGGCGCTCAGCCTGTGGAATGTGACAAATTCTCAGATCGGAGATGAATGGCAGAAGGGTGGGAGCAACAGACTGCAGGAGAGGTGGGGGAATGGGATCCAGGGCACAGGTGGTAGGTCGATGTGGTGTAGGGAAAGATCCATCGGGGGGGAATTACAGGAAAGATAACACCGGATACTAGTCTTGGTCAGATACTTTTATCCTGACACATTATCCACTTACATTGTGGGTATTTACATCCATCCTAATGAAAAAAAAAAACATGTAGCTAATGTCTCCAGGCCAGATCACACCGTGTGACTCATATATACACATTGAGATGTATACCTAGTTGATACTAACACACACACAGACACACAGACAACCACACACAGACACACACACACTCACACACACAGACACACACACACACACACACACACACACACACACACACACACACACACAGACACACACACACACACACACACACACTCACACACACACACAGACACACACACAAACACTCTCACACACACACACACACACACACAAACACACACACAGACACACACACACACACACACACACACACACACACACACACACACACACACACACACACACACACACAGACTGAGAAGACACAGGACATGGCAGAGGACTTGTTACCATCTGTATTTATGGCATGTGTCATTCCTCAGATGACCACATGGTGGAACTATTGGTCTTCATTATTTAAGTGCACCTGGCGCTGCTTTTCACCAGTAGCTGGACGAGCTCCAGGGGGCGCTGTCTTGCTCTGTCAGGCCAAGCTCAAAACACTGTGCCATCTCTTCGAGCGTGTCAGTCTCTTGTTTTTCTGAAATGCATTACACCACAGAGGACTGTTAGGGTATTTACCAAGTTACACAGCAGAGTCTTTGGCCCTAGTCAGTGTGAAACCACCCCTGACAATGGGGAAGACAACAGTTTCAGTTTGAGGGCTGCAAGCTCCAGGCAACACAAACACGCTTAAGGGCTATAAATGATAAATAATTCACATTTATGTCTGTGACTGTGTATGTGTGTATGTTGATGTGTGTGTGTGTGTGTGTGTGTGTGTGTGTGTGTGTGTGTGTGTGTGTGTGTGTGTGTGCATGCGTGTTTACTTACGTGTGTCTGTGTCTTGCTATGTGTCTAGATTCATGATTTCCTGTAAAATTCAAACAATCTTGCCCTGCTCTGATGGAATGCCTTGTTAGAGAGCCAGCATTGTGCAGAAATATGTTGAGAGGGGGAATTTCTGCCTGCCTGGTGGCGTATTGATCAGGGCTGCAAGGTTGCACAGTGGCAGCACAGTAATCGATTAGAATATGTGAGGGGGGGCTGTTTTCCTTTTCTTTGATTTTGATTTCATTTTCATTTCATTTTAATTTATTCTGAATCTCTTTGCTCCCGCTTCATACTCTAGATTCCTTCTAATTCCATCTGCTCTAACTAATCCAGGAATCTTTGACTCCTATTGTTTTGCTTCAATACCTCAGGTATCTCTGCCACAATTCCTGCTGTGGAGCTGGAAGCCCAAAGAGTGTCCAGCAAATTACATCACGGCATGCAGGAACTGGGTCACAGTAGAGGTAGGCACATTGTAGAGGCTGTAGATTCTTAAGCACAGCGGTGTAAAAGCTGCAGAGGCCTGGCCTGGGTGTCTGAAACCTGAGAGCCGCACAGTTTGCCAGGGACTGTGGAGGTCAGAGGCCTTGTTCTCTGACTTGCATTGAATGACAGCACTCATAATGGATGGGAGAAGCAACACTTTCTTTTTATTGAAAGGAGGAGACGAGACTGGATCGTGCGTATATAAGAGGTACAAAAAAACCATTTTGCACCTTTGATAGGTGATCCTTTTGCGTACAAGGACATCGGCGCTTTAGACAACTGGCTTCAAAATAATGGAGCCACTTTTGAACAATGAGGGTATAGACGTGTAATATTCAGACCTCAGATCACCACCTCACTGACACTTGTGGTTCAATTTACTTGATGGAGGAAGTGAAAATAAATTGACGGCCTTCTCTGTGTAAACATGCCCTGACTGTTCAGCCCCTCCAGTAAACACGCTGTTAAGTCAGAACGGTAAATCAACATGTCTGTGTGGCTTCAGGGGAGATTGATGTAGGCCTGACCACCAATGTGAGCACCAGAGTGCAGTGTGTGACCAAACATCCTGTACATTCTGCCCTGAAAGCTGCAGTGGTGAGCTGGTCCCCACTGTCATTATTCGAGTGCAGGAGTAACTGCTAGCTGTTCGTTGAACCCGGAGCCTGACGATGTTGCCTGTCACTTGGGCTTTGCTGTGGGCACCATGCTTCTTTCATTTTGTCTCATTTCTTGCTTGGTTTTTATTTCTTGCTGTTTTTTTTTATGTCAAGGCCTGATTTGTAGTTCTTTAGGGCAGCGTTTCCCAAACCTCTCCTGGAGTACACCTTGTCCTGCATGTTTTAGATCTCTCCCTGCTCTAACACAGCTGATTCAAATGATCAGTTTGCTATTAAGCAGCTTCAGGAGTTCATAACGAGTGGATCATTTGAATCAGCTGTGTTAGAGCAGGGAGAGATCTAAAACATGCAGGACAAGGGGTACTCCAGGAGAGGTTTGGGAAACACTGCTTCAGGGCAACATGGCATGAGGAGTCAGCATTTTGGGTACAATGTAAACAAACAGCCAAGTTACACACAAATTATCATGTGTTTAGCTCCACCAGCTAAATGAAAACATAGACTGATTGAAAATGAAAGGAAGCCATAATGCACTCTGTCTAGTCCACAAGTCTCATGGGAACATCACACTAATTAAAAACCCATCTGGGTTTGAGAAAGGAACCAGATACCCATTTAGATACTTAAAACGATATTGTGTATACTGGTTTCACAAACAAACACAGACTCTGTGCGAGAACATAATAGGTCTGTTCAGCTGTCCAAATTTGAACTGGTTTCTTTAGTAAAGCTTGCTCCCACTGCTTTGGTATTCAGTTGTTTCAGGAGATTAATGATACTGTAATGTTCTGGATGGCTCCTTGGTACTTCTTAAATAAAGGCCCCAAAAATATTTCAACTCCACCATTACATGACACAACGCATCTGTCAAAAAATATAGCCTATCCTACATTATTTTGGCAGCAAATATAATCCATCTAGGACTAATTTAGAGCTGAGGGATAGGCATCAAAGGAGGACAACCACCAG
The DNA here is from genome assembly GCA_019176425.1 of Megalops atlanticus. Lineage (NCBI taxonomy): Eukaryota > Metazoa > Chordata > Actinopteri > Elopiformes > Megalopidae > Megalops > Megalops atlanticus. The sequence continues at coordinate 50,367,885 of CM032877.1, forward strand.
GCCTCGACTCAAAATGTGAAACGAGTTGTGAATTATGCGGTATTTGGCTGAGGAGCATTGCCCTGTCACTGGTAACATTTTATACTGAGCTGAAAGGGAAATTGATTTGATTGATCATTACTGTATAATGAGAGGGCCCACTGCTTGGCCACAGGGGATGGGGTATGTGAGAATCCATCTTACCAAAAGATGACCTTTGGTCAGCCTAGACCTCTTCATCGTCACATATTCGATTGGCCGATAAATATTTAAGGTTTTCTGTCCAGCACCGAAGGACTGTACTGACATTTATAGGTTCCCGCTGAGAATCTGTGAGAATTTGTTTGGGTTTTGTCTCCCAGTGTGCGATTGTCAATTCCAAAATAGGTTTTCATAAGGTATAAAGGCAAGCAAAATGAACATCTGAACAAATATAAGCAAGCAGCACTTGCTTAAACAATAAGAACAATGTGCCTACTATGTTACATAAGGGTAAATGCCAAAGCATTTCCAATAGCATTCCTTGATAAAGAGTCATCTTTGTTGACCGTTGGAGAGAAAAAAGCATCTCTTATTACAGTCTTATTCTAGCATTTGAATACCAACCAGACTACCAAGAACACTTACTTTCCTAAAAGGTCTTTTTTTCTAAGACAACAACAGCATTGAGTGTATTTGCAATATTCATTTCACATTGGCAACACTTTATTTAAACTGGCCTGTTTCTAATCAAATAAAACACACTAAGCTTTCTCATAAATTACTCACACTAACCTTTCCCATTGATTGTTGTCTTCATGGAATGCTAAAGTGGTTAAATGCTGTCTCCATTGTGAAATCTGAAAAAGTATCTGCAATGAATTATGGCAAGATTGTGCTTAAATGTGTGAAATATTGACACATGCATTGCAACTGTGTATATGCATGTATCCCTTTTGAGGACAGATGTTTATTACGCTGCCAATGTGTGTGTGTGCGTGTGTGTGTTAGAGAGAGAAAGAGAGAGAGAGAAACTGTTCTATGGCCTGTCTTTAATTTATAATGCAATTATAACTGGTTAGTGAAGAACAGTATTCTAAACATGCTATTCGACTCTGTTCTGCTGACAGCTCACATACCAGCAATAAACTCATCATTTATTACCCAGCTGAGTAAATAAAATATGTGGAGTACAAAATGTTCACGTACAGAATAAGTGAGGGCTCGAAAGCAGACACACTGCTGTTATGTAAGGAGCATATTGCATGTAAAAGTCTGTGTCAGACAAGACCAAGTAAGCACTTACATGCACCAGGTATTTTCAGAAAATATAAAATGAAAATCCATTAACAATTCTAACAAGATATCACAGCAGTACACCACTGTGAAAAAAGTAAAGCACTCATTCAGTATATCTGTTTGCATTAATAGTGCATAGTACATTTTCATTTAGAGTAAGAGATCCATGCTTCCACGTCCTACAGCATATAATAAATAAACTGTCCATTTTATTGTCCAGTTTATTGAAGCCCCACACAGCCTGAGGGAGACTGAGAGGCACACACATGAGAAACCTCTACCACTCAAAGCTCATGTCTCAAATGTAACCTATTCTATACTAAATTGTTTTACCTATTATCAGTCGTTATTTTTTCATTTTATGCAAGTTTTTATTAAATATTTCAAATTAATTATTTACCATCACTCCATTATTGTAAATGCTACACATGTATTCACTGCGTCCTTGTGTTATTGTATTACAGTTGTTTGTACGATGTAAGAAAGAGCGGGGGCGAAGGAGAGTGTTTTTGTACCATGTTCCGCCTTTAGCAGCTGGAACTACAAATTCAGCAGCCTGTAACACGATCCAGCGCCACTCAGAGGCAGAGCGGAGACATGAAGCTTTCCAGCTAAAAATCCCAGTGACCGCCTGCCAAATGACAGAGGCGAGAACAGCAGCAGGGAGAAACGTGGGTTTGTAACGGAGAGCCTGCACTGCATCAGCACCTATCGAAAGAGGAACGGCTAACGCACGGTGTTTGCCCTGCCTTACGGTACAGCACGTTGAATAAGGGAACTGAAAGGAGGGATATGCCACCGCCCCTTTGCGTGTCAAAATGAGCTGACCGCTGTTTTCAGGGACGATATAAAGGTGTTTTTAAATTTGCGGAGCGTGATGGGGAAACTGTGATTATGGAATGTTGACGGTGATGTTTGCGCCATCGTCCAGCCGCATCGTCTGCCTCTTTCTAAGGATTCATACTGTAGGAAACTCCGTTGAACACTGGCCTTTTCTTGAGGAAATCGCAGCTACCGCCTCACCTCTTAATTCATAGGGGTAAACGGGGCCGTAACCTTCCGTTTGAATTCTGACAATCTGCCACTCGTTTCGTATTTTGTTTTTGTTTTGGATACAGTTATGAGCTCGTTACTTTTTAACGAGGCTTCACCAGTGAATGGAGTCGCCTTGGTTCCAGTTAGCAGAGTCTCACCCACTGGTTCGGGTGCGGTACCTAGTGCTCTGCGGAACGATTTGGGTTCCAACATTCATGTCCTGAAGACCCTGAACCTGCGATTCCGCTGCTTCCTGGCTAAGGTCCACGAACTGGAGCGAAGAAACAAGTTATTAGAGAACCAGCTGCAGCGAGCCTTGGACCAGACGCGTTACCGATCCCTCTATGCGCGTGAGACAGCGGTCCAAACGGATGTCACCTCTGAACCACGGATACCGGGATATCATTCCCGGTTACCTGGGACTATCTGGAGTTTCACCCATGTGAGGAAACAAGGGGAACGGTTTGAAACTCTTCAGGGTCCCGGTGTTACCTGGACACATCCAGACGGCGTTGGGGTTCAAATCGATACCATCACCCCAGAAATACGAGCACTGTATAATGTGCTCGCCAAAGTCAAGCGAGAAAGAGACGAATACAAGAAAGAGTAAGTGGCATATCCTGTCATCGTTCCGTAAAATTAAGTACATATAGAATGTCTATAATATTTTGAGCAGCGGCTCTGTTCAAACTTGAAAAACACAGCATTTTGGGAAAACATGGACTTTTATCCATTGCAGAAAATGTTGGCTGCTAAACAGAAACCAGCAAGAATGTTTCATTCTTGCAGGCATAGTGTGGTGTTCTGAATTCCTAACTAATCAATTCAACTCAAAAATTTTTGAAAACATGCCCAATATGCGGTGTCTAAGCCATAACTTTTTGTGAATTCAGCGAAACTGAAATCCAAACCATACGGCATAATTATTCACGTATGCAGCAATTTATAATTGCTTCACAGTTAATAATTGCTGGTAATTTGAACTGCAAACCCTCTCTCAAAAGTCTCCCTCCAAAGTGGAGTTTTTCCACGCGATTTAAGTTGCATGGAGACAGTAATACGTAGTATGTCTTAACACAGGGCGTAACATTATCACCTGCTACAGTTAATTCGGGTGTTACGTCTTTATAGATGTTCCTGATACTCGAGAGTTGGTTGAGCAGGATACGTTCTGTCAAAAAAGTGATTGTAAGTTTCCCCCAAAACTATGTCTACCCGCAATTGTTATGTGATGAAAGCTTAAGCTGGTGTAGCGTCAGAGAAGCTAGTATTAACAAGAGGTTGGAAGGTTTCCGATTTCTTTCTCTTTTTCCTTTTTTTGCGAACTGCGATATCGTTTGTTTCTATTGAAAAAAGTCACCAAGACATTTATGGGTGTAGTATTCATTTCCCTTTCTTTAGTAGATCGTGTCCTTGACGACTTTTTGCTGCTGATAATTGATGGCAGTGCTTGCACTAATATTAAGTGCAGAGTCGTTAAGTGGTAAAGTTACACACGTAGTGCTTGGAGAATTTCCATGCCACTCCATGAAACTAAATACTGAAATGTCTCTTCACTTTAAGGATGTGAGATATTTAACCTCAGAAACAATTTAGCAACACCCTCTCTAAGAAAATTATAACACTTTCAAATGCTCTGTATAGCCATAAACACTCATGCCAACAAGAGTTATATAGGGAGTGCTACATCACTATCCATGTCAAAATATGGCATGTCATATCCCCAATTTGGCATTTCAGAGTAATGTCATGTATGACATGGAGACATGTAACCAGGCACCAAGAAAACCTGTCGCTTGGCACAACATTTGTGGCTATGAAGATGTTGTGAGGTTCGTAGGTACTGAAGGACCCTTCATAGAAAGCATGACCCAAATTAACCGGTTGATGTACATGTTTATCCAGTAATGGCAGAAACCAAATAGAATTAACCTACTTACAAGCTGACAGAAACTTTACCCACGCTTGGAAGGATGGTCTAGAGTAGAGCATTGGGCAAGCCAGTCATAGCAGGGAAGTGTTGGCATTATAGTGGGGGGTAGTTAGCATGTCATTGTCACATGGAGAAGGAGACATGGCCTAGGTCCACCCTAAAAGGGTGTTAGTGTCAGACTCCGCTCCAGGAGAAAATACAGAAGGGAGCTATTGCAATCCACGCGGGTGCACAAAAAGTAATAAATACCATGTAGACATTGGGATATAAGGAGACAACTGGGGGTGCACTGAGGTCCTTCTGGGGGTGCAGTGCACCCCTAAGCACCTCCATAGTGCTGGACCTGGCTAGTATGGAATGACAAGCTCTGCAGTGCCTTTAAAACAGCTCTCACCCTTCCAGGCGGCAGTGTAGCATAGTAGTTAAGGAGCAGGACTTATAATCGAAAGGTTGCCAGTTTTATTCCCTGCTGGGGCACTGCTGCTGTACCCTTGAGCAAGGTACTTAACCCACAGTTGCCTCAGTAAATATCCAGCTGCATAAATGGATAACATTGCATAAAAAAAAACTGTAACCTGTGTAAGTTGCTCTGGAAAAGCGTCTGCTAAATGCCAATAATGTAATGTACAGGCTGCACACATGTGCTAAATAAAAGTGAATTTTTCTGAGTGACATACTGTGCAGCAGAACTCATGACTGCATGACTGCTATAATATAGCCTGGGAAACCCAATGTTTTTCTGCATATATTGAATCTCCAAGGCGACCGTGGCAATATTATGAAAGTCAGCAGTGTTGCAACCTTCAAATGCAGTTCACTTTCCGGATTTAAACTTTGTGTATCAGCAGAATTGACTGGAGCGTACCATGTGTAGTTTCATGTTTTTCAGTCCAATGATGCAGAACTGAGAGTATTTATTTGTTGTAGATGGTTGTCATGGACACAGAGGCTCTGTGAGATGAAACGAAACAGAGACAGTAGGAAGATTTTATCTTGTATCTTTATCTTATATTCAGCTTTGTGGTGCAGTTTCAAAAATGACCACCCAAAGAGAACCATGACACAAAGGACCCACTGTAATGACGTGTCCAATCTCTTCAGCTGAGATGCCAGAGCGGCATCTCCAGGGGTTGTTTTGGGGCAACAGAGTAAAGAAGAGTCTTCAACAAATTTGAAAGCATGCATTTCCCACCTATGTATCATTCATGACCATAAAAGGCTGTAGTTATATAACATATAAAGTAACAGTGAGTGTTGTCAGCAGCTCTGGAGTAGACATTCTATCAACCCTCAGTGAACCAGGGTCATGGACTCAGCTCAGCAGAAGCACTTCAGGACACACTGATAGAGATGCTTAAGAGGAGCTTGTGTATCCCTGCTTCAGGGAACCCGGTCTTAAACTCCACAGAGCTGTCAAGAGTAAGGACTTCTGCTCTCCTTTCAGTGTACACTAACATGCTTTAATCTGGATCCTGTTATTTTTGGTTTCTGCCTGCCTTTTAAAAGTTCCTGTATTGATTGGGCCTGTGATCAAAGCAGTCCTGGTTCCTGTGAAGCTGATGTGATCTTTGGAGTCGCCCCAGTTATGCCATGTAGGTGAAGGATACGGAAAACAGTCAGCCTTTAGCATTTCCTGCAGTGTGACATTACTCAAAATTTACATTTACATTACATTTATTCATTTGGCAGACGCCTTCATTCAAAGAGACTTACAAGTGAGGCAGAATACAACACAAGCAAAAAGCCATATAAGGAGTCAACAATATTAGAATTGCTGCATAACCAGGTTTCAATAGTTGGTCAGACAAGGTACAAGCTAGCTGCTAGAGATACGAGTGCATTAAACCATTAGATCTAGTTTTTTTTTTTTTTTTAGATCTAGTAATGGAAAACAAAGTTTAAGACATAAGAAATTGTATTAGGTGGTAGTGATTCAGGTGATCAGGAAGAGCTGTGTGTTCAGATGTTTCTTGAAAATGTAGCTCCTGAACAAATGATCATCAGAACGGCACATCTTTGTCCATCACAGGGGGCTGAGCAGAGCACTTAGCTATCAGTCAAATGATACAAAATCTGGTAGACATCAACCCTCTGCATCTGGCACAGCCATGCTGGGTGTGTACAGGTTATGAATAAAACATCCATTCTTAGTGAGGCGTTCTGACAATGAAGTGGCGCCGGCACCAAAGTAGTGCCATTCCTATTTCTGTGCTTTAACCTGTGGTAGGGTTTTTACAAAGGGACGATAACAGGGTCCCTCAAAGAGGCTCCATCTCTCTCTCTTTGGGGGCAAGCAGAGTGCTGCCTTCACAGATGCCCTGCGTGAGTTAGCGTGAGCCCCACAGGAGGTGAGGGTTTACACCTGTACACACCGCTGCACTCAGAGCTTTGGCGGTGGAATGTGCTGTCTCTCTGTGGCAGGGTGTTCTGACCGCGATGCCGGGGTTTTGTTTCAAACGCCCAAATTCCAATTCGTCACTAGCGTAGTGAAAACTGTGGATGTCCTAAAACGAACTTCTGTAGCAGTGCCTTCAAGCTGAGCTGAGTCAGATGTGAGGATGCCTCAGTCTGATTCTTGGAAACCACTCTAGATGCAGTTGTTGTGTGTGTGTGTGTGTGTGTGTGTGTGTGTGTGTGCGTGTGTGTGTGTGTGTGTGTGTCTGTGCATGCCTGTGTGTATGTGCTGGCTGCAATGACTAACACAGTTGTAATTATAACAAAGAGCCTGTAAGCAATTGTAAGGAAATGTGGGAACAAAACCCCAGATTCCTGCACTGTTGTGCATCACATCCAGGAACAGTCTCACTGGAGCCTCATAGTCATGTTGTTTCCTGCAGAAGTGGATAGCAGGAAGGAAGCCCGTGACAGTCTCCAGCCGTTTTTCAGCTGGCAGCGTAGGCATAAAGAATGGCATAACTTCTTAAATAATTTCTGTCACTGAGGTAGGAAGACCTAGATACCCTGTGAGACACAGGCACTGTATTGTTTTCTGAACAAGAAATGGTGTGTATTTCAGGGTTGACTGGCTTTTTTGAAAGCATTTCAAAAATCCTAAGAGCTACAAATTTCCCATACAGAATTCTTTTGAATTTCCAGGATGTAATTAATTGTCACAAATATGAGATACACATTTCCTAAAAAGGAATCAAAATGTAGTTTACACACTACTTCTGAGGACAAACATTTGGCTAAAGTTTGCATAGATTAATGAAATTTTTTCCCCTCCCTTGTGTTTTTACCATGTATGGAAACCTTAATTGATCTACAAGGTCAGATTTCTTCTTGTCAGAGAAGAGGGACTCAACTGAGATGCTTTCCGATGTCATTTCCAATGTCATTTTGATCAGCAAGACATTGAGACAGACACACAGCTGTGCCCAGTGTCACATGATCTGATGTCCTCTTGTCTTGTCTTGGATGGGGCAGGGTTGTCATTTTTTAAAGTAACACGAGATTTTTTTACTCATACTAATTTCTGTATTTCTGTGGCATAGCGAAACTTAAACCTAGTGAGCAGACATACAATTTTCCTCAAGAAATTGATACTTAAAGTGCAGACTGGATGGGCATAGCCTGAATAAAGGTATTGAAGAGGTTGTGTTTATCTAGAAATATTAAAAGTTAGTGTATTGTGGCCATTTTCTTGACGGAACTGAATTGGTTGAACGGTATTCATTTAACATCACAATGAGTTATTCTTTCCTTGGCTGCATATTGTTGAAATCAGGCAGTAGCTGAACAGGTTTGGACCTTTAAACTGACAGTTTCTTGTTCGCACTGTCCAAATGTTGTGGGTAAACCTTCCATTCTACTTGGACTCTGGGACAACAGAGAATTTATTTAATTCATTTAATTTCTTTATTGCTTCTTTGTTGACTCAGGCACACTATACTGATATCATAGGAAACTGGGACTAAGCACCAGTGAAGAATGTGACCAGTGAGATTAGAGGGGGGCTGGGCTCAGGGTATTGACCAGAGTAGATCCGTGCCTTATTTTACCCGTCAAAAATAGAGCATGATTTATTGTTTGGACAACAGAGCTCAAAGTCACATGGGGAACAGACCTACCATCAACTCTGAATTCTGTAGCTTGAGCCTATGTTTGCTTCTGTACATACACACACAGACACACACATACAGTACATATACATATGTACAATATATCTGCGTGGTAATATATGGTAAACCTGATGTGTACAGATCATATACCTACGAGACAGATGTAGAGAAAAGACAGATGCAGGGATCAACATTTGTCGCTTCTCACCAGCCAAGTAGTTCTATTCACCCAGGTTTTGGTTGCCTAGCTTATGTTGTTAGATCGAAAAGGTTAATTGCAGGTTGATGGGGAAACAATGAGTACGATGCTCTTTGTAACTCTGAAACACTGAAAAGGACAGTCGATATCTGTGTCATTATCTTAAGCAGTTTTTAATGACAAAAATCTGTGGTTCTGGGGGAGTCACCCTGTCCCCAACTGTTTGCACCTTACACCACAGATATATTGGCACAGTACACTTCTACCTTAGCGGGTAATGTAGTGTCCCATAATTTCAGAAGAAAATCATAAGAAGCTGAGAGGATGGAATGATGCTTTATATGAGAAAAGAATAGGCATGCGTGAGAGGTTGAAATAGGAAGGTACACTGTCAAAAATATTTTGTTTGTTTGTTTGTGTATTTAATTTTAGAGAGAGGTGGTGTATTGGATTGGGATGTCCCAGTAGTGCCTTTATCCTACGTTCTTTGGGTTACTTATGAATTCTCAGAAACTCTAAATCATGTAAACTTCGCTGTGTAGTCTGTAATTGAGCGATGTAGTCATCCCTTACAAATCTCATATAGAAACTGTGATTAGACTGTACGGTAATAGTGTGTCATTTTCAAGCTCAGGAAAGACCGCAGCATTCGAAGGGTAATCACCAGCTGTCCCCGTTCTCTTATCCTTGCACTGTGTAAATACAGAGCTGACATGTTTAGAGAGGAGATATAACAAATATAGTACAGTCTGAACAGTAGCTGTGGGCATTGTGTTTAGTTTAATGCTGGACCTCAGACACAATTAAATGCTCTTTATAGAACCAGTTAGACTAATGGCATTCTGAAAGCATGTCCATTCAGACTCTGTAATGGAGAGCTCACAGTAATGTAGAGGGAATTTGTTAACCCTCATTGATATCATATTCTGTGTATGTACAAAAGCACCACCCTCCACTGACTTTTCAGAGAACGCTGCAGTTCTCTGGAGAAAGTTGAAGTGCTGTTGTTTCTTTCTACTGAGATAGGAATATGTACTTGTATGTAAATCTTTTGATATTATTACAGTGGTCTGTAGCGTCTCTGTAGCAGTGCATTGTGGGAATGTTAAAAAGCCCAAACAATTTAGGGCCTAGCACCAAAATTCCCTCTACCTAGTTAATTCCTTCTCCTGCTCCACTCTTTCCTTCCTCTCTGTACATTTCACTCTCTTCCTTCTCTCCTTTGGTATTCATTGTCAGAAAATCCCCAGTTCTGTGTGCTGATGTATTAAACCTTTATGGGTGCAGACACTGTCTGGGTGATGAATAGGTGGTGTTATTATGAATTGCTGCGTCACCACTAAGACAGTGAAGGGTGGGGACATTCTGTCTTTTTTGAGTGAGTTTTATGTCTGTAACCCTGAGGGAATCAGAATGTTACTATCAGTATGCTCAAATTAACATGAACCTGATGCATGCGTGGCAGTAACTTTACAAAACTTATGACTTAAGAACATTCATTCAGTCATAATTCACACTGCTGGCTTGACAATTTCATTCCAAGCGGATAGAGGCTGAAGGAGTGGATATGAATGTGAAATGGGTTACCCATGACATACTTTCATTAAAAGTATTTATTTCATTTTTTGAAGTCTGAGAGCCCCTCTTCAAACCCGTGTATGAGAAAATGAAGGCAATGGTTGGTTGTCTTGGCTTTATGGAGATTCTGTACACATATGCATGTTTGTACCCCCCAATACACATATGGCACAGTACCTTGGAGAAATGTCCAGTAACACTTTGTGATCGTAAATCTTTAGATGTGATTAATTTAGAGTTCTTTGTCTTTTGATTTCTGTTGGGTAATCCATTGTACCTGGTTACTCAATGACCTGATACATTCCCAATTTAAATCATCTGCAGGTGCTGGCTGTTAAAAGAACTGAAATCAGTTCATATTGGCCATTTTGTAAACCAGTCTGTTCCTGATTATGAAGCATCTTAGCTTTGCTTCCTCTCAGACATTCCTCTTACAGAAACAGTGCATGATGGAAGGAGGTAAGGAAACAATAAGACACATTGTGTTAGTGTTATACTGTATAACTCTTAGCACTTTCCTCGTCTTGTTGTATTGTATTGTATCAGCTCTAGCTAAGTCTCTGACTGATTTATTGTGTAAACCATAACAAAGCTCTGTTTTGTTTTGTTTTGTTTTGTTTTGTGAGGCTCAGATATTAGTGCCAACCCAGAAAAGGGAACTTGTGGATTTGGTCTTGAATCTGGTGTTCCCCACCGCTTTAAATCATTTTCTACTATGAATCAATATGTTTACGACAATGTATTTTTGATATTAAATTTAGTTTCTCATTAAATATCAGTTATTCATTAAAACATTTAGTCAGATATTCCTACATAAATTAAAATGTATATTTTCTGATTAAATATATCTTTTCTGTGAGGGTTACCATGTTAAGACAAAGAGGAGGATGACAAATAGCAACAGAAAAGAGACGTGTGTTAGTCAAAAGCAGGAGAGAATGAATGGTTAAGGGGGAACAGGGGTCGGTCTGTATGTTGACAGCATAAAGTAACAGAGGGTATTGTGTGTGTGTGTGTGTGTGTGTGTGTGTGTGTGTGTGTGTGTGTGTGTGCGTGCGTGCCTGCATTTGGGGGAAGGGCTGGGAGCAGGCCTGGCAGGATACACAATTAGTCATCCTCACAAGGTCGGTTTGACACAGCCATGTCCTCCACCCGGCTGCCAGTTATCTCACCCATCTGATAGATATGACTCCGTTTCTCCTCTTTGATCTCTGGGTACACAGGCACCATTGAGGGGGGAGAGGTGGACGGGGGGGAGGGGGAGACGTGGCCCAGACAGAGCCGTACCTGGGTCCTGTCTGCGTGTGAAACGCAGCAGGAATGGCAGTGACATGTCTCAGTATCGATCTCTGTTCTCGGCCCGGCAGACTCCCCCCCAGCTGGCTGACTCAGGAGCCAGGCCTCCTGCCCAGATGTAGGCAGAGCAGTGTCTTCATCGCCCCCGGGGGGGTGCGCCGATCCCCGGGATGCCCCCCCCCCCCGTATATGAATAATTGAGGCACAGCTGAATTTAGCTCCACTGCCCTGTGGATCGATGGGACAGAATCCTGAGGAGACACTTTTGGAAGCTCTCATCTTGGAAGCGAATTTCTTAGAGGTAACCTCTAATTGGACTACAGCAAGAACACGGAGTCCAGTGAGGAGGGTGAAGGCTTATAGAAAGTAAATAAGAGGAACAGGTTTTAAGCTGTTCAACGTCAATGGTTGATAACACAGTAGATGTTGTCATGTAGGTCATTGAATTATGTGCAATTTTCATTAATCAGAGCTGTGCAATCACTGGTATGGCCACAATGCCCCTCTTAATGCTCCACTTAAGGCACCAGCACATCTGTGAGTACGGGAGGAAGTGGCATCAGACAAGGGTGTGTCTCAAGCCCAGTAGCTGCAGTAGATTGGAAACGCCCAGAGTGTCAAGCTGTGTTGCACACCCTCCTCACCCATTGCTGCATGAGATTCACTGCAAATGGCTGACAGGCCGTGTGGCAACACACTGTTGAGCCACTCCCCTGTTTTCTGACTGCTGAGTTTCCAGAGACTGAGGAAGTCAGGCTGTAACGACCTGTCCATTGAAAGGCTCAGGGGAGCATAAGACCAGCAGGCTCATTAAATTTAATACCAGGGGGCCTCCATGTCTTCTTTATGGAGCAGGAATAGAGAGGAGAGAGAGGCAGGGGGTCGGCAGTTTTCCCGTCTATAGTTATGAACGACCATTTACTGGGAAATTAAAGCTCTCTCCAGTATATCTTCCTGCCAGGCGAGGCGGAGGGGAGACGGTCGCCATGGTAACATTGACACTGTCAAACCGAGGAAATAATACACATAATATTTAGGCCAGCATACTCATGGACCTTCAGGAACTGAGTTTGACATCCCTGTATAGAGTGGTTGTTTCACCCTGTTTCAATAAGACCTCTGTAAGGAGAAAAAAAAATCCACCATACGTGTTACCTTATTGAGTCAAATCGAGTCAGAGGATATGTGATAGAATTTGTATGGAGAAAAAGCTCTCCTCCTGATTAGACTTACAGACCTTTCTTTCAGAGCTGGGGTCCAGAGCGTGACAGCGTTTTACAGTGTGTTAAAGGCCTCTCACAGATCAGAATGTACAGTAAAACGGCACCTCCTGGAAAGTTGTGCTGGGAAGCCTCACAGTAAGCTGATCCTGAATCAGTGAGAGGGACCCCTTGATGATGCATCAGGGACACTCACGTGTAGTCATTTGACTTTCTCCTTCAGATAACTGTCAGTCAGGCCTTGTTCTGGCAAACCCTAACTGGAGCCCTAACTGAACTCCTGAAAAGGTAGAATTTACAGTATTTCAAACCTTGGCTGCTTTCACCACTAGAGCCTGGAGTTGGCTCTATCACTGAGGTGCTGCGCTCTACATACACCATTCCTGCTTGGACCAGCTAGGACCAGCTAGGCTCCATTCCCAACAGACCACTAATGATCCCCGCAAAGTCTTACGCATCATACAATGAAGGGACTGTGACAGTTCTGAATCTGTGATGACCAAATATTATCACTAGAATGCAGACAGTTTTCAGATAATTGCCTATTTTTTACTAGTTCTGAAAGTTCCTATCAGCTCAGTGGAGATGAAAAAATTGGACACCATGATATACAAAGGCTTGCATGTAGTGTCCGCATTGTGGCTCAGAAGGTTTTCTTGCTCTTATGTTTCAGAAATTGGATCTTGTTGCTTTGTCATCCCAAGTCAGGCCTGTCCCCCATGTCAGGAATCATTTACTAATTCACATATTAATTGTAAAGTTACTATAGCATTACTATAGAGCTGTGGCCAGTCTCATGATTATCATTCTTAATCTGTACTCTCTGGGTACTATCTTTTGTATTTGGTGTGCAGTTATACACTTCAGTCACATAAAATATATGTCACTTAGATGAACAGAGGTTCATTGCTAGTTGATCGAAAAAAAACATTCAGTAGAGAACATATAGAGAGCAGTGGGTGGAGGCACAGAGTGGTTAAATGTGTCATAATGAGATTAATATTTTATAGGGTAATCCATCCACTCAATAACTATACAGACACAACATAATCACTAAAGTCCATGTCTTTATGTGTCTGGCCAAAATCGAGGTCTTGGATTAGATTTGGGATTTATTTGGTTTTCAGGTGAATTGGATAACCAATATTGCTTAAAGAGTATTTAGGACGAGGAATCAGAGCAAGGCAATCCATCAAGCTGGGCACCTCAGTGATGAATGTGCTGTATCTTTAAATGAACAGATGTTGGTAGTCCAAGTAATATTTTTTCCTGACTGTGGAGGTAGCCAGAATTCATTTTTATCCATGATGTATTCATTTTTAAATGCTCTCAAAATGCATGTGAAAATTTAACACGTTTTACTAAGTGCCTTAGCTGCTATTTTTGTCAAATGTATATGCTAACATGTAATGTAGTAAATTACAGTCATTAGTTTGTGTTGAACTAACCTTAACTTTGCACTATTTCATGTGTGATGGATACAATGACTTGAGTGTTTCTGCTCTTTGTGGCTTTATTTACATGTATTTATTTACTTTATTAACTCACCATTTCTGTATTTTATCAAATAAGGTGTTTTGTTTATGGGGTTATCGTTATCATTTCTTTTGTCTTTTATTCCTGATAAATGGGAGCTGCCATCTGACAAAGGATGTGGTCCATTTTATTGCTGTTGCTGGCACAGAGAACGTGGAAATTTTGATTCTTCAAATTCACGCATCCACTCTGTTCAGTTGCGGTGATCTACTAGAGTGGTAATTTGGTGGTGATCAAGACCTAGGTTATTAGGCAGTGGATGGTTGTAGTAGGTTGCAGCTTCGCTGTACTCTCCCCAGGCCTGGTCACTGACCCGTTCCCCAGGCTTTCAGGCCCTGCAGGTTGTCTCAGTGAAGACACGCGCAGTGGAAAGGGGGAAAGCTCATGTGTCAGGATTCGTGTATGCAGGTATTCCAGCTGCTCCAGCATGTAAATCAGAGGTTTATCTGGAATGAATGCAATGAAGAGCCAAGCTGTGGCTGTTCCCTCGGCTCGCCCTGTTGCATCAGTAACAGTGACGAGGCACCGTCTAACTCTGGTCATCCCCTAATTCTCCAATCATTCGTCTTCCTCCTGCCCATATGTTTCTGTGGTAGCGTTGTCCACCACCCCACCCCTCCCAGCTGTCCTCTTCATGTAAGGGCTCAACGTTAGCGATACGTCTGGAGAATGTTTTAGGTCGAGGTTATTTAAGAGGGGTCTATTTGAAGTGCTGTATTTCTGACCGTGCTGAGTCATTCACTCCATCCTGTCCCCCCTCACCCACCGTCATCACAATGCCGGTCTCAGAAGCACCCATGTCAGAAACCCAGTCACAGGCATATTTGTGTACATAAATTTGCCTGTTTTTTCCACCTAATGAAGATCATTTTTGTCTTCAGCTATCGTACATGGCCTAGCAGTGTTTGTTTGTGCATGCTTGCGTGTTTGTGTGTGTGTGTGCATGTGTGTGCGCGTGCGTGTGTATTGTCAGCGAGAGTGGGGCAAACTGCTGCATGTGCACGTGGACCCCATACTTTTCACCAGGGTGTGGCTGAGTCTGTTATGCCGGTAGGAATGCAAAACAGCTTTACCTTGAAACTCTGTGGTCTCCCATTTCATTGCTCCCACCTCACCATCACTCAGTAGCACCTGCTCCGCATTTAGACAGTACCCATGCATCACTCACGTGTCAAGGAGGAATTATTACATGACTATTGATACTGTATTCACATTGGGTCACCAGGCAACCAGGCTGCCTGTGGCCTTGGCGTGTCTGGGGTTGGAGGCGCTATATTTAATCAGAACATGTGGAATGCAGAGAGAGAGGGATGCAGGTGGGGGAAAGGGACTGAAATATCTTCTTCACACTGTGCATCAGGTACAGCCAGTGAGGGAGCAGAGGAGTGAGGGAGAAAGGAGGACGAGAGAGAAGGGCATGGAGGAAGAGGAGAGGAGATGGAATATTGCGTGGAGGCAGATGTCGGGGGGGACATCATCGTAGATCACATGAGGCACCAAAATCAATAGCCATCTTTACAGTTTCCCCCCTGTATGGTGATTAACCCACTGACATAATTCCTCATGTTTGCTCACCCGCATCTGTGAAAACACCCCTTTCTCATAGTAACAGGTTATCGCAGCAAATAATTTGGTAGCCACACACACACAGACACAAACACACACACACACACACACACACACTGTGCCACACAGTTTTACAGGAAGTAAATGTACATGCTGTCATAAATCATGCTGGTAGCTTAAAAGACTTGTTTACAAGACAGGAGCCAGTCATTTGTGTCTTGGCCTGTTTCTCTGGGTGGTATCAATAGCTTTGGGGGTGGCATGGTGGCTCTTGTTATTGTCTGTGTTCCTGTTATCTCCAGGATTCCCCAGCCATATGTAAGCATGGAGTTTGGGAAATGGTAGACATTCAAGCCAAACTGTATCAGTAGAATGTCTGACATTCCAAAAAAGAAGACAGTGAAGCTACACCCACCACAGGGACATGTGTTTGTGGAAAAAACTGCTTGTGGGTACTAAAGATTAATCATCTGAACATCTTGTACAGGGCAGGCCATGATTCAGATGTGATGCATTCAAGACAAATGTGAACACAAATGCCCCGTAGTGACTGTAGATGTGAGGTTGAGATTGCAGTTGTGTGTGCTGTGGGACAGTGCAGTTTTCAGCGTGTCGTCAGCTAGCCCCTGTAGAAAGCCATTCTCACCACAGGGAGTGTCACTAAATGAAAACACAATCTCTCCAG
The DNA here is from genome assembly GCA_019176425.1 of Megalops atlanticus. Taxonomy (NCBI): domain Eukaryota; kingdom Metazoa; phylum Chordata; class Actinopteri; order Elopiformes; family Megalopidae; genus Megalops; species Megalops atlanticus. Next base: position 50,384,251 of record CM032877.1, read on the forward strand.
ACATTCCTCAGCTCAGACAGACTTGCAGATAGTAACAGAGACAGATAAAGTGAATTCATCCTGTGTGTGTGTGTGTGGTTGTGTTTGTGTGGATTCCCAGAGCCTCACCTCTTCCTCTGAGTGGTCTTATTTCACACAGGGCCTTTTCATCTGATAGTTTTCAAAATAGACTGTCCCTGTTTCCATGGTTACAAGGAAACCCCCTTCCCCCAACTCTTCAGTTTTGGTGACTTATTTGCATTTGACTTAAAACTGTTTTTTCAATGTGTGGTGATATTTCTCAGTGTTGGACTTGCAAGGGTGCTAATTAAAGCAACAATTGTTGTTAGGTATAAAAGTGGTTGGTCAATTATGAATACATATTAAACATTAAAAATGGAAATTAGTGAACATTTGAATGATTTTGCCTTTGAGTGTTATCCTTATAAGTGCCGCTCTTCCTCTAAGCTAAATTTGGATTCTGTTCCTGTCCCTCTGTCTGCTCTTATTTGGGATGTAACAGCAATGTAACAGCAACAGCAGAGCATCTGCACTTTGCAAGCCTTATACAGAAACCTTTCCTTTAAAACAGCATGGGACGTTGTTTGTAGCCCCTGACACTTTGCAAAAATGAGGAGCGCAATGCAGGTGGTGAGATCAGGGTCACATGGTGTGCGTGTGTGGCTGCTTTAAGGCCAGCCACAGGCCTGGTAGTGCTGCCCTACCAGGAATGCCAAGCAGAGATCTGGCTAGTGGAGTGAGTGGAGATACAGACACAAAATTGGCAGGTCATGGCTGGCTTACCCTGCCCTTGTAAGGTGACCTTCTGCTTCGCTGTCACCCAGACTAAGTCAGACAAACAGGAGCAGTCCTTCCTTGGCAGGGTCAGTGCACAGGATGGAATAGCGTCTGTAAGTGCCTGGATATGTGTTTTGGCTGTTGTTGCGAACAATAATCCAAGACTTCGGGCCATGTTGCGGAAGGCTTATTAACCTGCTTCTTAGAATGACCTGCATGCCTTTGCCACATGACTGCTGTGAACTCTTAGTAACTGGGACACAACCCAGCCAATCCCTGCTGCCACGGGCTGCACCGAGACCAGTTAATGCTGGGGATAAGGGCCCAAAAACCCCGTCATGTGAGTCCCAGCGGGAGAAGTGGAACACATTTGGGAGGTCTCCCATTATGGGCATCAAGTAGAGGTGTTAATCTCTGTCTTAACAACAATATGATACATTATCAAGCTATTGATATGATTTACCAGAATGTAAGAGTTCACTTAGACACAATGCAGTATGATTTCATATGATAAATTTCAATGTAGTATGATTCAGCATAACCTTAAAATTATTCTAGGCTCTTAAAGAAATGTAGAGAATATAAGCATTGGTTGAATATATGCCATTGAAGTAACATCAGTGTTAAAAGGTAACTAGGACTGCTGCAAACAGTGTAGTTTCATCCAGATTGCTGCGCTAATATGAATTCAAATAAATAAATAATCAGTGGTGTGGATCAATTCTCAAATGGAACATCAGTACAGCTGTATCGTTGCTTTTGCATCAATGCATTGATATGAATCAGTGTATTGTTACAGCCCTGGCATCAGTGGGTATTGGTAGTGGCTAGAGGTCATGGGAATAGGATTATGCTTATCTGCTGGGTTCGCTGGGTGTGAAATCGTCTGTTATGTTTGGATAAGCCAATCTGCACAGCACTGAATGGTTTGTGATGATTGGGTTAAGATGATTGGTTGAGCAAACTGTTGAGGACAGTAAGGTGCTGTCCGTCACACTGCACAATCCCTTATGAGGAAGTGATGCGCTGAACTGCACAGGATATGATGCGTTGTGTCGCTGTACCTGCCGAGGAGGTGATGTTCTTTTACATTCAGAGGGAATAACATGTTCTAACTGCAGAGGACGATTCACACTTGTGAATCCCACTGCCTTCACTATCCTTGCAGTGAGGAGTTTTAATGCCAGCTCTTTGGGAACAGTGTGTGGCTGAGTAACTACTGAAACCCAGCCAGGGGAGGCTGAGACAAAGCTACTCACAAAGTGACAAACCAAGTGTCAGTAAGAACCTGTGCAATCAGGCACGAAAACACTGTTCCCTTTGCTCTTACCAGTGTAGAGTGTATAGCAAATTAGGAGCTTTAGAACATTAACAGAAAAGAAAGAAAGCAAGAGGACTGAATGAACTGGGCGAGATGGGCTGCCGAAGCCTGATTCCCTTTTCCAGGTTCATGATGTCATTGGCATGACTTGGTGTCTGTTTTCGCTGCCATGGTGATGGTGATGAAGGCATGTGCATAAGTGGCCAGCGAGCTCTGTGATTGGTTCAGAACTGGAGGGGAACAGTTTAACTGTCTGCCTGAGGTCCCACACACAAACACATTTGTTACGTTGAGCACCTCCTTTTGTGTCCCGTGTCGCAATATATTTATGAACTGAAGAAAGGAAGCTGTTCCATAAATTGCATTGCACTTGTAAACAGAGGGGATTTTACCTGTCTTATGTTGTAGGATGTATCATTTACCCTTTCAGTAACATCACAGATAAGCATCTTTGAAGTGACAGACACAAATGTGGAAATGATTCTAATTTTGTTTTGCTAACAGAAAGAATTGTCAGGTGTTTTCCATCAACACTATCCAAGGTCTGTAAACATGCTGGAGGCCAGAGAGGAAGAATGCATTGTGGTAACATACTGTGAGAGATTATTTCAGGGTTGCTATAGTGACCACAAATGACCCATCAAGTCCAAAATTATTTGTGTTGAAGAAATATGACAGTCATAAAGTCCCTCGAGCAAAAAAAGTCAGGTAATTACATCAATAAAAAAACTGATGGTATGTTTACTGATTATTGATTGTGGTCAGTAGTAAATGTTGTCTATGTTTCCTTTAACTTCTTTGAGTAGCCCTGATGTATTGTCCTCTATCTACGGAATGTTGCATGTGATCTGCCCATGCTTTAAAGCACTGAATTCCTGCCAGAGGAATTCCATTGAAAGCTTTGTGGTTGTTTGGTGGTCTTGTGCTTGACACTGTGATCCAAATGGAAAAATTTTTTCCTCAGTTTGTGTATGTGCGATAATGAGTGTCTGGCTGCTACGTGCTTTAAGGAGGTTACTTGGAATACATCAGGACTTCTGAGTTGCAGGAGACCAAACCACAGTTCTCATGGGAACATCTCAAACAAAGCTGTTTAAAATCCATTCTCTTCACAACTCAGGTTTCCAAAACCTGTCCTGTAAACATTTTGGTTTTCCTAAGCAAGTTATGCTTATTGTTCTCTCTGCGGGTATATTATACCTTTTAAGGACATGTAGACTGTAATTAAGTTCCATTTTAATACAACAAATCTTTTTGGAGAAGCAATTAATAAATAAAAAAATCAAGATGATGCTAATGTTTATTTCATTTCAGTCACATTGACTGGATCAATGTCTTATGCTCTCATTTTAATTTATTTTTATTGACCAAAACATTCTTGTGCTGCAAAATTTTGTGTCTAATTTTGATCCTAAAGATTGGGAGATGGTGGTGAAGGGATATTTGACCATGCACTGTGTAACATCGAAGAAGATGGGCCTACTCAGACTCAGAATGGGGGCTTCATTCGGCTGACCACAAACACGTCCTTTTTTGTTGCAGGTGGGAGGAAGAACTATCCAGGAGACAGCAGATGGAGGCGATGGTGCAGGCTCTCCAAGAGGTGAGAGGGTGACTCCATCTCCGGTCCATATAGAACCTCTCACCCATACCCTATCACTGTCTGCTACATATAGCGCCTTTCAACTTAAACCGGCTGACCCTATCGCTGTCTGCTATGTACAGTGCCTTTCGGCTAGGCCAGCTCACCCATCACTGTCTGCTATGTATAGCACCCATCACCTAAATCAGCTCACCCATCACTGTCTGCTATGTATAGCGACTTTCACCTAAACCAGCTCACCCTCTCACTGAGGTCTGTATGGAGTCTGTTTGTGTTGTGTGAGGTATTAAGTGTATGTGTGGAATGTTGAATTTATATGTTCAGTTTTGTGTGTGTGCGTGTGTGTGTGTGTGTGTGTGTGTGTGTGTGCGCACGCAGTGTTGAGTTTGTGCGTTCAGAGTGTTGAGTGTGTGTGTGTGTGCACGCAGTGTTGAGTTTGTGCGTTCAGAGTGTTGAGTGTGTGTGGGTATGTGTTTGTCTGTATGTGCTGTGTGGAGTCTGTGCATGACATTAGGTCTGTTTGTGTGTTATATAGAATATAATGTTTCCTCAGAGTGCCCAGGAGTCTGAGCTTATCCAGGAGGAGTTGAGCGAGAAGGTGGACAGACTGAAGGCTGAGCTGGTGGTCTTCAAGAGCCTCATGAGTGAAGTGAGTGTCCCTTGTCTTCTCAATCCTATTTCTCACAGTATAGTCCTCAGAGAGCAACCACTATACTCTCTTTAGGCTTATTTCACTGTGCTGTCTACAGAAATCAACCACTATACTCTCCTCAGGCTTATTTCACTGTGCTGTCTACAGAAATCAACCACTATACTCTCCTCAGGGTTTGATCATTGTGCTGTCTACAAAAATCAACCACTATACTCTCCTCAGAGTTCCATCACCATGCTGTCTACAAAAACCAACCACTATACTCTCCTCAGGGTTTGATCACCATGCTGTCTACAGAGACCAACCACTATTTTCATTTTAGAGGCCACATATTATTCTTTCTTCACAGTCTGACCAGTGTACTGTCCTCAGTGACAGTGTATTTTACTTGAGCTCCTGCCCTTTTGGCCCTAAAATCTAAAGTGCCTTTTCCTGTCAGATCAACCCTTGCTAAGTCATGCTCTTTTTAAGAATTTGAGCCCCCGCCCTCCAGAAAGTCTGTGCATAGTCCTGCTATTGCAGTTGTCCAGACTAGTATCTGATTCACTATGTATGAATGTCATCTCTGAGGAGAACCAGCCCTGAGGTACAGAAGCTGCTGTCTCTTCCTTATTGGGATTTTTTTTGCTGCAGTGGAAAAGTATTCTAGTGCAAAAACAACACAGTGCCTCAGTGATTACAACACTTAACTGGATCTGTAAAATAGATAGAACAGGGACCTTCTGTGCTACGTAACTTCTGTGGCGTTCATTATGTTATGCCCCAGGAACTCGGTCCAGGCACCCAGCTGACTGCTGCTGGACGGCTCTCCCTAGATTTGGTCTGGAAAGAATAGACAGAATTAGCAAGGAGCAGCCCGCACTTCCGCTGAGATGTTTTGGCGCGTCTCACTGTGTCATAGCTCTGTTTAACACCCTGGTCTCTGTTACTCAGTTCCTGGGGGATTTCATCTGTCACTGTTGACTCATTATCTTTATAAGGGATGCATGCACTCATTGGTCATGTACTCAGTTTAGTGCTGATCTCACTGACTCCCATGGTGCAGTGCGGTAATTTCCCCAAACCCGGTCTGCTGTGTTGCTGCTCCTGATAAAGGGTGCCTGGCAACAGGCCTGGGCTGACAGAAGCCCCCTTTTTGACCTGGTAGAAACCCTAAAGGGGAACTTGAACCTGAAAGTAAGACATAGACCCTGCCCACCACACCCCGTGCACTGCCCAGCAACATCCTCTGCCTCATCATGCCTGTCTCATTACTCAGATCCAGCCTGAGTACTTTACGCCAGCCCCGGACCAGGTATTATATTTACATTACTTATGTTAACTTTACTTCATTCAAATGATCTTTTTTATCTGGTTTTTATTGGTATACAGAACCAGTCAAAAGTATGGACACAACTCTTTATTTTTACCATTTTTCACATTTTAGACATCGGAACTATGAAATAAGTCAAAAAAGTGTTAAACAAATCTTATATTTTAGATTCTTCAAAGTAGCCAAAATATTTTATGTTAAATGTTCTATTATATTTTATATTAAACATTCTAATATAAATATAAATCTATTAAATATGTTTATATTTTACATTAAATATTCTATTTTTATTTTACATTATAAATTGATAGGTTTAATATGTATGTTTAGTTTACATGATCATTTCATCCCACTTCTCTTTTTTTTCTCATTACTCACCCATGTCACACAGCTGGGTTTTTGTTGGAGCAGCAGAATTAAATTTTCTGGCAAAGGGGCAAAACAGTGTCCATTCTGGGATTTTATCCAGCTCCGCTGAGGTCCACAGCGTGTTCTGTTGTTCTGATGGCTAGTCCAAGCCATGGCCCTGGGTGTTTTCAGCATCAGGGGGAAGACTTGCTGCTTCCTGGTGCATCCTCTGGAGGATGATGGCCCTTTATTTTTGGGGCCCTGTGCTGCCCTACACATTGGATCTGTACACTGGCACACAGTGCGCATGTCTGTTTCACAGTAGACCCTCTGTTTTCCTGTGTGTGCCGGTCTCAGTGCTTCAAATGGCCTGCTGGGTGTAACATGGTGTTATTATATCCCTCTATGAAACATTGGGCCTGGTGTGACATGATACTGGAGTGCAGTTAGATCAAAACTGTGTGTGTGTGTGTGTGTGTGTGTGTCCATGTGTATGTTGAGTGGGGACTGACCTACTGACCTTTCTGCCACTGTGAACATATTGCATTTGATGCCCAGTGTGCAATACATTCAGAACCACATGGGCCCAATCCTGATGAGGTCTTCAATTTTAAAAATTGGCATTTCTGCCTTAGTGCCACAGTGAAAAGGGGAAATCTGCTAAGCTTTTGTGCGGAACCCCTTTCTATTTGATGAGATGTCTGCTAAGAATTGGCACCAACTACATTTATGTCCTTGTGGTCAGTTTGGGCCTTTGAGTTGAATAGTTTGCCAGGTAGATGACTGGGTGTAACAGCGAAAGGCAAGACATTCGGTTGCCGGGTGGTTTCTGTAGCTCTTACCAAAAACCCCTCCCTCTGCAGCAAATGTCAGACCTGGACACGCAGATCCAGGAGAAGGCCATGAAGGTGGACATGGACATCTGCCGGCGGATCGACATCACGGCCAGACTGTGCGACGTGGCCCAGCAGCGGAACTCAGAGGACATGTCCAAGATGTTCCACGTCAGCCCGTCCAGAGCCCTCACAGACAGGGTGTGTACCCCACAGGCAGGCCCAACCCTTTCCCCACACAGGGTATATACATACCACAGGCAGGGCAGGCTGAATCCTGTCTCAGATAGGGTGTATAAACGCCACAGGGTAAGCCTAACTCCGTCCCAGATCGGGTATATACATAACACACGCAGGGCAAGCCCAAATCTGTCCCAGATCGGGTATATGCACAACACAGGCAGGGCAGGCTGAATCCTGTCTCAGATAGGGTGTATAAATGCCACAGGGTAAGCCTAACTCCGTCCCAGATGGGGTATATACACAAGACAGGCAGGGAGGGCTGAATCCTGTCTCAGATAGGGCTAATAGACACTACAGGGCAAGCCTAACTCCGTCCCTGATAGGGTATATACACACCACAGGCCGGCCCAATCCTGTAAAAGGCAGGGCAGATGCACACCACGAGACATGGGGGACCATTTCCCCTATCAGCACTGATACTGTAATATTCCCCTCTGTGCATCACATTGTGTTAAGAAGTGCTGGAGTTATCACATTGCAGTGACACAGCTGGCTAGATCCCAGGTGTCGGACACAATCAGAGGACAGTGATACAATTGGAAGGCACTGATTCAAGCAAACTGAAAGCAGCCTGCACTGCAATATTGTGTTTATGATCAAAGAGGAGTGGTTTAGAAATTTGTATGTGTTTAGAAGTTATGTATGTGAATAATGTTTAGTAATATCAAGGGATATAATGGAATTACCTAAAAAAACAATACAAATTAAAGGGAGTAATACTTTTCGTTCTTACTTGTTTATCTTAGCTTGATGGTTTTGACTGTGCTGGTAACTGAGTACAGGGCATCAATAGGCGTGTGAGAATATGTTGCATGTTAGTTTAATAATGTTTAGTAATAATAACCTTTATAATGGCATTGCCTAAAAAACAATAAACATTCAAGGGAGCATTACTTTTACTTCTAACTTGTTTATTTTAGCTTGATGGTGTTGACTGTGCTGGTAACTGTGCACAGGGTGTTGACAGGCGTGTGAGATTTGCAGGGGGGGTAACTGAACGCTGGCTGTCTCTGTCCTGCAGGGCGCAGTGGCCTGCAGAAGGAAAGAGCGTAAAGTTGTGTCGGACGAGGAGAGCTCGGAGATGGACGCCGACCCCAGCACCTCGGAGGAGGAGGTTACGGGATCGCTCAACATCACGGACGAGATGAAGCGCATGCTGAACCACCTGTGAGTGTCCTCTGCTAGACGCTTCAGTCCGCGTCACGTTACCCAGTTAGAAAGAGGAACCGCTCACACGGTGATTGCCCTGGTCATGCTGGTCTGTGTGTGCTCCTTTTATGAGCACCAGCTGTTCACTCTCTCAAGTGCCAGTGAAGCGCTTCTCTGTGTTGTTTGTGTGGTCCTGGTTCCAGCCTGGTTTAATCTAGTTTTAATGGTTCGGTCCTGTAGTGCCACCTATCTGCAGTGTGCAGAACTGCATCCGAGAACTGCATGTATCTTCACTTCTTAAAAGAACAGTATATATTTGCATGCTTACTGAGTGATTGAAATACAAGAGGACCCTTGACCCTTTTTTTTGAAGTAGTATCGCATGCAGTGATAGAAAAGCTGTTATTTCTGTACACACCTATCCATTTTTAAGTCTTCATCTTGAGTTGTTGACCATACATCAGTGTAAAATGAGTAATTTGTGAGTCAGTAACTTCACGAGTGTAACTCTGCTAATGATCTGTGTTGTGTAGTTCTTCTATTTTCTCCTGTTGTGTCTGTGCCCTTTTGTACCAGTGCTATTTTTTCCTGTCTACCATCTTTCTTCTGTTTTTCTCCCTCTTTGTGGGCTTGTTGGAAGTATGGCTGTTTGTTGTCGCTTTCTCCTGCCATATTTTTGCGTCTGTCCCATTTCTTTCTTTTCTCTCTCTGCCTCTCTATCATCTCCCCTGTGCCTGTCTCCCTCTCCTGTCTCCCACTCCATCTCCGCTTCTTTCTTCATTTGTTCTAGCTCTCTCCCTCCCTCTGCCTCTCCCCTTGCCTCCCCCCCTCTCTCCCTCCTTTCTTGCTCTGGGACAGAGCCTGCTCAGATAATTGCTCTGTTGCCAGGAGGGAGACATTTGACATTGACGATGACTGTGACAGCCTGAGCTGGGAGGAGAACGACGACACTCTGCTCCTGTGGGAGGACTTCACCAACTTCAACACCCCGTCAGCCGTCTGCACCGCCTCCTGCGCAGCCGCAGCCACGAGTGCCATCATGTGAGGGCAACAGCGCTCCAGTTCTCCCTCACTCACATGTATGTCGACACACCATCACTCACCTACACACCTGCATGTCTACACACCAGTACTCCCTCACACACCTGCATGTGGACACACCATCACTCACCTACACATCTGCATGTCTAAACACCACCACCCCCTTACACACCTGCATATCTACACACCAGTACTCCCTCACTCACATGCATGTGTACACACCAGCATTCACCTACACACCTGCATGTCTAAACACCAGTGCTCCCTTACACACCTGCATGTCTAAACACCACCACCCCCTTACACACTTGGATGTCTACATGCCACTACCTTTCACATCAGCATGCTGGTTATCTAAAACCTTGCGCTAGAAGAAGACAGTGCTACTGGTCTTTTCCCATCAGCTTCCACCTCAACAGAAACTCTTCACAAAGGAATAATTCAGAATATTTCACAATGGCTAAAAGCCTGCAGCAAAGACTATATTAAATTATAAAGGGATATAACTCTTCAGAAAAGGCTCTTCAGCAACGTCTTCATTAGGCAGCAAATATGTACATTCATAATGCTGAGTGTATGTCCACAGTCCTGAACACTTCCTCTATTTCCACTGTGCTTACCCTCCACCCACGGACAGCACTTCTCTTTGCCTACAGTAGTGTGCATTGTGGCACAGTGGTAAGGATCAGGGCTTGTAACCAAAAGGTTGCAGGGGAACTGCTGCTGTACCCTTGGGCAAGGTACTTAATCCACAATTGCCTCAGTAAATATCCAGCTGTATATATGGATATCATGTAAAACCTGTAACCTGTGTAAGTCACTCTGGATAAGAGTGGCTGCTAAATGACAATAATGTAATGTAATTTTTTGTGTGTGACGATTGTCTTCTCCCCTCCTCCCCTCTGTGGGCTCCCAGGATGGCAGTCTGGGGAGCCTCATTGATGAGACAGAGTCGCTCTTCAAGACGAGAGAGCAGGAGTACCAGGAGACCATCGGGCTAATTGAGGTGTGTGTGTGTGTGTGTGTGTGTGTGTGTGTGTGTGTGTGTCTGTGTGTGTGAGATCACAGCTGTGGGAGATTTTTGCCCTCTCCCGCAGTTGTGAATGATCAATGAGTCAGAGGAAGATGTGCCAAGACAGCAGTGTTGGTTCCTCTCCCCGCTCTCTGCTCCACTCCCTGAAATCCCCCTCTCTCTCCTCTCTCCTCTCTCCTCTCTCCCTCTCTCCTCCTCTTTCCTCCATCCCCTGATCTCCTGCTCTCCCCTTTTCTCTCAGATGGAGCTGGCTACGGCAAAGAGTGACATGAACAGACACCTGCAGGAGTACATGGAGATATGCAGCATGAAGAGAGGCCTTGATGTGCAGATGGAGACGTGCAGGAGAATGATCAAGGGAGGCAGGTGGGAGAGTACTGCATCCACACTGCGGCTCTGAGTCTTTACACAACAGCAGTGAGGGTATACAGAATGGTACTGAGTCTTTACACAACAGTACGAAGTGCGTACAGAACAGTGCCAACAACACACAGAATAGTACTGAATGTATTCAGGTTAATACTGAGAGACTTCATGTGGAGCAGAATTTGTGCGATGGTATGACTGGATTGCCCTTACATTACTTTTTGTGGAATTTTTACATTACATTACATTACTTCATTTAGCAGACGCTCTTACCCAGAGCGACTTCCAAATAGGTGCATCGCTATGCTGAGAGTAGTTATCACAAAGTATTACAAGAGGATTTGCTTGTCCTTTGTCCCCTCTCACCGCAGAAACTCTCCATCCTTCAGTTCGGTGGCCAGCAGTGACTCGGGGAACACTGACGAGATCCAAGACGAGCTGGACAAGGACGGGGACGCGGAGGGGCCAGTCAGCTGATGGCCACGCCCGCCACGCTCCACCCTCCCGCCCGCCGGCTCCTGACAGAGCGCCTCTCACATCCCGAGGACCATGGAGGAACACGCCCCAGACACAGAGGGGCAGGCCACTCCTGCAACACGAGGACTGTTTAGCGTCCCTCCTCCCGTAGAAACAGGGGGGGGTTTACAATCGTAAAAACTGCTTCATGGGCACAGAATGAAAACTGCTTCATGAGCATAAAACTGCTTCAGGGGTGTGAACATACTGCTTCATGAGTGTAAAAATGCTTCATGGGCATAAAGAAACTGCTTCTGTAAAAAACTTTTAGGAGTGTAAAGTGGGCAGAAACACACATAGCATCGCAGATGTGCTCTTTTCTTGCACACTGTCTCCCTATAGCTCCACACCAGCTTTTCATAGCAGAAAAACACTGTGTTTCATCATCTTCTCCAACAGAACTTGCCTTTCTCATGTCTAGACATTACCTCCCTCTTCACAAAGTGACACTGGGAATAGCCAGGCTGTGTAAAACAAATGCTGCAATCCATTCACACATTGAGCCCTTGACTGAATTAAAATAAGTAGCAAAAAATTCTGAACAGGTTTGAAAATTGAATCTGAAGTTTCAGATTTTGTGTCTCACAAAAGGAACAAACAATTCTAGAGGATAACAAGGCATGAGCTGAGGCAAAGTGGAGGTGTAAAATGTGAGCTAAAGGCAGAGAGCAGAGTCTCTGTGTAACACTGGCACAACATCAGAGCCCACATACAATGCCACCCCCACAGCTCACCCATTATGAAGCAGGGGGTCCAAACATAGGGCCTCCAGAGCTCAGCATGGTCTCCTGGTCCTCTTAGCCCAGGTGCAATGAGGTACAATCCCCTTGTGTCCGGACTTATCTTTACTTTAGTTGTTAAATATTTAGTTATTTACTGGGTGACAGTTGTGCACCCTTAGGAATGCCTGTACACATTTTTGCATCTGAAGAGAGAAAATGAGATGTGCGCAATGTTTACTTCCTTGAAACACAACAGAGGGAACAGTGCCCCCTGCCTTCGGTACTGAGGGGAGACCAGCCCTAAGCAGCAGAAGGAGTATGCTCTTCATATGTGGTGCAAAAATAACAGGCATTCTTGTGGTGGCATAGTGATTGGCATGCAGGGGAAAACAGCCCGCTGTGCTGCACTACATTACCCACAAGGCTGTGGGGAAAGGCCTTGTCTGACACAGTACAGAACCATGTGCCTGCCTATTGATATGTTGTGAATGTATATTGATTGCCTTATAACGCTGTTATTTTTGCATTTTGTTATAGTATGCTGCCTTTCAAAATCTGAAATACATAAACTGTAGCCTTAATGTTTTTTATTTAGGGTGATCATGGAGAAACATCACTCCAGAACATTTTATGTCCAATTATGAATATATTTAAAAGAAACCCATACATTTTATATTGGCATGTCTGAACGTTATTGGAATCATTGCCACAAGTCAAAGGCAGCACAAGTGCTTTTCTGGACAGGCGGTGATCTGTACCTCCAGGTATTAGTGTTGTGACAGCTATCACACCAACTGTCAAACGTAGGAGCACATACAACTGCCTAGCTGTTATGGTTACATTTTTAGGACAAAACATTTCTCAAATGTGTCACCCACTCTGTAGGCCCTCTCTGTCATACCTGGTCACCTCTTTTCTTACTCCCCACTGTTTCCCTTTGGTCTGATGAACAGAGTGTGCTGTTCCCTCTATTGTCCTTATTCCTTTCTGCTATACTCCAGAAACTGTCAGCTATGAGGTATGTTCGTAATTGACAAAACCTCAGTGGCCTTTTGTTCAAAATGTTACGTGAAATTTCTGATGCTTATTGTATATGGGTTTTATTGTTTTAAATTATATTTATGTATTTTATGTAAGCCATATGTTTAATCTCAAAGATTTTAATTAGACTAATTTAACCAAATTGAGGAGGGAGTTAATGTAGGGAGGGGGAAGCATTGGGCTGCAAGTTAGTTTTTTTAATATACATTTGCAAAGTGCAACTGGATCTAAGCTAAAAGTGTTGCATCTCAAAGTTTTTAACTGTATAATACTGTTTATGAGGGCTATAGATTGCGCAGTGCTTCCTCTGAACGTTTCTGCTGTGAAATAATGCATGATGGTGGCATTTTAATCTTTTCTTTTAATCTTTATAGAATTTAATAGCAGCCATCAGATCTATTTGATAAACACAATGTACAGAGGTTGAATAAAGATGAGAATGCTTAAGATGAGAATGGCTTTGAAAAAAAAATGATACAAGTACAAGGCACATTGGATATGTGCTGAAAGTATTCTTTATGAACTGTATGCACAAAGATCTGGTCCCAAAAGGCCCACCTTTCACAGAAAGGTGTTCAAAAAGCAAGGAACATCAGACTGTGTTCTTTTTGCTAAAAAAAAAAAAAATCAGTTGAAAAAAACCTTAAGGATGGGTCTAGCTCTTGCTGGATGACTCAGGAGCTGGGGTGAATTTATTCAGTTTTCTCTGAAACATCCACAGGCCTATGTTTATCAGTACTCACCAGTATTCATTCACTGTTTTTGGTTGTTCTTCAAGCATAATTCATAGATGGTGAGCCTTCACTCCTCCAGCTGTAACTTTCCACCAGTTTCTATTGACCTTTTTTCAGCTGAAGCCACAATGTTCTGGGGGAAATGTTTAACCAGGATTTATGCTGGCACCTCTCCAATCGTTCGTGTTTTACTTTGTAACCGTCATGTGCAATGACTGTGGCTGAAAACCAGTTATGGAACCTCAGCCACTGAAATTTTTAACACTCCACCATTCCACCACTAATGGAGATTACAGCAGCATAACTTCAGAAACAGAAATTATTTTTTTTTCCAAGTGCATTTTTAAGTGCCAACCAAATTCCCTGTAGGCAGAGACATCTATATACAAACAGTGCACAGGGAAAATGCAATGACTTATTCTACTGTTAGACAGTGTTGTTCAAGTGCTAGCCTATTCAGCTCCAGACCCAAAAGACCACAGGTTAGGAGGTTTTCATGCACTCTTTGAAACATGGCTGCTCTCAGCACTGAGAAGGGGCATAATGATATGGTTTAATCCAAGTTGGAACTGTAGTTCATTCACTTGGTTAAGTGTCTGGCTGGAACAAAAGGCTGCAATCACTGCAATGCTCTAGGATCAGGGTTCAGAATCCCTGTGAAAGCATATACCCATACTCAAGGGTCTAAGCCCAGATGTTTCCATTTCAGTGTTCACTCATATTTTCTTCTTTGCCATTTTGGAATGGTATTATTCTCCAGAAGGACTGGAGACCCTCTCAGCAGACAGGCCACCCTGAACTTGTCTGTCTGGCATCTCACTGTTCAGAGTTGACACTTACAGAATGTTTTGACTTTAACTACTGCTGAATGTATCATGTGTCTATAAGTAGGATATTTTCAGTAGTCTTAAATCCTGTATGAAAAGGCATGTGTTCTCAGAGACGGAACCCTCTGTTAAGATATAGTTTGATGATCATTTCCTTCATAATGAAGCCCAATAAAATGTATTGTGTAATAGGTCTGTTTGCCATGCATCTGGAATAATTTGGATGACTATATTTCTGAACCTCATTTGCCTTATTGTTCATTAGTCTACCACTATTCCCCTTGGTTTTTTGTTTCCCAAAGAAGATGATTGTTATTTGATTTGTTCTTTGAATGGTTTCTTGATTCTCCTATTCTACAGTATACACAGAGGTTTTTTTAGAAATAGTTACTTTAATTATTTTAATTATTCAGACAGTTTTATTTAAAAATCTTGAATTTCAGCGGTGTCAGATTGAAAATGAAAAATGAATAAAATATTGGTGGATGGGTAATACTGTGAGTAAATTCTTTGTTTCTGATTCTGATTGTCTAATTAGTTTTGTATAACAGTAAGGCCTCACTTTTTCTACATACTACATGAGTCAAATTACAGTGAGTACATACTACATACCACATGAGTACAAATTTCAGTTATTACTTCAAAGGCTCTCAAAGCAGACTTTCAGTGCACATGGCCAATATAACCCCAGTACCAGCTCCAATATGCCCTAAAAGTAATATAGAATTAAGTGCCTAATGCAATGCAAAATTAGTTATATTCAAGCAAAATATGATATATTCAACTTGGCAGTGATGCATCTATACTGGCATATAATGCATCTAATTTGATGTTGATGAATGGAAACTGGTTATATCATATAACAGAATTAGACTTTAAAGTCAAATTAATCACACATTAATAAACACCTGTCCTGAAGAGGAAAGGGATTCCTGCTAAATGTCATATAAAATTGCTGAAGTTCATTTGCACAAGGACGTGCAACTGCCCTCACAGCGTCAGGTGCGCATCTTTTCTTCCTCCCCTCATTGACCGTCACCAAGGAAACGAGGAGGAGACGCGACGACTCTTCTAAGGGACCGTAACTAACTGGTCTGTAATGGTTTACCTGTATTATGAATACGGGAGGAATCGACCTATAACCATATACAGGACATTTTATTGTTATGGTAGCATTATTAACGTAGTCTACCTATGATGAGTAATGTTAGCTAACGTACCAAGGTTAGTAATTTCAGACACCTTAAGTAAAATAAACATTTCAATCCAATTTTTTTCCTCATAAAAAAAGAAGAGTCTAGGTTTCATCGTTAACTTGCTTATTATTCATCATAAATTCTTGGTCTGAGGGGGGAAATGATGGATGTTTCATCGGCAGTGAGTCTGTCAGAACTACGCTGAATCTGAATAACAAAGTTATAACCGTAGAAGCGTTCTCATCGTTTCTTGAACGAGTGAGTGGCGCGTCTCTACACTGTAACAAGGTCATCTACTAACTACCGCCCCATGCTGTAGCGGTATCTCGGTACTAGCGGAAGTCACGCGAGATTACAACCGTGATGTAACATTCCTGGTTTACTATAATCAAGGTGTTTGGCTGTATGTCGGTTGTGCTGAGTACTGAAAACATAAACGATTTTATTTAATATAATCAATGTCTACACAATCAACCTCCCGCTGTCTAGATTCCCGATTTCAAAATCTAAAAAGTGCATACAACAAATAAAACAATTAATAGAAAAATACTTTTTTTCTCCTGCAAACGGCCAATTTACCAGGAGAGATATGACACAGTTCGACGTATCTCATTCTCTTAAATTGGTAAAATGGCAAAAACACACAAAACACACACACACACACACACACACACACAGTCAAGACCCCAATGAAAAGAACAGATTTGAGATCATCTAGCCCAAATTGTAATTGTGTTTGGCTTCTTCTGTGTTTGGCCTTCTTATGCCAGGTATTTTGAAGGCAGACTTCTTGTGCAGGGGTCTCTGCTGACTTAAAGGGAATACGTGCTTAGTGAAGCTGGTACTCTGTGTGTGTATGTGGTACTGTGTGTGCGTCGTTATCATGCCACATGATGAAATGAGGGTTTTCTGACTGGAAGGCATAAAACCAAGTTTCAAGTTTCAGTTTCGCTTTTCTTGATGTCACCTGCAGCGTGAATTCGCCTTAATTAAAAACCACAACGATGAAAGTAATTTATTCAAGATTAAGTTGTGTCTGTTGTCTGCTTTTGTGCACTGGACAGGTAGATGGGGGTAAGTTGTAATTATAAAACTATAAATGAATGTATATTGTCTTTCAAGTACTTTTTGAAGTACTCCTTATCAACCGTCGATTGATTCTGGTTTGGTTTATGCCCATTTCAGACGAGGTGAGGCAGTAGTTAATGAAGTTGTTTTAATAATCGATAATAATATAATTATTTTAATTATTTGATAATAATTATATTTCAGTTAACAGCAGTTAGGTGTATGGCTGTTGTCTATTTACAGTTGACTCTACAGCTGGCAACGTAATTTGAATAGACAAATAGTTTCTTTTTACCTTCAGTTTCTCTTGTTGCTCAGTGTGAGCAGGACCAGCTCAGACCCTATAAATAATGTACGCTTCACTACACCACCTTGGAAATTATACCCAAAAAATGTTTTAAAGTGTTGATAGACACAGTAGACTATAAAAAGGTGCAGATGTGGATTTCAGGTTTAAAGGTTTAAATAAATTTCAGTTTATTTTTCTCCTTTTCACAGTGAAAATGAAACAAAGGGTCATAAAAAAAGGAAATCCAATCACCATTTAAATCAACAAAGATTGATAGTAAAATATACTATAATATACTATAAACATGTTGCTGACTGCACCTCTGGCTCAGACTAAAAGGGAAGAGGTACGTACCACACCACCACAAGTACTAGTACTTAGATGAGACACAAACACTGCAAGAAGGTGATAAAAGGTGTTTGGTGCAGAATTTAACATGCTGGAGAGGACAGCCTCCTTGAGTTCAGCTGCAGTCTATTTCAAAAGGGCCCTACAAACTAAGAGGACAAACACAATTAATGTAAATACTGAAACATAGGCAGGTACAACAGGTGGTTTCTTAGGAAGTACAATAGAGCAAGCCAAAGCAAATGCTGCCATGGTAAAGTGGAGGCAGTGATAAAATTGATTGGATAAAGCTGGGGATACATACATCCAATGGCTGATCAAAAACCCTTGGTGGCTAACTATTACCTGTAGTATCTATTGGTTAAGCCTGAGAAGACCATCGTTGGAGGTTCATAACATATCAAATGAGCTCTAGTACGCTATCTTGACTGAGTGAAAACACATCTGAAACCTCAGGTTGTAGACCAGATCACACGACGAGCTGGTTCATTGACACTGCGCAGAATCATTTTTCTAAGTATTTGTTCTGTTTGTATGTATTTTTTTTACATAGCTGTCCATTACATACATAGCCACTACATTGCTGCAAAGGGAATCCAGTTTCCAAAGGTTGTGGGATTTCTAATGGTGGATGATATCACTGTACAGTACTACAACAGTAGTATCAGTAAAGCTGACAATGCTATTGCCCCTCCTGGATGGCTTCAAACATCTGACAGTATGAAGTTCTGGAAATCAGTAAATATTGAAGATAATCTGCGTAAGGTTGAAGAAGGCTTTGAAACAGCTGCACGTCACATGAATGATTCAGATGGTGAGAATATAAGCATCTTATTAAAGTGATAATTATTGCCTGATTGAAGAGCCAGCTTATGGCTCAGTCTTAGCTTTTATTGATTTCTAAAGCCTGTTTTTGAAATGTATGCAATTCCCTGCCACGTGAAAGATCAGTAAGGGTAGTGTACTGAACTATTTTTATTTTACTTACATTGCTATGATATGAATGCCTAGGCTCCTAAAATGAGCTTTTGGGGAACTTAGCCCATTCTATCTGAATGCGAGTTTAGCTTGTCAGATTGCCAGCTTCAACTGCAAAAATCAGTGGACAATTCCATGGGGTATAAAATGGCTTAAACCTGAACAACCTGAGGGTTATTGTTGTTAAATTGTTCTGTACTTACCTTGTGTTGTCAATGACAGTGTATTTTCTCATTTCTGTTTTTAGTTCAGATTTATGAAGCTCATGGTCACTGTCTTGTGAACCCAAATGGTACAATACAGTCTTCTTTGTATCATCTCTACAATGGTCAGGATTTTATCAGCTTTGATGTTGAGTCCCAGTCCTGGATAGCTGCTGTTCCTCAGGCAGTCTTTTATAAAAGAAGCTGAGAGGCAGATAAAGAAGACCTTATCCATGTTGTCTATCATTACACATCTGAATGTGCTCAACCATTGGAAATATGTCTGAAGTATATCCCTGCAATCCATGTCAAAAAAGGTAAAACAATGCTTTTTGTTAATTTACCTCTATACTGTGCATAACCTTATTTCAGAAACCCTTTGGTTTATGTTACTGACAGTAACAAAACCTTTAATGATG
Organism: Megalops atlanticus; assembly: GCA_019176425.1. Classification (NCBI taxonomy): domain Eukaryota; kingdom Metazoa; phylum Chordata; class Actinopteri; order Elopiformes; family Megalopidae; genus Megalops; species Megalops atlanticus. The sequence goes on from CM032877.1 coordinate 50,403,270, forward strand.
ACAGTAATACTTTTTCAGTAGTCCCAGTGACACTTTCCATGCCAGTGTTAGGTGCAGAACAACTGTCCTTATTATGAAGTGCAGAGAGAGTTTTCAGGTTCTGCACAGGCTAAGACAGAATATGCATAGTGTAACATATTTCTTTGATTTTTCATCTCATCCACCTTAAGCTTTTGACAACCTAATGCTTGTATCAGCAAAGAAGCTCTATGCATCCCAATGTCTAATCACAAACAGCTTAGAAGATCATCACTGTTTACTTCCATAAAAAAATCTTTGCTCCTTTGTTACATAAAAGTATAGCTCACTTTGTAACTTTGTATTACAAATCATTGAAATAAAATGATTTCCCCATTATTTAGAGGTAAAAATAGGGATTGGTTCTATCACCACATTGTAATTAAGCAAGCATGTGTTATATATATAATAGTGCTCACTTGTTTGTCAATGGTAAGACAATGAGAATTTGTGTATTTGCCAATACTGGAATACCTGAATATTGGTGCAAAATTTAATATGCTTTACATTTACTTATTATTTTGAATTGACAGATTATCTAAGTATATGTATGTTCTTCAACCCCAGAAACATAAATTAATTTCAGATCATTATGTGTGTATGTTCTCCAAAATTAGCCAGATTTAATAAAAAATAAATCAAAGTTTTACTTTCATCTCTTCCAACAGTTCCTGAGGTAAATTTGATTACAAGAGATTCCAGTTCCTCTGAGGTCACATGTCATGTGACAGGTTTCTACCCACGAGAGGTGCAGGTGGAGTGGCTGAAGACAGGAGAGCTCCCCCTGGTGGAGGGAGTGAGCAGTGGTGAGGTGCTACCCAATGGGATGGCACTTACCAGATGAGGAAGACCCTGACTGTGTTGAAGGAAGCCCAGAAAACACAGGCCTACACCTGTCTGGTCCTTCACAGCAGTGTGTCTGGGAACATCACTGTTACCTGGGGTAAGACCTGTTCTCACCTCACACTGCTGCAGTACACCTGCTCAGGTACTGTGCATTCACATCTGCTCCTGGACCTGCCCAGGAACTTTACTGTCACACCCACACTTCAGTACAGACTCGTGCAGGTTTATAATTTTGTATCTATTCTGTGTTTTCAGACCCTAGGGACAGTTCATCCATGGTCATTGCTGTCTTGGTATCTGTGGCTTTGCTTATAGTTCTCCTTCTTGCCATCTGGAGATGTGTACTGGTGCCTTGTGTTGTAATTTCAGCCATAAATGATGCTATATTGCGGAATAGGAGGGCAGTAGGTAAGAGTTTTTGTATTTCTTGAGATTTCTCTTTGCTGTCACCCCTTGAAAATGCGAGTGGTGCAGTTCCACAGATACACCACTGGTTACTTTAGTGTGTAAAAAGTTAAATTAAGGGAAAAATTGCAGGGATTCATCACGACAAATTATTTCACAAAGAAATTCATATCTCAAAATACTATTGCATAGAACTGTGAAGCATTTGAAATGATTAGAGAGTGTAAATGAGCAACCTGATTGTTTGAATTCATTTCAGAACACAGCGAAGGAGTAGGGGATGACCAAACCAGTGACGGAAATACAGAGATGTCTCAATTTCTTCAACATGAATGAAGTTGTTGGGATTGGGGCACAGACACTGAATGCACCTGCACGCTCCTCTGATTGTTTCTTTAATTTGGCTCATGCTTCTGACAACATCACATAGCTAGAGGCAGAATCTCTTCCAGTGTGTAAATTAGGGCGAACCTACAACAGGAAGAGGAGGGGAAGAAAAGCAATGGAGCCATCTCTGCCATCTCTGCCATCCTAAGTGCAGAGATTGTCACACTGAGACAAAGCTAATGTATCTACAGTTGGGCATCACACAAAATTAGGTAGGAAAAACAGTAAAACATATTATTTCTGTGTACTGAAACCATTACAATAGCCTCCATGAATAGTTGATTTGCTGGCATTGCGGCACTTATACCATAAGTGCATATGGGAACTCTAGACAAGTGTTAAACCTTAATAAAGGGCAGGTAAGTGATTTACTTAATAATTCCTTTCAGTTTCTTTGCTTTGAAAGTCACACAGCTTACCTGACTAGGATTTGTCACAATGTTAATTTGCCTATTTGGCCTGACAAGTTAGACAGGTGCACCCTGTCTGCCTCCACATCATCCCTGTATCTGAAGAGGACAATAATTGATTACACATTTTCTGTCCAAACATTTTTTCTAGGCTTTCAACCTCTGTCCTGTGACTAATATGTAAAGTTAACAAGAATGTATGTGGGCCTGGCTGGTGCAAAATTAGGCTTTGGTTTATATGATCCAGAGTCAGTGTGTGTGTATGAACCCTCTCATATTTTCAGTTACTCCATTTTCACAGGTCAGACTGATATTGTTGGAACCAACATTATAGTTAAATACTTTCAAAGGTATATAGTGCTCTTTCCTGTTTCCTGGGATTCCTGTTGCACTCTTCTCTGAGCCTGAAGACTTGGTGATGACAATGCAATGATCTGCAACATGGAACAGCAAAATGATTTATTTAAAACAAAAATACCATACAAACAAATACAATACAAATTTTGGTTAAATTGAAAAAGAGGTGTTTTTGTAATATATAATCTATGCTTTTTCATAATGGGGGGTCACACATATTTGCATGCACCACTTTACATTTTTTAAGAATACATAGTTGCAGAGATTTTTTAGTTCTTTTTACTGGTGAAAGTTAATCTGCATTCATGTTTGAGGGAAAGTTTAAAATGTAGAAATGAAATCCACTTTTCACTATAATAACCACAGGCTTTGTATAATCTGCTCTAACTGTTCAGAGATATATGTGCATAAAACTGACTTAGGTCTGTCTGACTGCACAGTGTAATGGTCTGCACTGTTTACAGCAGGGGTGAGCAATTCCGGTCCTGGAGGGCCAGTGTCCTGCTGGTTTTTGTTTTCATCTCTTAGTTACCTGTTGATTTTCACCTTGAAAACAGGTGTGCTTGCTCTTCAGCCAATCAGAGATTGTATTTAGTTGGTCAACAAGAAAAACAGCAGGACCATGGCCCTCCAGGACTGGAGTTGCCCACCCCTGGTTTACAGGGATACTTACTTTCTGACTTAAAGTGTGTAGATTGACATTTCAGAAATGCACACTTGGGGCTGGGTTTTAAAAAGGGGGTATGATGTATGCTTTACAGTTGTATGAATTCTGACAGTGAGTTACGTGCCATGAATTTGAATACTGTATGTGTATATATGCTGGTACCCTATATGGGTGGACTGTATACAAAACCTTCTGTAATTTCTTTACAATTCATCCAATATGAAAATATCCTGAAATGAAAGCTAAGTCTTCAGTTTAACCCTGTAGTCATTGTATCATTTCAAATCATTTCAAGTACTGGAGTAAAGAGCCAAAACAATAAAAAATAAATTAGTGTCCAAATAATTTTGGAGTTCATTATGTATATATACACTGACCAATATTATGTGTGCTTTTTGAACAACAGTTTAGCATTTAATGTTATTTTAGCAGTGTTTAGACGTCTTTGTGAGACACCCACAACTAGTGAGAAATTACTGATTGAATCTGGCTCCTTACAAGTGAGCTGAGTTACAGTATTACAGCTGAGTCCTCACTTTTTGACTAATTACCAACATTTTGAGAATGGAACATGGAATTAGTCATTACCAAATCCATAAAAGTATATGTAGAATCAAATTTCCTTTGCATGTTATACTTTATTTTTATAAGCAATAAATTATGCAATATTTATCCAACAGTACCTTTTTTAATAAGCAAGGATGAGTCTGCTGAGCCATCACATTGGTCTGACTTGTAGACACGTTGCTATCTCTTGTAATGTTGGAAATAGCAAGATAGCAATGAGAAAAATGTCTCTAACTCCATTGTTGTTTTTTGTGTCATACAGGAGTGTTCTCCTATCACTAAGATCAATTTTGAACCTATGCAGCACGAGGTTCATTATCCTTCTGTCACCTAACTGAGCGAGATGAACCATCCAAGCAATATAATCAGTGTATCTGTACAGCTTTAATCCCCGTAAACACATGCAGTCTGTGACCTTGGGCTCGAGGACAGTCTCCGCAACGACGTCACTGATGCCAGATTTGCGCCACCAGCCTTTTTTGGTTTTTTTGTAGCTGTACAAATAAATGACCACTAGAGGGGGCAAAGGCACCACAACCGAAGGTAGTCTAACGAGTTAGGGCACTAGAGGAAATTCAAACACTGCTAAAATGAAACATTTATTTCTTCAGATCCTTTGATGTTGTAAAAATGCTCTTATCACTTCTCAAAAGAATATCAAATATTTTTATATTAGTAAATCAAGGCTTTCATGTATTGTTTTGATAAATGATTCATAATGATACACTCCATGTGTTACTGCTAATACAATCATGCTATTGCTGGTATAGTGACAATTATGTAATAAAATATGATACTGGCTGGACGTTTGACAGGACAGGACAATGTCAGGAGTGTAGCTCTAGTGATCTTAAATGCATTCAGATAACGCCAAGTCAGAGGTGTATATCTGTTTATTTATATTTATGTTAATTTTTCTTTCTCAGATTTCTTACCATTTGCAGTTTTTTTTCTCCTTCCCACCCTCTGTGTCTATTTCACTACTTTTCTCTCTGACTCAAAACAGTTATTTCGTTCTGATTGAAAATGACATGCCAGTGACACCTGAAAATAATCATGAACATTACTAAACCCTCCACGTACAAATTATTGTCTCATGAGAGCCATCTTTCCTTGGATACTGACAAAGCTAAAGCTTAAGATACAAGGTGAACATGAGCCTCACTCAGTAGACAGTAGTCTCATTACACTCATCATCCAGATTCAGTCCTCAGAGGCTCAGTGAGAAAAAAAAACAGTTCAGAGGAAATGACTTGTTAACCTGATTAAGAGTCATGCCATGTGTTTAATTAAGGACCTTTGGCTAGCAGACATTGATGTTGCAAAGAGAAAGAGAATTGCATAAAAAACATTGAAAATAAATCAATGGAAATGGCAAAGGATACGTATATTTACATAGTATGAAAGTGCATATTTGTTGCATTTGTTTAAAGTGTTGTTTGTCCTGTAATCTATAAAAAATAAAAATCACAAAACTATTTTGGCTGTCAGCAAATGTGAATTGTTGTTCACACCTGCGTTTGGGTCATGACCTCTACCAGCACCCCACCCCCAAACCCCAATTTAGTATGTTACTTATTCTCAGAACAGCAAATAATCATAATCTCAAAGTGTCAAATCATTTCCTTCTAGTTCATCAGAATGATAGCCCCATAGAAATATCAATACATTACATTTTATTTGCCTAGCAGAGACGGTTATCCAGAGCGACTTATGTGTCTTACATATTTTATCTATGTTCTTACTTACACAATTGAACAAAGGGACGGCTTGTTTCTTTTAATTCTCCTCCAGTGGATTGCCGTGTTGATCATGCTCAGTTCAGTACAGCATAGTGTTGCTCATAAGGGTTTTATTATGCGGCTTCTGCGATGACCTTGAAATCAAGGTCACAGATAGACTCAATGACAACGGGAGCACTCGCTAGTCGGAATCACTCCTACTCTTCGCATCAATTCGTTCTAAGGATAGTTTTATATTGCTACGCGTACATACACATTTATTGTGCCATTGTAATAAAATTATCATAATTATATCAATTTACTTTTTTAAATTTTTGAGGTATATTCAGGTTAAAACGTCTTAACTCACTATATCTCAGTTATGCTACAACAGCAAATATACATCATTTATTCTTAGCTAACTCGCTGTGTTTAGCGACATGACATTATATCTTGTGTTCCGACTCCGAACGGAACAGGTACGTCGTTAAATGTTCACCACACGCCACAACATCGCGTGCATGTGCCCGAAGCGTTTCCCTATTCCTCACGCATTGCTATTTACAAGGGTCTCAAGTTACTGCGAGGATTTGAGACCTCCTCTCTTCCACCCCCCCTCTCATCAAACGGCACTGCGCTCCGCTGTCCTGGCCTCTCGCCCACCCCTGTTCTGAGCACGAGTTGCTGAGGGCTGCCTGAAACGGATTCAGTCGGGTCAGTGTCACAAGACAGAATGGACTGTGAGCGGGTGCAAGCCGCTACATTTTCCATGCCATCTAAAGTAATGTGTGATTTACAGTGCCGTCGAGTGTTTCTGCCGAGACGAACGCATTCCACCACATAACCGACCTCATCGAGAAGGATAATATGTTTGATGGTTCAAAATAAGGTTTATTTTTGGCGGTATAGATCTATGCTTGGCAAAATCAAGGTTGTGTCGGAATTGTGATGTCATGAAAGAACAGTTGCACGCTATCCTTTGACTGATAAAATCGCTTGCAGACATCTTCTGTTTGTGTATTGTCTATTCAAGCCTTTCAAATCACACGAAAAACATATTCAAAATAAAAGTATGTGAAACGTTACGTTTATTCAAGCCACTCACTCTGTATACGTTGGTCGGCGAACAGATCGCCACATTTAAAAAAATCAAATGAAAAATAATCTACCATTAACACACAAAATGTTGCAGCACATTGTGTTTGTGTGTGTGTGTGTGTGTGTGTGTGTGTGGTATGAGATGTCTGTTGTCTGCTGTCCAAATTCGATAATAACTTTCCTGTAGGCTAACTGTACCTCTCAAAATAATAATAATAACCATAAGCAAGACATAAATATATAAATCAATGCGACGCATTAAAATAATGTAAGATAGTGAGTCAGACCAATGCTACATTACAGTAGGTCAATTTTTCTTTATTGTTGCAATGCCGATGACGGCAATGGAGGGGACGTGGATTGGAGGGGGCATGCGGACGTAACGGAGAAACTGTAGACGTAAAAGGGAGAGGGAGGAGAAAGGGCGAGGGATGTACGTAGAACTATAGTAATACTGGCGGAAGACGAAAGCACACTCCGATCAGACCGGTGTAGACAAGTGGAATTGCCACCAAGACGTACAAAATCTGGATTTTAAGTAGCTACACATTTTTTTTTTTTACCAGTTCAAGAAAAACAACTATCGCTCTTTAAATTCTTCGGCGATTAGCAGCGCTTCTGATTTAAGCGACGACATGTGTTAAGAAACGTGGTTTGTTTTTTATTATTATTTCGAATCACTGCCTATGCAATATTAAGTAGATATAGAACGTTGGTAGGACGAGTAAGACAGCCTAGCTGGTCGGAGCGATTCGTCAGTGGGTCCTGTAGCTCCAGTAGGAAAGGCTTGACAGAAACGCCACGTCCTAGAGATGATTTCGCACAGACCGGTAAGAGTTGGAAGAGGAAAATCGCTTAGTTTGTTTGACGCGATTTTAACTACCCGTTTTCCCTTCGTGTGTCTCGATGTGTGTGCGTGCGTGCGTGCGTGAAATGTGCAGTGATTTTTTTCCTGCTGATTGAGCGTGATTGAGCAAGTTAATTTGAGAGAGCACGTGTGCAAATAATCTTCAGGTTCTTCTTCGTCTGTATGCCGGCTCTGGTTGATGTTGTGTTCTGACTACGTTGGCACAGTAATAATGCCACATTTTGCATGTTAGCACGCATATCATAGTTTGATAATAGAGCGTTTTCAGCATATATCAAGCTAGGGTGATTCTTGGAGAAAGGGGAATACTCAAGACCATACTGCATCATTGTATTATTTAACGTATCATGCTACATCTCATTTTAAACATATTTTAATCGAGGAGCGTTATCTGTACAAATGGGTCCGTGCATCACATTACTGTTACACAACTGCCCATCAGTAGTTTTGAAAGTCTGACATGCCTTCTCAGAGTAATAAGTGAGCTATCCATAGCTACTAGCCGCCTGACTATGATGTGCTTCCTTTTTCTATCTCGGGGCAGATCAGATTATTGCATGATCTTTTTCTTCTTTTTCCACGAGAGTCGCTTGTCTTCTATAAATATCCCACATAGATTCCAGAAATAGAATCCCATACACAACTGTGCCGCCGCAGCAACTGAAGTATAGCAACCGAGTATTCGAGGTATTCTTGAGACGCGTGACGCATGTATTTGATACATCTCTCTCTCTCTCTCTCTCTCTCTCTCTCTCTCTCTCTCTCTCGCTGTCTGTCTGTCTTTCTATATTTTTCTTTGTCTCTCTCTCTCCCTTTACACACACACACACACACACACACACACCTTCCACCCATGTTTCCATACATAGTCTTAATCTTAGTCTGAACAGCAGACACCCACATTTACACTAATACTTATTTGTACATTTACGTAGACATAACAGCATTTGGGAAATTTTAGAATTTCTAACTTTGACACCAACATGGAGTGGTTAGGATACTGGACCTGTGATGACCAAGAATCAGTGCTGTATGCAACAAGACTGAGAAAGGTGTTTCATTGAGTAAGTGTACAGCCCCTGACGTGTAAGGAGCAGGACTCATAAACCGAAAGGTTGCTGGTTCGATTCCCCACTGGGGCACTGCTGCTGTACCCTTGGGCAAGGCACTTAACCCACAATTGCTTCAGTAAATATACAGCTGTATAAATGGATAATTTATATATAAAAAATAATAATAATAAAAATAAAAAAGAATGTAAGTTGCTCTGGAAAAGAGCGTCTGCTAAATGTTACAACAAACCACGTCAGAATTAGTAAATGGGGGAATTTTCCTGTTACTGTAATCATCCAGCATCGTAACTATTCCCTGCCCTGTCCTAGGAGTGCAAGTGATTTATAGTGAGCAGGGGTGAAATCTGCTGGACTGTGGTCCTCCAGGACAAAGATTGGGTAACCCTGCTCTAAGACGCTGAAATCAGTTTTGCAATTAACTTTTAGAAGAGGTTAGAGTTCACTGGTTAAGATCATGTTGATGTCAGCATACATGGAACCTAATCTGTTATATGTGTGTAAACCATGTTCAAGTCTGAATGACTGGCATGCTAAGAGCTTATTGCAAATGTCTGCAGTGTGAAATGGCTTGAGGTACACTTTTCTCACTGGAAGGGATGCCTTTCCGTCATTTGGCTATTACTCAAATTCTTCTCTGTAATTCTGAGTGCCAACCACAAAGGTATTTTTTTTATTCTTTGGTATGAGTTAAACCCACAATCCTCAAGTAGGAGGTCAGATGCGGTGACCACAAGGCCACAGAAGCAGTTTTGCTTATTTACCAGAAGTGTTTAAAGAGAGGAGAGCTGGTTTTCCAGCTGAGCTTAAAAAAAGAGATCAAAAGTAACTTCAAGTCGATATCAGCCTGCACTTTGCACAGTTTTAGCAGAGTGCTGGAAGAAAATTCCCAAAGGGATGAAAAATAGAAAATGAAGTAACCTATACTCCCACACATAACAGTGCCAGAGTATGGGCTTATTTCAATAACTGTGCTTTTAGCGCAGATAAATTATGTGTCACACTGTTTCATTTGAGTAGATAAACCCTCTCAGAACTCACAGGCATAACTTGTATTTAATACTGTAGCTTTTGCTTTTGCACGTTGCAAAAAAAAAAAAAAGAAGAAGAGACCCCAAAGATTAAGTCCTCATGGGATGGCCCTTCCCCCTTGCTCCAGAGAATAGAGCAAAACGGCCATCGGGAGAGCAACCACAAACAAGACATAAATATGTTCAGATTGTGTTTTCACCTCAAACATGCCCTTTGAGAGATCCTGGTAGATAGAAGCAAAGAGCAACTGTCTTCAATAGCTCTCTCTGCATTCATTAAATACCCAGTGTTGTTTTGAAAAGAGAAGCATTACAATTAGCGTTTTTGGTTGCCATGTTTCATTAACTTTTATTTCATTGTTTTGTTGTGTGTGTTTTTTGAGTGTGTTTTCTTCTGTGTTTTGATGCTTAGACCTGATTTTTTTTTTCCTTGTTAAGTTTCACATAATTTTCTCTCTAATTTTACTTTTAGTAAATAAAAACCCATTGTAAACCTCCACAATTATGTATTTTTGAGTGTGTGCGTGCATGTGTTGTGTTTGAACTGTTGTGAATCAAGGTGTATGCGAGGTAATATTCACATTTGGCATTACTGAGTATGTACATAATGGAGTAATTGTTATTATAATATGTAGAAGAGGAAGGGGGCATTCTCCATACTCTTTTGAACATTTTAAGTTTGAATGAGGGAGTGTGAACCGGAGAGCCGTTGCTACAGTATGTTTGTCCTTCAAGCTTTCCTGTGACTTTGACCTTTGGAATGTGTCAGGGAGAGAGAGTGCGAGAGAAAAACAACCGTGCAGGAGTGAAGGACTGATTAGGAAAAACAAAGAAAGTAGAGAAAGAAATAGAAATGTTTTTTCTGTCCCCTGCTCACAGAATGTTGTGGCTTGTGGAGCTGGATTAAAAGAGTAAGAGTTATACGCAGGAAGATATAATGAAAGGCAGTGGAAGTCACAAAGGCAGGGACAGGAAAGTGCAGTTGGGGTGGGGGGATGGGGGGTGCAATGGTTACCTATTTATCTGTAAACAGAGACACTCACATGGAGCCACAGACACTGTTAAGCTGTTACATACTTGTTCTTCGTGATATTCTTTATCTATGGAGAACTCAGGCCTGATCTTAGTATAAGTATGCTTTATTGTTATGTGTTCATGATCGCAGCTCTGAGTGAGAGTGAGAGAGAGAGAGAGTGTGTGTGTGTGTGTGTGTGTGTGTGTGTGTTTGAGTGGATGTGTGAATGTGTGTATTTGTGCAAGAGAACGAGTGTATTTTTGCCATACAACCAAAAAAGGACATAGCTGACTCTGTCCTAAACTCAAAATATTGTTTATTTTTGGTTGAGGCAAGAAGACAGACCAAGTTTAGTGTTGAACAAACAATAAAGGTTTTGCTTTTTTGGCCTATATCACATGAAGTGGTTTACTAATACTGTAGATGCTTTCAGATTTCCAGGTTATTTAACCTTGTTCTTTTTTTCTAGGTTTTTTGATAAATCAAGTGAACTGACAGCAAGGAAATACGTTGTAGCTGAAAGAAAGAGGAGGAGCGAACAGCGAACAGCTCAAGAGGCCAGGAAGTAAAAGTAGCGCCAAACACACTGGTATGGGTTTGTATATTTTTATTCATATGTGAGGTTTTTCTCAGTTCATTCCTCTTGTCTGTCCATTGTACTTGTTTGGGACTCAGTTCTCATGAATTCATAATACAGTTAATGCCTTCATCAGCTTAATAAGACCACAAGGTGTTGATAGGCGGCAGTGTAGCATAGTGATAAGGAGCAGGGCTTATAACCGAAAGATTGCTGGTTTGATTCCCCCCTTGGGCACCGCTGTTGTACCCTTAACCCTGAATTGCCTAAGTAAATATCCAGCTGTATAAATAAGTAACATTAAAGAAACTGTAAGTTGTACATGTAAGTTGCTCTGGATAAGACCATCTGCTAAATGCCAGTAATGAAATAAATAATAAGACCTCAAGTTGTTGATGACAGTGACATCTGAAAGGGGTGAGTTTTGGAATATGACATGAATAGGCACCACTTTCACGGGGAAACCCAACTTTCCATTCTTCTGAAAAAGGAGTTTATTCCTGTTGGTAAAGATGACTATAGATGTTGAGTGCAGTGGTCTGCTGTTTCCCCATACTGCAGAAACATTGCTGGTTAACAAGGTACCATGTTATTTTAAATTTACCCATGGCCCAATTTAAGAAATCTGAATTTATAGGAGAATGTGTGGTCATGATGTGCAAGAAGCCACATACGTCTTTATATGTTGTATACGAATTACATTTCATTTACATTACATTTCAGTCAAAATTGTTACATTACAAATTTCTTATCAAAAAAGGGGGCAGGTTCAAGCTCTGAAGCAACAGGTACATTGATTATATTTTGGACGTAATTTATGGTGCCTGAAAAGTCAAAAACGTATAATTACAAATAAACTCAGTGGTTACATTTGCAAGATATGCACAGAAGACATCTTTTGATTACGTGCAGTTACATTTGCGTCTAATTTCCCGCGCACGCGTTCATTTCCTTTAACCTACTGTACTTCCCTTCCCGCCTCCAAAAGCAGGGACCTCCATTGCGACCAATTGTATGCGTCTCCTCTCATTAAATATTTAAATACAGTGATGCCTGAAAATTAATATTGATGTTCCGGTCACAGGAACACGCTCTAACCTTTTGCGTTTTGGGATGACCGGGATAAAGCGAGAGAAAGAAGAGCCTTAGCTAACCTAGCTAACTAATTAGCTACATTTATTTTGAAATTCTTCCGAAAGAAAAAGCAGAAATTCATCGAGGGCTATTTCAGAGGTGGAGGTACGTTTAGCCACATACTTAGCTGGCTACTACCTTGCTTGAAAAGTAGCGTAGCAAACAGCTAAAGGCGAGCTAGCTAGCCACATTTGCTTGGCGTGTGTCTTTACCTACGTAGATGGCTAACACATCGTCGTTGTTTTAATGGGTTGCGAATCTAATTCAAGTTGTCTTTTTCCTGTGGTTAGCCGTAATTTTAACTAACTCCACCTAACCCTAAACTTCGTTGGCAGCGTGTCTTCGCGTTGTTGTGTACGTCTCAGATAGCAACGGAACTACTGGATTTGTGTTTAAAAATAAAACAAACCACTAACGCTGGTGTTACATTGATGCTGTTGTGTGACTGAGAAAACGATGGCGATTATAGCTAGCTACCAACAGCAGCAAAAAAGAAGTTTGCTGGCTAGCCGCTGTATGGTTAGCTCCCTTGCAGAAGCGCTTAGGTGGCTAACTAGCTAGTTTAGCGTCGGCTGACTCTTCGAGACCAGCTGAGAGGGGGAAGTAGCTGACACGTGTGGAATCCGTTTGTTCCCCTATTGTTCTGCATCTCGTTGACTAGGTTGCTTAGCACTTGGGGTATGCATTGACAGTCAGCTAGCGTCCAGTATTTGGTTAGTTTCCTTGGACTAAAATATGTGGCTGACTGGCAGGCGGGCTGGCTAGTTGGGGGTGGGTGGTGAGGGCTGTTACTAGGTTACAACGTGTCAGGATGCGAAACAAATCCGAAACATGAATGTTTGGACACATCCAACGGCAGACAGTGACAGTCACGCACGACATGTGTACGTAAGTCTCCACGTTGGTTTCTGACCCGAACTAGAGATGATTGCAAGCCTGTCTTGTGGGGGGAGTGTGTCTGTCTAACCAGCGTAGGAGGCGTAGGATAACAGGATAAACATCCAATTGTCCCTGTCAGCCATGGTGTTGCATCATGTTGGGTCCCCTCCCTACCTCCTAGGGCAGGGGTGGGCAACTCCAGTCCTGGAGGGCCATGGTCCTGCTGTTTTTCTTGTTGACCAACTAAATACAATCTCTGATTGGCTGAAGAGCAAGCACACCTGTTTTCAAGGTGAAAATCAACAGGTAACTAAGAGATGAAAACAAAAACCAGCAGGACACTGGCCCTCCAGGACCGGAATTGCCCACCCCTGTCCTAGGGTTAGGGTTAAGGTTAGGGTTCGGGTTAACTTAGGTGATCCCTTTAGAGACATTAGAACGAAAGACAACTAAACGAGCTGAGCGCTTTCCTGTCCAGAGAAACATCCTGATGTGCTTGAAACCTGAAGGTAACTAGCAGTGGCATAGTTTTACAGGAAGGGAAATTAAGTCATGCACTGGCAATGAGAATGCTATTGACAACCTTTGGCACAAATTGCCAAAGGTGGCTACATGAGTGGGGTACCCCCAGTTCTGCACGAGCTTTGCAGAGATTGTGCTACAGTGAGGCCTTTTACTGACAGGTTGGATATAAGGTGGCATGTATTGGAGGGGTCTCTTATTACTCTCCATGTAGGCAGTTCTCTTTTGATGTGAAGGTGTCAGCAGAGAAGTTTCAACATAAATGCCCACAGTCATCAACACAAAATACTAAGAGAAAATTTGTGTGATGAGTAGTTGTACACATGGTGCACATGTAGCTGATATTAAAGCTTATGTTTTGATGTTTTGTTTGGAATAGGTCTCTTCAGTATATTTGTATTGGGGAGGAAAAAATGTTTCATAATGTTTTAATGAGCTGACCCATTAAGAGTAAGGGGGAGGGTCTATTTTAAACTAATTGCAGTGGTTTTTCCATTCTTACAATAACACCAGATATATGGCAACCACCCTCTGTTCTCACAGAGAAATGCTTTTGCATCAGAAAATGAAGTGTGCTGATTGTTATAATGCAGAAGCTGGGGGAGTACAAACAAGTAAGGAAGTGATTAGCCAGCAAAATAATACCACTGACTACTCAATAGCAAAATCTTAATGTCATTGAATGATGTACTCAGTTGCAAAGAAATAAGACCTTTCTAATATTGTTCATAAAAGGTGCAAGAAAGTGGTCTTGGGGGAGCTATGATTGTGTCGACAGTGTAGAAATGTGTACAGCCCTGAACACTTTCGAATCCAAAAGGGACCTGCAGTAGCTGGATTAACTGGCATCTCTGAGTATCACACAGCCAGTGACTGGTTGGTCTGGGAATTTATTTCTACTGAGAGTTCTGTGTGCTTACCTGGATCGTTTGTTTTTGGGCATTTTGTTTGTTGTTGGATTCTTTTGGGTGTGAGCATACATTCAGTGTGTGCTGTGTCTGTAGCTCCCAGTGTATAGTAGAGTTGGTATTTATGTTATGGAACCTTAATTTCCTCACAATGGCAATTGAATTTGATTCTCTCGTATACTTAACAAAACTTTGCATACAGTGGGGTTAGCGGAAGGCTAAGATTACTGATAACATTTAAAGAATGAGTTTGCTAGGGTCCTAATGCTGCATTGTTTGGCTCCTACAGTAACATTGACCTTTATAGGTCTGACAGATTCAAACTGTGTGTCTGCAGTGCAGACCTGTAAAACGTACCTTTTTTAAAAGTTGTCAGGAGCTGCATGACTACACTTGCCTGGGAGATGCATGGGCAATAAGCACATGTCTCAGGCCAGATGTGCCATGTGAACTGCCTGTTGGGCCACCAGAGAGTGGGCTAATCACGTTTTCTGTGATCATTCAGTTACCGTTCAGCAGAGTAAGTCCTTTTTGACTGTCTTAACTGAATTTTATTTAATACAATGAGTGTTGTGTCTTGGTCACCCCTTAGAAGGTGTTTATTTGATTGTGGTCGTTTTTGAGTTAAAAATGGCACCGCAACACCACACTGTTGTGGCCACATTACTAAGGTGTTACCTAATATTTCATTGGTAGAGAAAGTAGCAGTGTGGTATAGTGGTGAGGATCTTGGCTTTTAACCAAGATGTCACCAGTTTGATTTTCACTGTTGCTGTACCCTTAACCACATTACTTAACCCAATTTGTCTCAGTAAAATATTCAGCTGTATGAAAGAGTATCATGCAAAACTCTAAGATAAAGTCGTTCTGGGTGTGAGCATCTGCTAAGTAACTGTAATGTAGTAAAGTAGATGATGCTCTTGAAATGATTATATCAAAATATCTTTTGGATCACCTTGTGTTGCATAAACATGTACTGTAGTTGTAGAAACTTAATTTTTTTTTATCTGCTTTAAGATTACTACTGTGGTTTAAAATACTAAATTGTCTAATTTATTACAGATTTGCTGGTGCAGCTTCTATTATTTTTCTACAGTTAAGTGTTGTATTTCATGGCTGTGATGGCACTACCTTGCCTCTTCTAGCATGTCTGTAGATCTACAGTAAAAAGAAAGCATTTGAAAAAAGTGCTGCAGTTGCAGTTTCTACTCATGCACCTCTCGTCTTCCATTGTACATTGTGTATAACATTATTGTCTTAATACTCTACTATTGTTCTCTCAACACATGAAAAGGAGAGAAATACTTTTGAATGTATGCATATGGGGGAATGGCAAAGTTCACTGGTTATGTAAGAGGATAGAGATTAGGGCAGGCTGTACTGCAGGCTGGAAGCATTGCACTACAGAGACTCACTCCACGCTGCCCTGCATTGCAACACTTTGGACAGAGAGAGGGGGAGAGACGTGGAGGGGGAGAGGCTAAAGCAGATGTAGGGTCAAAGGTATACACTGCAATTCTTTTTGACACGTTTTAAAAAGTAAACTTAAAGGTCAAGTACATTGCCAGTATTCCCTGATTATAAACCAATGACAGATTTGCAATCTAAAAGTCATTCCAGGTAGCTAAATCCAAGTGGCTGCATTGGTTTGCTTGTCTGCCGTGAACCGTGACAACTACAGTGTATTATCCAGGAAAGTTGACATCATTGTGTTCTTATCTTTCCAAAAGAGGCATCTTGTGTTACGTCAAGGTCTTTACCTGGTCCTCAAGGGCAGCCGTCAAGCGTTGGCTTGAAGCAGTCAGCAGCTGTGCGTGTGTCCTTTGTGGCATTGCAGGGATCGGGAGAACGTTGAAGGTTATCCTCTACTGAGAATTTATACCTCCGCTGCCACTAGGTGGAGCAGTAGTTATAAGGTCACCCCTGTGTTGTCTGTCTGTTCATCTGCATGTGCAACAAAATAATTGATAAACGTAACAATAGATTTGAGTGAAACCTAGTGAAAGGAAGAAATTGTTAGTTTGGTGCTGCAACAAAATGGTGACAATAGTGTGCAGGTTCTGTAAGTAGTATCTAATGTACCAAGATGATATGCATGCGTATCTTTAGATGGGCTTTTATCAGTGGGGTATTTCTTGTTTTTGTGGCGTTTAGTGGCATTGGCATTGAAGTAGTTTTTTTTTTTTTCCCCTCTGTGAGGTTTGAATGGAGGGAATCGAGTGAAAAAAGGAACTCCAATAAATGAATAGCACCATCTGGTGGATGGGAATGAAAGCCATTGAATGCATGTTTCTGCAGAGAATAATTGTGTGTCACCACCTGGATTCTAAAAAATAATGCTGAAATCTGTGATCACTTTGAGGAATACTTATGTAGGAAGAGAGAGAGAGACGGGCTTAATTTGCACACACTAGAGATGTTAATCGTGGTATTTCATTCTGAAAAGATTGATCAGATTACCCCATCATTAATAATGAAATAGTCCCCCGTGAATTATTCAATCAAGGCTTGTGCTGTGATTTGGCAGAAATCAGTATGTACTTCAGTGGTATTCACTGCTTGCAGAATCACACGTTTATAAAAGATCTGTCTTCAGATTAGAACAAAAACGGGAAAACAAAACTTCAGGTGTCTGATGGAGGGGTCCGTTTACGCAGAGCTTTTTGCTGATAAATACAACTGCTGCATTCAGGCTTAATCTTGGGTTTTTAGAAATGTTATCTATTAAATAGCTTTGTTTGTTTAACAGTGCTCAATTACATTGAAGTGGTGACGCCATTGTTGGTAGATAATGAGAGAACCAAAACATTTTGTTTAAGAATGGGGAAACGCTTCAGGCAAACAGATAAAGATACACAGAATGTTACAGCATTTGGCCAGTATTACTGTGTATAGTAACTGTTTCTTTTGAGCTCCTTTAAAGTCTTTGACTAGTTACATTGTTTTTTCCATTTTCCATTTATGATTTCAGAATATTTTTCTCACCGTCAAAGCTGAACCGTTCTATGTAATGAACAGTGAAGAATGACCTTTTTTTTTTTCTGATGGCAGAATGTTGGGTTTGTCTTCTGCAGAATTCCTAAAACATTGCTGTGTTTGGTTAGTTCCTCATAAAACATAGCAATTACAGAGTTGAAAAATTCTGTGCTCCAAAACATTTCTCACCACCACATATAACCAAATGTCCTTGGCATAACTGTTAAGCAATTTGCTGTTGGGTTATTGACAAAATATTTCTTTGCTGAATAAGAAGTGACATCTCTCAAAACGATCAGGATCCCGTCTCATCTTCTAGTAGCATTATGTGTCCTCAAATGCTTGATACTGACAGCTTTTGTTCTTCTGTTTTCATCTCATTGACATATCACTAGTCCAGGCGGTCATGCTAATGATTAAACATTTTGTTTGCTGTCAGAATGTCCCTGAGAAACTTTGCCATGTCATTATATTTAAAGTTAAGTGGCACAGTTTTGGGAACATAACCAACCTGCCTACTCACAAGGCGGCTCCATCCTTCAGAAACATCCAGACCAATTTCAGCCAATTGCTGTTGAAGTTTGGGCAAATGAAACTAAACGGCGCTGCTGTTTCTTATCTGATAATGCGATAGGCAAGTCACTCTGTGCCTCAATATCATATGGAGATGAGAAGCAGAGTTCTCACCACATGGTGTCACAGTGTCCACTATCTCACGTGTAGCTCTCAGTGATGGTGGGGCATTCGGTATCCTAATTTATTTGATTTGTGCAACCTGGAGATCAGTCCGTGTGTTTGTTTATTGGTTTACATTTATCATAATTTTCCTTAAGTGTTATCGTTCAGACAGCCTGTGAACCAGTTAATCTTGTAACATCCTTACTATACACACTCCCACGCACAGCGGTTTTTGAGAAGAGGTGGATGGGGGAGAGTGAGAGATTAAAGTGAAGTGCTATGCATCAAGGGAGAGAATTAATTAGGATGTTGGTCACAAGATTCCTACTTGCAGACAGAAATTACCCTGAGTGGATGTGAGCACTTGGTTAATGGGTTCTTTTTTTAATTTCAAAAGTGAAGTCATTTGAAAGAAAAAAAAAAAAAAGTAGCCGATGAGAGGTTCCCAGACTGTCCCTAATTTTGGCAGTGTATATACGCACAAAGCGTGTAGTGTTTGCAAGTGCATGTAATTGGGTGTTGAGGAGGCGGTGCATGTTACTTGAGTCTGTGTGCGTTAATTGAGTGTCTGTGTCTGTATTTGCGGGTCTTGTGGGCTGGAAGGGGATGGTTGAGCGTAACCTCTCTGACTCCTCTCTCGTCTGTCCCTGGACTCGGACGTTTAATTAAAGGATTGGTGCTCCTCTCCTCGGGATTAATGACCCTAATCTGGAGGGGACGGATGAGGTGGGGACTCAGATTACCGACTTGCTCACTGCTTAAACCATACAGACATACACGCTGTTCCCTTTCTGTCATGGATCCTCTTCCTTTATGTCATCAAACTCTCATTCAAAATCTTCTTCTTAGCGCCATGTTACTGCAAATGTGTGCAGTGTGGACTGAAATTCACTTTTTCTTTGCTCTTCCTTGCTCCAGAGTGCATTTCCTTAGACTAGTTCTGCTGTGGTTTATTATCAGACTGAATTTCTTTATTTCCCAAAAATGCATGTGTCGTGAATATGGTCATATGTGGGTACGCTCACAGCATGGATTAGCATCTACGCATGTTTCATTGGACTCGTTAGGCACTGCAGTGTCTGGCTTTGGTGCGTTGTGGCTGCACACCTGGTTCAGCCGATTATTCTTCAGGCTTAACAGCAGAGCAAGTAAAACTTAAATGAGCACAAGGCAGATTTTCAAAGCGACCTGATGTTCATTCAGTATAGTAAATCCAATGAGACCAAGCCCAAAAAAAATTATTTCTGAAATTGGCCTTGATCTAGGAAGAAATCGTATTTTGCTGATAAGCATACATCCATGTGTCATTCAGTCTTGGGTCACTGCTAATGAAAATCTTGAAAATAACTGTTAAAAGTAAAGAGGAAACCTACTGAAAGTGACCATTTCATCCTGGAAGTCCATTTACATTTTCCAGTAACATTTTACAGTCCTAAAACGTTACCAGTCTGTAATTGCAACTTCATTAGATGCACTGTGTAAGTCGCTCCTGGCAAGAGCATCTGCCAAATGACAATAATGTAAATAATAAATGTAATAAGAACTACATGTACTACTTTAAACCCATTTAAAATGAGCACAGTGATTTTTCAGGCAGGAAGGAAAACAAACTGCAGGGCATCCCCTCCCAGCTGCTGCTGCTCTCAGTATCACCAGTGGCTTTTCAGACCCTCTGTCTGAGACAGGTCCACTCGCAGGCCCTTCCTCCTCTCCCTCCTCTTTTTGAAGTCTGAGCTGTAGAAACAGCGGTGTCTCTGTCTCAGCCGCTTTAGAGCTATCAGTGAGAGACAGCAGCCTCGCTGTCTCCCGCGCCGGCTCTGAAGCCGCCTCCTCTCAGGTTGTGCTGAGATGGGGATAATGACCGCGCCGTCTCCTGTGGTGTAGCGTTTGCGGAGAATATATTTCTCAGCTGACCTCGTATCTGTCTGTCCTCTCTCTTTTCTCTCTCTCCTTCCCCGCATCTCCCTCTTCACGGTCCTCCCTCTGTCTCTGCTGCAGTGACCATGTCTTCCAGGGAGCGGCGTTCCGATCTGCACATCAAGGCGGAGCCCAGCAGCCCAGAGGGCGGCGGAGGGGGCCGGGCCAGTCCCGGGGGGGCCTCCTCCGACTCCTCCCAAAGCGGCGGAGGGGGCAACAGAGGAGAGGGCACCGGCCGCTACTCCCCTCCCCTCAACACCCCGCCCCTGCGGTGCCACTTCAAGGAGGAGGGCGGGGACGGGGCGGACGAAGGTTCGACCGGGAGCGGAGGGAGGTGCAAGTACGCCCTGAGCACGCTCCCCAAACGGCTCTGCCTGGTGTGCGGGGACGTGGCGTCAGGCTACCACTACGGCGTGGCCTCCTGCGAAGCCTGCAAGGCCTTCTTCAAGAGGACCATCCAGGGTGAGCCCCCACGCACCACCACCAAGGACACGCCAGCGGTAGCCTACTCGGCTTCCGTCAGATTGCACAGGTTAACTTGTGGAAGGGCTTGAATAGTGTTAAGCTCACACTCACTGGGAGTCTGGGAGTGTTGTTAGGCTGGTCTGACACTGTTGCTGGTTTAAATTGAATGGATGCACTTATGTTCTATTGTGCTGGAAGTTGCTCTGGATATGATAGCTCTGCTGAATGCAAGTAATGTAATGTAATGTAGTCATGAGGTGTCTGAGTTTCATTGCTTTTCATGTATACACCGAGTCCTGTGGCAGTCCTGTGCTCCTGTAGTAGTGTTCAAGGATGTTCATAAGTAGTACGACTTGTACTTCGATTTGGTTCCAACCATTTTGGATGGATGTAGAGTCATTGTGAGACACCAGAACCGTAGAAGTAACAGAAAGCACTGCAGAATGTGAGATCTCACTAGCAACTGACAGCCTGGAATAGCAGCGAGTGTTTGCAAGAGATGTTGTCAGGTTCAGTCCTGGAGTCACTGTGGGTTGCCTTCATTTATTGTTGATGATTGAACTGAAGCCAGTCACTGGGGGAGAGACTGAAGTGGTTTCAAGCTGACAGCGGTCTCAGTTGTTTGTGCTTGTCTCCCTTCTCTGCCTTCACACAGGTAACATCGAGTACAGCTGCCCGGCGTCCAACGAGTGCGAGATCACCAAGAGACGCAGGAAGGCTTGTCAGGCCTGCCGCTTCACCAAGTGCCTCAAAGTGGGCATGCTCAAAGAGGGTGAGAGTCTCCAGTCTGCAGCATCTGCCTGAGCACCTGAAACTAGGACTTTGCTTAATAGGCATATTCTGAACTTACCCATTGCAACACTCCTCCGTGTTTGCTCAGAATGTGAAGAGGTGCCTCAGACAGTGCATGTTTCAGGACGTCAGTGGAAACGGCAGTAGTCCTCTACAGTGAATCAGCTAGTGATTTTTAACATGCAGCCTCGGTTCCGCTTCAATCCCTGACCCCTAACACCTGATACCTCTAGTATCTGATACTTATTTTACGTGTAGTATTATGATGCATTTTGGATTCTGGGAGTCTGGGAGTGTTGTTAGCCTGGTCTGACACTGCTGTTCGTTTAAATTGAAAGGATACACTCATGTTCTATTGCGCTGGAAGTCGCTCTGGATAAGAGCGTCTGCTAAATGCATGGAATGTAATGTAGTCCAGCTCATTTTCAGAGTTTTGCTTTGATGACACAAGCTTAATGGACCTTGTTCCTCATAAGTTGTGGGTGTTGAATGTTTGCTAGGCCATGGGATCTGTGTGAAAGAGAGCTGTCTAGAGCTTGAAAATGGGGCTCTCTCCCTCTCCTCCTGCCTGGCTCATTCTCTGCTGCCTCTGCAGGTGTGCGTCTAGACCGGGTCAGAGGGGGCAGACAGAAGTATAAGAGACGTCCAGAGGTGGAGAGTGCAACGTACCAGCCCCCCCCGCTGCCGCTGAGGAAAGAGGGAGAGAGAGGTGGGCGCAGGGAACTATGGGAAGGGAAGTCATCATAGAAAGAATCTGTAGAATTTAACCGATTAATTAATTTCTTTTATCATGGAATTGACTTTGAGAAAGCATGATGGATAACGTTTTACCAGAAAAATTATGTGCGATGTGTCTACTTGTAAATTACGTCCGTGTACAATTACTCTGCCGTGATTAGCAGATATTCATCTGTAATTGTCAGACTACTTCAAACACTGAGTAATGAACTGAGTCGATAAAATTTGACATTAAGGGCTTGTGTAGAAGCTCTGGTAGTTGGGGAACATGTTGCATTATGTTTCACGTATGTTTCGTGGGATGCTGTGTATTAAGAGTAACGTGACTGTGCTGTGACAGGCTCCTCAAACATCATAGTGTCCCACCTCCTGGTGGCCGAGCCGGAGAAGCTCTTCGCCATGCCAGACCCCCTGCAGCCCGACACCGCCCTCCGCACGCTCACCACGCTCTGCGACCTGGCCGACCGCGAGCTCGTCGTCATCATTGGCTGGGCCAAGCACATCCCCGGTGAGGGGGGGAGAGAGGGAGGGGCAGGGAGACCAGGAGGGAAGGGTTTAAAGGAGAGAGTAGGGTGTGGGGCGGCATAGTGTAGCATAGTGGTTAAGGAGCAGGACTCGTAACCGAAAGGTTGCCAGTTCGATTCCCTGCTGTGGCACTGCTGCGGCACTGCTGCTGTATCCTTGGGCAAGGTACTTAACCCAGAATTGCCTCAGTAAAATATCCAGCTGTGTAAGTGGATAACATTGTAAAATAAATAAACTATAACTGATGTAAGTTGCTCTGGATAAAAGCGTCTGCTAAATGCCAGTAATGCAATGTAATGTAATGTGTGTCTGTTGGTCAGTGGGCGTGTCAGCCGGCTGTAACCCCCCGCCCCTCTCCTCTCTCTCTCCGGCAGGCTTCCTGTCCCTGTCCCTGGCGGACCAGATGTCCGTGCTGCAGTCGGTGTGGCTGGAGGTGCTGGTGCTGGGGGTGGCCTTCCGCTCGCTGGGCTGCGAGGACGAGGTGGTGTTCGCCGAGGACTTCGTTCTGGACGAGGAGATGTCCCGTCTGGCGGGCCTGACCGAGCTCAACGCCGCCATCAGCCAGCTGGCCCGTCGGTACCGGGCCCTGCAGCTGGACCGCGAGGAGTTCGTCATGCTCAAGGCCATCGCTCTCACCAACTCGGGTGAGACCACCTTCCGCAGGCCACACTCTGAGTCCTTGAATGATTTTATGAACATGAAAGTGATTTTTTTTTTTTTTTTTTTTATGCGAAAATAAAGTAATTGGTATATCAGCCCCATGGGTGCTATTGACTTGCCTTAGTAGGCTCAATGTAACATTTTCCCTGGATTTGTGTTCAGATATTCTTTATTTACAAAACTTTGTACTCTTTATATTACTGACCTAGAAAATTGGTTTCAGGGTTCAATTGGAATTTAAATTTTAAGTGTAACACTTAAATTTATGTAAGTGTAATTTAGTTAATTTGTTTCTGTGAACATTTCAAAGTGCCCTTTCAAATCCTCAGAGAAACATTTTCTCTAATGCAGCATTAGCAATTCAGTTGAAATAAAACTATGTATGGCTTGTTAAAATAATATGGGATATAGAAATAAAACTACGAATGGCATGTTAAAGTAATATGGGATATTTAACCTCTGTTGTACTTGATGCTGTTCAAGGGCATACAAGTAGCGTCCTTCAGCTTTGGATTGCAGAGTACAGTGAAGCCTCAAAAAAAAAAAAAAAAAACGCAGCACTCTGCTGCCCAGTCACACACACACACACACACACACACACACACACACACACACACACACACACACACACACACACACACACACACACACACACACACACACACACACACACACTCACACTCACACACACTCTCTTTAACCCGGCCTCTCCCCGTCACAGACTCGGTGTACATCGAGGACATGGAGGCGGTCCAGAAGCTGCGGGACCTTCTGCACCAGGCCCTGCTGGAGCTGGAGGCCCAGCGCCGGCCCGATGACCCCCGGCGGGCCGGCCGCCTCCTGCTCACCCTCCCCCTTCTGAGGCAGACCGCCGGCCGCGCCCTCACCACCTTCTACAGCATCAAGACCCGCGGGGGCATCCCCATGCACAAGCTTTTCCTGGAGATGCTGGAGGCCATGATGGACTCACCGTAAGGGAGGAGGGGAAGAAGGACGGATACGAGGGGAAGCAAAAGAGAGCGGGAGGGGTGTGTGTGTGTGTGTGTCGGGGGCAGGGTAAAACCCTGGGGGGGTAAGAGGTAGGCGAATAGGAGGCTGTGTGCTCTGTCGCATGGAGCAAACAGAACTTCTGTACTTAGGACTTAGATGTACATCAGGAGGGGAAAAAGTGATGGAGGAGAGAGAGAGACAGAAGGAGGACTTTGAGAATAACTAATACTGTTGTTGATGTGTGAGAATGGAAGAGGCTGGACAGTTTGCAATGCCTCATGTCTGGGAGAATAGAGCGAGAGAAAAGATGTTTTAGAAGACATATGCTCAAAATATGAATATGAACTAGAGATGGGAAAGAGCATCAGGAAAGGGGTGGGGTGGGGGGCATTTATTATTTAAGCCATGAAGAAATGGGGTCAGGGAGAGATCCACACAGTGACTATCCAGGTAACAGAATACACCTCAGCATACTGAAAGTATGCCTCAGTGTGTGCAAGCACACATTCAAAGGCATATACATTTTATTTAATAAGGAAGAGGTTATTCAAACAATCACTCAGATGTTTTTTTTTCGTGGATAGTGCAAAATTATAATCCAGTATAATACTTTCCTTCTCTAACTTATTGAATATAGACATAGCCACGTTAGGTGTCGATATTTCTGTCGTTCAACTGTTAAACCCAACACGCTGAGATGGTACTTTCTTGTTGGGCACAAGAAGGCACATGATCAGGAGCTGGAAGTGAGGCGTAACCAGAATGACAGCAAATGGAAAGTGATTCGATAAGAGAATGTACTCCGACAGAATATGACAAGCCCACCCCCACCGCCACCCCCTCCATCCCCACCCCCTGGCCCACCCCCCGTCCTAAAGAGCAGCGAAATGGACTGTTGGATACCGGATTGAGAGCAGCAACACAGACTTTGGAGGAAATGGACGATTTATGCTTGACGGACAAGCCACGGTATCCCAAAGAAGACTGAGGGAGATGAGAGGAGTATGCATTTCCCCTCACCTACCCTAACCCCTCCCCTCCTTATAGACTGTTTTTTTGTTTGTTTTTTTTGGTTTTTGTTTTTTGGTTTTTTAATGAAAGCAAAAGCCATATAGATGTGCCCTGTATCCTTTGGGAATATGTGATCTCCTTGTTGTGAGAGGGTTGGCAGGAACTACTGAGGATAAGGAAATGAGCGATTTAGAATGTGTGGGCTATGGTTTCTGAACACAAACTAGCTGATGCTGTAAGGTTACACACGCTCATGCATACGTATGTAAACACACACAGGTACTTGTAAACATGAACTTGTATGCACATGGTTGCCGGCACCCAGCATTATATTTCTGAGCACACACTAACAGATTATGAATGGGAGTTGAGAATAATTGCTCGATTATTCTACCACTAAACAACTTCTACCTCCTTGAAGGTAGATCCACAGGTCTTTTAATTCTGATCAATCCTGCAGACATACGTGTAAGGGGGCATGCTGTATTTTTTCCTTTGTACCGCATTTGTAGATGACCGAAGCAGTGCTTTGCCCCCAAAATGTCTAGGCCATCACTGCACAGAGCCAGGTAATTTTAACATGTTTTTATATCCTGAATATGTTGATACCCTTGTTGTTTTCATCTCTCTGTAAAATTATCCGGTAATGTAGTACAAATGGACTTGTACACACTGCCCTGAAAAAGCGTAGTAAATGAATATTTGATTGAAGTAAATGTAAATACATTTGGATAATGTGGAGAATGTGGGTAATTTTAATCATTCAGAGGAAAAATGTAAAAAAAAAATTTTTTGCGCTTACACCCCTTTATGCGACCCTGTTTGGAAATGGCAGTTGCACATTTGGCTCGTCTCACCAAAACAATCTCTGCATTCATGCAAGAGGGCTACAGTGAGATGCATGCAACCTTCCAATACACTCGTCTCACAGTTCACAACAGTGAAGTGGGCACCAGTTGGAGGATAGGCAGTACTCCAGTGACATCATTTTAGAAATCTGCAGGCTCCTGACAAGTGAGAATTCAGTGTCTGACAGTGGTGAGACGAGGGAGCCCCTACCCATCCCATCCCCAGCGGAACAAAACCAATTTATGTTGCTGTGGGGTCTTGGTCATTTAAATTTTGTCCCAAAAAGGAGGAGGATGACAATGCTTGCATCTTATACAGCGTATTTTACGTTAGTCGTCAGTCAAATTCATATTTCATTTAGCAGAGCAGCGGAGTAATTATTGCTGTGTGCTGATAGAAGCTTCCACATTTCTTTGAATAATAGTGTTTCATCTCACATTTAGACTCTCAGTAATGTAAACAAACATGCAGGTATGTGTTTGTGCAGAAATTCATACACACAGAAATTTTTGCAATGGTACTAAGAAATGCAGGCCTAACTGTAGAGAAAGTCACAATCACATACAGACAATCTCAAAATGTAAAGGTAGCAACAGCTGTCTTTCAGGATGAGAAAAGCAATACCTACTGTAACACAGTGAGTAATAATATAAACAATAATAGCAATCGCAACGTTGTGCCCACCATGTGTACCCTACAGTTTATTGTGGGCTGGTCAAGTGCTGGACTGATTATTCTTGGAGCATTGAGAACATAATTTATTTAATACTAAATTCATGGTAGTTAAGGGTTAGACTGTACAGAGGAGATTTTTTAAAAAAAAGGGAAAACAAGTTATATCAAGATTGTCACTTTAGAAAACCTTTTGTATATACAGGTATAAGGTAAACAAGGTTATGTTTTTTTTATTTATGCTGTAGGTTGACTTTGACTGAGACACAGGTTGCATGTCTGTGTGTGTGGAATCTGTAGGTGTGTGGGTGTCTGTGCTGCAGTTATGGTGATTCTGTTGAGCAGTTGGATCTTGCAATGCTGTGTACAGTTCAGGGACAAAGCAGCCAAGGCCATTTGGCATATTGTGGATTTGCATTTTACACAGTGATAAAAATTCAGTGTGATAAAAAAACTGGGTCATTAGAAACCTTTCCCCTAAAATGGCTCATAGGGTGGGGATGAAGAACAGAAGAAATTATTTATCATTCTTGCAACCTTGTGTAGTGTTGTGGCAATAGGAAAACACTGTTAAAAATGTTAGAGACAATGTGAAAATGTTCAGTACTCCACTGGCTCTTCGGTCTTCTCTTATTTCATGCTAGGACCTAATGGCCGTGAAATCAGTTGTCAAATTTCACTCTGAAGAGAAGAATGACTACAGATGCATTGGTAATGATCATGCTGCCATCTCTGTAATTGGTGTAAAAACAAATTCAGAGTTTGAATGCCATATATGGAAGACCTCTGAAATGTATGCACATTTGCACCAAACTGGAGTTTAAAAAAATGTTAAATTGTTTCAGTGGGGTTATTTTCATTGATACTCAAGTTTTTGGGCTGTCAGTTCCTTGATGGGGAAGTGGGAGTATACAGTGAACAAGCACTCAATACAGCATAAACAGCCTGAGAATGTCTAATCATACAGGAGCTGTAGAGCAAACCAGTGGGCTAATGTCATTTTGTCATTGGCTGTTTTCTGGGCCATTTAAAACCACTTGTGGAGATATGTCTGTTTTATGTGCCCTGTTAGCCTGCTCTTTTTGGAGCCATGCTACTTCTGAGTTATGTTGTTAAACTTGTTTAAAAATCTGCATTTATACAACAAAATACAGCATACCAGCAGAGTTGGGGACAGTGAGGAAGTACTGTTGTTGTCAAGGAATTGTAAATGGTGTTAAATTCTGTTTAAACACTGTACGCTGCCTGACCCCACAGTGCAGTCACTGAAAGTTGTATGGTTTTCTGGAGGCATTGTCTCATGCTTTTTGTGAAAAGGAGAAAGATGAGCTCTAAGAGCATGCATCACAGTCTGCATTAGGCCCTGATTGTGGATCAAATCAAGTCGTACATGAATAAAATGAGTTACATGGTCCTTTGTCAGGGGCAACTATGCAGATGCCTGGAAATGCCAATGCAGTTGAAAGGACAGTACTGGACATACGGCTTCCATATTTTCAAAACCGGCTGCTATACTTAACAGTGTCACATGATGTCTCCCGGGTGATTTAGGAACTTGTGATTGAGCATGTACTCAAAACAGCTTCTGTAAGCTTCAGAAATACACAGGCATTGGGGGCAAACTTGCCTACAACTGTGGAAGAACATTTTGCCTGAAAAACAAAACTATTTCTGCTCTGACCCACCCAACCCTCTGTTTTCTCTTCACCTATACTTGATAAATTACTGTCAAGATGTGTTTATTCGCAATTAATATTTTTTCTAGTCTGGGGCTTTCTTGACTTCATATAAAGATTTCAGGAGAGACATGGTAAATGGTTACACATGTGCTCAGGTTTGGTATTGAGGTAAATTAATCCATTTAATTAATGGCTTGAATGTAATTTTTAAATTTACTTTTCAGCTTGTATTTTTTATTTGTAGGTTTTGAATAATAATTTGATTAATTTATCATTTATCTTTTAAAAAAAGGTGTAAGTTAGGGATCAATGATGCTTGAATCACATTAGTTTGCATTTCCACAGTGTTGGTATTTGTTTTACCTCGACACCCCCATCTAGTGGTTAGAGGAAGGTAAGCACCCTTCAGGCTCTGAGTACAAGAATAGTGGGTATGGAAGATGACTGTGCTGTTTATTATTAGTATTTTGCAATAAATATACATCTGTTTTCACAGCTGTGCTGTTATATGGTTCAAAGAAAGACTTGGTACTGTGTCATACTGAGCTGGAGGGTGTATTGTGGCCAGCTGTGGACTGAGGGTCAGGTACATGGTTATTCCCCCATACCCTAAATTATACTGATACTTTGTGTTATAAATATTAATGCAGTTCCAATGTCATGTGTATACAGCTTCAACTACAAGTGGGAAGTTTTTATTTTGTACACGGGTTAAAATTGACATTTCCCCGTGGCAGAACAGCAGATCAAAAGTGTAAAACATGGATGCCTGGGTCCATTCTAAGGAAGTTGTAAAAATGTGTATGTTTGTATCATAAACAATGATAATATTAATGATGTTAACAATGGTGTTTTCATAATGTCAGCTCTTATAAAGCCATTTTGTCTGTCAAACAAAGGTAGGGGTTATGAGCATAATGTAGAAGGGATTTTAATGTCACCACAAATGTAGTTGTCTGTCTGTTCATGAGTATTTATGTAAATGAGCAATACAAGAAATAACCAAAACCAATGTTCAGATTTTTCCTTCATAGTCACATGCTGTAAATGGAACCTCTACAGTAATAATAATATAACATAGTAATAATAGCTACAATACAATGGTGAGGAATAATAAATCAATATTTGTATTTAAAGAATACTGTATTTAAAAAATTAAATTCTATTTTTTACTCAATTCGCTTATGATGGTTAATATTTTATTGTTCTCTCGTATGTGTGTGTGAGAGAGTCCAAGAGGCTCAGTCAGTAGTAAATTTGTGTGTGTGTGTCTGTGTGTTCTGTTTGTAGATAACACTAGTTTCTTGTGATTCTGTCAAAACATTGTCACTCACATTAATGTGTGTGGGGGGAAGACACCCGGAAATACAAAACAAGGTACATTTTAAGTATTTAAATATATTGTTGATGTTTTTGGGGTTTTTTTGTAATAAATACACATCATCACACTCATGGTCTTGTCTGTCTTGTTTTCTCATTATCTTGTCTGTTTGTGTCCCCCAACACAGTGCCATTTATGTGAGGGGTTTCCACATACTCATCTGCCCTAAACCCCCCAGCCAACACCAACACACATGGAGAGACAGCAGGGATTGTTGAATGAAACATATACATCCGATTTTGTCTTACGTCACTCGTTCACATTGCAGCTACAGTGTCTGCATCCTTAAACGTCTGGTTGAATCAGATTTGCAGCAATCCATATCAATTCCTGCTTCATGAACAGTAATAACCCCCGCCTCCAATTTTAGCTTGGAAGAGGATTAATGTGGACTAAAAGCATGCAAATTACTGTTTGCACCGACTCATTTAAGAGTATATAATTTCAAATAGATCTTTGGTGTCAGCAGAACAAATTGGCCTTGTATTTACTCTGTGTTGGTGAATATTTACTGTGTATCAGGCATGCAACAAGCAGGAAACTTGCAAGCAAATATGGGTCATAGATAGGAACAAAAATCTAATGACCTTCAGATTTAAGTGTGCTACTGAAAGAAAGACAAGGTGAGAGAAAGGTCATACACATAGAGCAGAAGGGACAGCCCAGCACTTAAAACTACAGGGTCATGAGATGAAAATTTAGGTACAGTATGCCACTCTGCCCTGTCCTAGGGCAAGGTAAACATGAAATACCAGTGATTTGAGAGTATACTGCAGTTTCTCTCCTCTTTGCATGAAGTTGGATAAGGCTCATTGTATATTTATTTAAGTGTAAAATTCCTGCTGTGTTTGTGGCACAAGTGATAGCAAGTCTGCATCTCTTAGTTACTGATTTTTTACCCTTGCAGTCCTTACTTACTTTTTTGCATTATTTACTTATAGCTGTTGTCTTAATGTGTACACTCTATGGAATATGACTCTTTGTTGGCTCTATTGGGGTATGGTAGAGGCCAAGTCACACACTCCTTGATGAGTATTTGTTTACTTTTTAGACCGTGGATTGCCTACCACCAATTACTTCTGTAATCAGAGAGTAGTTGTGGCCTTGCCGACACAGATAACCTATAACCTTACTACAGTTATTCCAGGAACCAATGCATATCTGACCTTCTCACAGGGATTGCCATCCACCAACAAACTTGAGGAAAACCTGTCACCTTGTTTAAGGATTATAAACCTATGACCTTTGCCTACCCTTACAAAGAACCCATTTAGACCCAATGACCTATGCGTTTCACAGACCAGTTCACCATTTGTCTCCCTGTATCTTTGAGTTGTGCTGTGTCATCCTTATTTCTTGTCCCTTTATGTTCAACTGCCTCATCATTTTTGTCTCCATGTTTGTTCTTACATTTACTAGTAAGTCGAGTATGACAGCAGACAACGCTTACATTGTCCACAGAAAAGAATAATGTGATAGCAAGCTAGCAAGCTATTTCATCCGTCCCACTGATGAGCAGTTGCTGTCACTGTGGTTTAGCAAGACTTGCTTAAACAAAGCCTCCTTAGACCAGAATTGTAGTATGATTAACGTCTGAACTCGAAGGACAGCAGCTAACGCCGTTCCGCCCGGAAATACAAGCCGCGGAATAGGTTTCCCATGCAATACGGGCTAGGTGAACAGAGTTCCGGTAGAAACTGCTCAAAAACGGAACACAAATCGTGTGCTTATGTATTGGGGATATTCCATTGCATAACAGACATTATCATAAAGTACTGATAGCCTACCACTTTGCGACACGCAATTCATTTGGTGAATAAATGTGCAGTTAGGCTGCTAGCATATTTTAACAAGGTACAAGTATTTTAATTAAAAAATGTATTTTGTATGCATTTGTACGCGTTTTCTTAGAGGCTTATATATGAAAGTTTTACCGGAGAAGATGTATATTCATTTACTGAGCGGTACGGTTTGGTTTAAATCAAAAGAGGAGTTTAAATGAGAATGTGTCCGTGCTTATATTAGATTTCTTAAAGTGCGTCAGTCTGCGACATTGCGGCTTGGGACGTAAGAGTGGCGCAGCAGGTGTATTCCTGTTCTCCCGGAGGGGGCGGGACAATACATTACAGGAAAGAGACTTCATGCAACTTTTGCGGCACACGCCCACCGTCGTGCACACGCTTTCCCCCGGTCTGTGTGCAGTTGACAGCTGCATATTCACGCCTCATTGAAAATCATGATTTCCACGTCGGCGATTCTTAGGGGGACACGAGCACTTCACGGCAGTAGACCCCTTCATACGACATTGGCTGCCAATATGCCAATCAAGGTGAGAAATGCAATCTTGCAAAACGTTTATATAATCTAAAAATAGCCGGCGTAGCTGCGTACTTGACCTTGGCTGCAAAATTGAGTTACTCTTGCTAGGTAGCAAGCTATTTCCGACTGTTCTACGTGCTTCTTATAGCCTACCGTGCATCTAAAACATGCACATTGTCAATTATTTATAACAAAGTACATAGCTAAATAGTCAGGCCTGTCGAGCTAGCTGGATGCAGAAGCTAACTTTATTTGTGTCCAACCAGGCAACTAGCTAGCCACCGTTAGCATCAAAGCCTTTAGCTAGACAGCACATAAATTTGATGGTGAGCACATATTTAAAACAATTTGTGCCATTCTCACATGCTTGTCATATGCCACAAATTATGCAACACGCTCTTGCTGGTCGGTGATCTGACACGCACAGTAGCTGGCTCGCTTCCACTTTTTATTGTAGCTAAAGTTAGCCCTATCAGCTAGCAGCATGAATTCCACAAACTAGCTAGCTGGCCGCTCAGCTCTGTGATCATGCTGATGTAAATATGCACTAGAACAAGGCCTAAATCCATGTAGCAAGAAAATAAAAATGGTGGAAAAATATTGTCTTTTTCCCATGGACAGGAATTTGTTACTTTAAAAGCTTTAAAAGATGTTCAGTAAAGAACACGAGATCATGTATTCATGTAGTGGTGAGTCTTTTCCTTGACTGTGTAGAGGTATTCCCTGGCTATGAGAGTTGTTTAACAAAGCTTGCAAAATCCTAAAAAGGAAACATGTAGGAGCTGATTAAATAATCACTGCCAGTGTTGAGCAAAAACTATTGTCAGCATTTTCTGCCTGTATATAGCGGGCCGGTGTTGCCTCTATTACATTTTTTCCTGTCTATCGTGCATATTCCTCCTCCTTCATGAGATGACTTCAATTTAATATTCCATCTTTTTCATATCCTCTCGGTCTCCCCTGATCTACTTTTTGTCTCACTCCAACATTCTGTTCTATCCTTCTCTTTTATGACATGTCTTCACCACTGTTCTCTCAGCTTCTTTGTGTTACTCGGTGTTCTCTCATTCCAACTGGGGTGTGGAATCCAGTAATAATAATAATAATAATGGATTCCTGGTTTGCACAAGAACACTCACCACACATCTGAGGCATTGAGGGAGGGAATTACTTAACCAGTTAAACTGGGGGATTATTAGCTGGCCAGATTGAAAGAGGCTGATTAGGAATTTGGCCAGGACATCAGAGAAACTCTGCCCTTTTGCAGTAAATGCCATGGGATATTTAATGACTACAGTTATTCAGGGCCTCTGCTTGAGACCTCATCTGAAAAGAGGTCCTGGATATAGCATAAAGCACAGTATATGCAATAACAGGACTACAGTACCTTGCATACATGCTCCTATGTATATTCAGCCTTATATTTAGGTTACATACATTATTTTCATTTAGCAGATGCTCTTATCCAGAGTGACTTGCATAGGTTACAGTTTTACATGTTATCCATTTATACAGTTGGATATTTACTGAGGCAGTTGTGGGTTAAGTACCCTGCCCAAGGATACAGCAGCAGCACCCCAGTGGGGAATCGAACCAGCAACCTTTCGGTTATAAGCCCTGCTCCTTATCACTATACCACACCGCAGCCCAGAATTGCAGAATATGTGAAAAATAAATGTGCTAAAATTTCTCCTGGATTTAGCGAGGAGATGTATCACAATATTGCATTGCATAATATTACATTACATTATTTAGCTGATTATTTATCAGACTAAACTGACAGATCAGTACTGTCAGGTCAGGGTACTGACTTGACTCATGACATCAGTAGGCCAGGCTATTATCATAAACCCTGTCATTTAATAAACTTAAGTGTGAAAGGCAATTTACTTTCCTTATTCCAGTTTTTCTTTTTATTACTGTTGTCCCCACCAGGTTGGAGAGCGACTCCCTTCTGTGGAGTTGCAGGAGGGAGACCCAGGGAAGAAGGTGTCCTTGGACCAGCTCTTCAAGGGGAAGAAGGGTGTGCTGTTTGCTGTCCCAGGAGCTTTTACCCCGGGGTGCTCCAAGGTACTCACCCCCAGGGTCTAATTCAGATCTGGTGCTACAGTAACCCTGTGGATGTTTTAGAAAATTAGCCTTCCAGCCATTCAGATGATGCACTGATATATATCACTCACATAATAACAGGTACACAGTAAGCTGTTGAGGGCAAGGACAACACACTTTTAGATACAAAACACACTTTTAGATACAAAACACATTTTTATACAATAGTTTAACAAGTGGAGAATGTGACAAAAAACTTGTGTGACATTGTTCCCTCTTCTGCTTTCTGTCTGTCTGTTTCATCTATTCGCCTTTCGCTTCCTTCCTCATTCACTCGTCCACGGGCCCCTGTCTGGACTCCCACACCCCCTCCGCATTCGGACATGGCCCCGTCCCTTCGCCCCCTCTCCTCCTCCTTCTAGACCCACCTCCCTGGGTTTGTGCAGCAGGCCGAACAGCTGCGGAGCAAGGGGGTGCAGGAAGTGGCCTGCGTCTCTGTCAACGACGCCTTCGTCATGGCTGCCTGGGGGAAGGAGCACGGCACCGAAGGCAAGGTGGGCACAGAGCTATGGAAGAGACCTGGGTCTTTAACACAAACAGAGAGCAATCAAAGCTGCAGTTTCAGTGCGGTGTAGAGTACTGTTTCACAAAATAAATAGATTTTCAGCGGATGCGCTTACTTCTTTTAGTTTCAGTAATAACTGCATCTATGTATGTATATATATATACACACATATTCAGACATCCATATACTTGTGTACAGACACATACATAAATAGGTGCTTGAATATGTCCAAGCTGAATGTATTACATTCAGGATTTTCTCCTCTCTGTAGGTGCGAATGCTGGCTGACCCCACAGGAGCATTTACAAAGGTGTGAGTCTTTTTTATGGTCATAAATTTCTGTCTCTTGGTTTTTATGATCTATATCTCTGTCTGTCCCTCCCTCTTGTAGCCTTCGTTTCTGCCTGGCTTGTGCTCACACACAGTTTCTTTCATCTTGCATCACAATTGGCCATACCAACCTTTCAAGGCTTAAAATGGCCATTGGGTCAGCAAATGTATATGAAGGAACGTTTTAGAAGTACACTTGTTATATTATGTTACATATAATTGCACTTTGATCTTGTTTTTCTGTATTATGTTGTGTCTGTGTAGTCCTTTGGATGTTTTGTGGATAACCATACCTTTTTCCTTCTTTAGGCTGTGGATTTGTTACTGGACAGCGAACAACTAGTGCAAATCCTGGGCAACAAGAGATCCAAGAGGTAAGGGTATTCCTGCTTTGATTGGCGTAACTGGTTACAATGTCATGTTTATTACTGTTAATTTCCTTTTAAGATGTTCAGTAGGTTTTAAGAATTTTAATACTTGCTGCTCCGCTAGTGTCAATGAGATGGTTATGTGTCGGCGACATACTGTATCGGCTGCTAGGATCTCAAGCTTCTTGTTTAAACATAGCTGTGTGTGAATACATGTCGTCCTTAATCCTGTTACAAATACAGCAGTGTAACCTGCATCATCTGCTGTGACACACTGTAGTCTTTATTTTCATAAGATCTTTTGAGACGTGTACAAGTTGCCTCACTGTTCATAAGTACAACTCCTTTCTGGGAAGGTTTGTTACATTATTCCAAGATTTCATTCAACCCTATTTTTGGAACTGCCAGTTGTATACTAAAGCTTCGCTCAACATTATAACCTCTTGCTCCCCCCCCAGTCAAGACAAATGCAGTTCTCTAATACACTTGCACGTGTCCAGCTATTTCTTGCAACAAGTCACAGAGTGCAATACAGTGGAGTGGGCGCTCATTAGAGGATAGGCAGTACTCTATTTATGCCATCTGAGCAACGCACAGGTGTCTGATGATTCACAGGGTAGCCAAGGGCAGTAAAAAGAGGAACCCCTCACTGAACCTACCCACCCTATACCTGGTAGAATGAAGCCAATTTGGAATCTTGGTTAGTTTTTGGCAAATGACACGGCCAGTTTTGAAACCCAGGCAGCTTACCTTGTGTTCAA
Organism: Megalops atlanticus; assembly: GCA_019176425.1. Classification (NCBI taxonomy): domain Eukaryota; kingdom Metazoa; phylum Chordata; class Actinopteri; order Elopiformes; family Megalopidae; genus Megalops; species Megalops atlanticus. Next base: position 50,439,475 of record CM032877.1, read on the forward strand.
AGAGAACCCCTTGACCTACTAAGAACCCTTTTATTGCATAGTTCTGATGGTGGATCATCATTAATTTATCTGAGTGATGATTTTAAATGCCTACTGTGAAATGAAGTTTTGATTCCTTCCTTCTCAGGTATGCCATGCTGGTGGAAGATGGGGTGGTGAAGAAGATAAATGTGGAACCTGATGGGACAGGCCTTACCTGCAGCCTGGCCTCCAACATCCTATCTGAGCTGGTCTAGAGAAGGTCAGACCAGGTCAAACCGGGTTACACCACAAATACCCATATCAAACAAAGTGTTACAAGTTACAAAAGCAATATCATAGTATAATAGGCCCATCCTGGTTCTGTAAAGCTAAGTTCTTTCAAGATAAAAGTTTGTTTATTCATGGCGTGCTCCCTTCTGCTGTCTGTAGTGACAAGATGCAGTACGGTTGGACGATGTCATTGTGGTAGTCAAAAGTAAGAAGCATCCGAGAAGCCTCTGAGGTCAGTGTGAGGGAACCAGCTTTTCCCTTTCTCACAAAGGTTGATTTATATCTGCTTAAGAGTCCAAGCTTTATGAAACTGTGACACCATAAGCCATGGCAACGGTACTTGATTTACTGGCCTCATCACTACTTAGGTTTTCTTGAGACCAGGTTTGGCCACGCCTCCTGAGTATGTGCTTGTGTTGTGGAACCCAGTCTTAAGATAACCATGTTCTGTACTGTAGAACACATACGCACAAGATCAGTATACGCACACGGCTCAGTTGCACTATGCCGTATTGCACTGCCAATTAATACAATGTTTACCTTTACAAAATACGAATAAACTGTTACAGCAATAAATTCTTGTTATGGAATTTCTTCAACCTGTATCATTTTAATAAACCTGCTTTCATATGCCATGCATTTCATTTTTTAAGTACTCATAAAGTGGATGTTGAGATCTCCAAGAAAAACAAGTTAGTATTTCATATGGTGGTGTACTCCATCTCCACATACTCAAAAAATAAGACTGACAGACAGCTCTTAGTCCTTCCTTCCTTTCTTCTGATTTTGAAACATACTCGACAAACACTGAGCAGTAAGCAGGAGAAAGGAAGTATGACAAAGATTCAGATAGTTACTTTTTCCCCACACCTGCCAATGCAGACACATGTTTCTGTCCTTCAACTACCCAGGAAAAATACTCACTGCAGGTTCCTCCACCCCTGCTGTCTGTGCCTCAGCACAAAGAGTTCAGTGGTTTGAAAAACCGTGGTGGATGAATGCCTTTTGTCTGACCTGATTCTGGTTCACGCCACAAGAAATACATCCCAGTCACTGGAGAGCTATATATTCAGTTTCCTAATAGTTGGTGATGACTTACAGTGAGTCAAAAATATTTTAATCACCCTTCAAACTGCTCTGTATTATATCAGTGTCTTATCATGGAATGGCTGTGGTCTGTGGAAAATATCTGTAAAAACAGACACAGAATATCCACTACTTGAGTTAAAGCAGGTTGTACAAAACTGAATAAAGCATACAAAATAAATGTTGAATTCAAAATAATTACAGTAGTTTAATTATAATTACAATAGCTGCAGTATAATAATACTATGTAACATCAATACAATAACAGTAAAATTAATAATAACAAGCACTCAAATACGGCAAATCTCTCACTTCCATTTAAAAATTAAAACTTATAAAATCCATTTGATCAGACAGACATGATTATTCTGGCTTAAGTCAAGCTCACTGATGTACACCATTCTCTCTTTCTGTCTTCACTTTATGAAAGCTGCCTCTGGGATACTTCCTTGAGCCTTACAAAAGAAGGAGAGAGAGAGAATTAGCAGAAATTCAGAAGAGCTGTGTGTCCAAAACAGACAAGGTCACAAGGGAATTACACATGTTGCATATTTATGGAAACACGGCACACACAATCGTAAGCAGGGGCACTGTGCGTTGTTCACCTAACCTAATTTAACAGACATTATTTCAGCTTTGATCATTGATCCACAATGGAAAAAAACAAGATGAAGTTGTGAAAATTCTGCCTAATAATGGAGGTGGAGGCCCCGCTTTACCTTCAGTTTGGTGAAGATCTCTCCAGCTCTGTTGAAATCCCACTCATTGTCCTGTAGACACCTACAATGCAGACAAAGGTATGAGACTAAAATAAAGGCCAAAGCTGTCCGTTTTTTTTTTTTTTTTTCAGGCCATGATTACCCACATATATAGCTTGCAAACATACCACTGTAACTACACTACATATCAGATACAGCTATATGTACACAAAGTCAGACAGACACAGGCAGTCTTGCAATTGCACTTTACAGACGCAGTCACAAATAAAGAGGGACTGATTAATAAACAAAGGTGAATGGAAGCACTCGTCTTTGCGCTACCACAGTAGCAGGTGGGCGTATGACTACAATAACGCAGGGGCCAGGAGTAACGTTCACTCACTTTTGTGACCATTCCAGGTTCATGCCGGACATGTGGGAGAAGGCAGAGAGCATTTCCTGCTGGGGCGCGGACAGCGTGGGCACGGGGCTACTGGACGGGGTCGGCGCGGGGGCTGCGAAAGCGCTCCGAATTTCCTCCGTGGTCGCATTGCGCACAAACAGCTCATCGTTCACTATGCACAGACTGGAGGGCCAAAGGGGAGGGGAAAAGAGGTCAGAGGTCAAAGTAAAAAATGGACACAGAGGAAAAAGGTCATAGTCTTGCAAGTTTTATTGTTCTATATTACAAATTTCTCGGTAACAAATAACTCAATGTCACAATGCAATTAAAAGGCCTTAGGCTAAACAAAACCAGGTGCTTTCTGATCTAAAGACCACAGATGCCAAACTCTGCGGTAGGTAGTTTTCATTGAAATAATTGACTAAGACTTACCCAGCATTTCCAGCTGGCACTGCGATGAACACCCGAGAAAATGCCCTGGTGGAGTCTCGAGATTTACCATCAACTGTGAGAGAGACAGGGGGAGAGTGAGGTGAGAGAATATCAGATCACTGTCTACTGAGGATAGCGGAAGCTCTGTGCAGTAAAACCGGCCTGAAGCGAAATGAGTTGTGTGTTGTCAACCCATACTTCATGTAGCATTTCACCCATCCTTGCCAGGAGACTACCTCCACTGCAAGTCAACCTATACTTTACTAACTTAATTGATTTTGAGATTAATGTTGTGAAATTGGTTACTGTCTTCGCTGACATCAGATGGAATGTTACATTTATTTCTGAAAACAAACTTCTATTCTTATTACAAAATTAACTTTAGATGGAACATTAACTCTTAGGCCACACCAAAAGACACAAAAGTGACAAAGTGACAGAAGTAATTAATTTTCAATAGCATCAGGATTAAATGGTAAAGGTGTGTGGCAGTAAAAAGTCTGGAAAAACGTGCAGGTCAAATTTTTCAACTTTTGCCATCAGCACTTCAAACAGTACCCTAGAAAAACATTGCCTATTCTCAGCAAATCAGAGGAAAAACTACATTCTTCTTCAGTGCTGATGTCTTCAAATGAATAAATATACAGTAGACTCACCTTCTCTGAACACCCCACTGACTGTAAATGACAATAATGTGTTCTGGATGTGGAGAGAGAGAGAGAGAGAAAGAGATGGATAAGTAAGTATTCCAAACAAAGCAAAGGCAAGGAGAAACTAATTTGCAGACAAACCCACTTACGGTGTAGGTATTGACGTCAACAGTGAAGGAGGCAATATCATGCTGTGTCTTGGGCAACTCATTTAGGAAGGCCACCACATTCAAGCGTGTGTGCTTCAGTAAACGGAACCGTGTTGCTGCAGGTGCAGGGAAAGGAGGACACTTTTAAAAGATGCACATTAACTACTGTATAGTACACAGACAGTGTGAAACCCAAACATGGCCAAAACACAAAATACAACCCATGAAAAGATTCTAGTGGGCTGCAATGACACAATTATTGCTAAGGTTGTGACATCCTAATAAGGCAAACTGAGCGACATGTTGCTGCCCGCTATGAAGACATCTTTGATACACAGACATTGCATTATCAGAATCACTGAAAGCAGACTCACTGGGGTCTTTGATTTTCTTGATGTTGCGAGAATCCTTGTGATAATCCCCTAGACTGCACCTGCACACAGAAAGAGCAGAGACAGGCTGAACACAGACATATAGATAGTTGACTATGATATCATTACTGTTATTATTATAAAGACAAAAGTTAGAGGAGTGACAGAGAGAGAGTGAGAGAGAGAGAGAGAGAGAGAAAGGGAAAGGGAGGGATGCAGAGGAGGCCACTATGTATTTCAGAGAGGGGTACCTGGAAGGATTCTGCATGGAGAACGGGTTGCAAATGGAGAAGCAGGCCCCGTCGTGATAGGCATCCAGCAGGGGCTGCCGGTCGGCCGAGTCATAAATAGAGTAATACCTGCGAGAAAGCGAACAGGCCAACACTCTGAATACACCCTCACTACAAATGCCATTTCTACCCTGCTGATAATCTATGACAATCGCACAAAAGAACTGAATTTTTTCTCCATCACTGTCGTAGTATACTTGGCTTCTGTCAGACTGCAACTTGTGATAGGGTTAAGCTCACACTCACTGGTCTGGGAGTGTTGTTAACCTGGTCTGACACTGTTGCTCGTTTAAATTGAATGGATACACTTATGTTCTATTGTGATGGAAGTCGCTCTGGATAAGAGTGTCTGCTAAATGCATGTAATGTAATGTAACATAGATAAAAATAAGAAGAAAGCTGTAACAACATGACCAGCCTACATCATTTTTTATTATTTTTCCCATATCAATGACCTTATTTTGACCATAAAAGACCTCAGGTTAATACAAACTAAACACACAGACACTACACTGCACTGTTGTTTCACCCTGAACATTATTAAACAGCACTGCTCACTGAGACAATACCCCAGACTGAGTGAACACTTACTGCTGGAGAAAGCGTACGATGAGACTCTTGATGTCATCTGAATTGAAGTAACTTCCCTAAAGGGTTAGAAAAAAATAGTATTCAACCATGACTGCTTTCAAAGAAGAATATTTCTAGTATTATGTACAGCCAACAATTCTTTTAACACTTTTCATCCCTGAATTTGTTGTTACCTTGCAAGGGGGAAGGGCAGTGGGAATAACCTCTATGTCAAATCCTATTGGCGGTGGGAGATCATTACCATCCTAGAGGGACAGAGAGGAGGAGAAACATTTGGAGGAAAATGACCCCAGATGACCAGCAAAAATAAGACCAAACACAATGCAATGTATCATGAATTGAATGCTCAGCTACTAACCCTGAGCCTTCAGCGATTAAACAGTGGTGAACCTTGCACAAATGGCGTGCTCACAAGCACATGTACGCACACTCGCACTATGCAGACGCACACACCAGGTCCTTTCATCTCTAACAGAATTCAGACACTTTTGTTTCTCATTGCAAAGCACAACAAATCTGTATAGGCCGTTCTATATATTTTCTACCTCTATGGATCTGTACTTCTAGAATAACAGGAGGGAGAACAAGAGATACTGACAGCAAAGATGGTGCGTTTTGGCGAGCATAAAACGTATAGGACTTACCAGTTTGAGCAGTCTGGGAAACCGTTCTCTGACAGCGCTGTCCCACATTCACAAAGAGATAGAGAATGTAGACCACAGAACAGTGTTACTACTGCCTTTATACACAGGCTCCAAGAGACCAGCAGAAATCATGCAAGTGTCCACTTCAGCATGAAGGTCAATTCAGTGTGAAGAATTACCATGACTCTATTAACTTAATAGAACAGTAGTTGGTGTAAAGTGTTTTTCCATTTTGATGTAAAGAGTTTACAAAACTTACTCTCTCATTGGGCAAGTCAACCTCCATTATTCTTTTGTATATAGGCTACACAATTGTATATATTTGTATATAAGTTACACAATTTTTCCCATTGAGAAGCACTTTTATAATCTCTTAGGAAATACTGAAAACAGACACATTTGCTTACTCTTGTTATTTAAACAAAATAACCTAAACTTATTTATAACCTACATACTGTTTTGTCTTTAGATGCATTTCTGTGAAAGGCTGCAAACAACTGCGAACAAATCACCCTCTCCCCCCCCTCCGGCATTCCCCCACATTGCACTTACCCTCCTGTGATACTCATCTGCCCTCTAGAGGCTGAAACACAATAACAGTGCAACACACACACAGAACATCCCCAGTTCCAGGGGGACAGGAGGTGGCCGGAGGGATATCGGTGCTTGTGATACATTGTGACTGATAGCAATCAATCAGCTCCAGATCCAAGATGTAGCAAATGAAAATCTCACACAACTGAGTAAGGGACAGTGGGCATAGACATATTCTGGACTTATTCTGCTGATCCATAATGGATACTGAAGTATACACGAACAAGTGAACTATACACGAACGGCTGTGGGATACAACACTACAATACTACTGATCCATGACCACCTATTGAAAGCAGATTCATTGGCAGGAAGTTGCTTATAACAGCAACAAAAGATACCCAATTTCACTGCAGATGATGAAGCAGAAAATTATTTATGAGATATTTATATGGAGGTTAGTTCACTGAAGAATCACACACACCTCATACATGCATACGTAAGGACAAACAAAGCCATGCCAGAAAATTACTTTCAAAACATATCAGGTGGTGGAAACTGCAAAAGCTCCAATAAAGATGGATATGTGCATTAACCAAAAAGATACTGCATTTGCATTCAGCATTTGCAGTTTAGCATTAAAGTCTCCTTGAGGGATGGAAAACATGTTAGTCTAGTAAAAAGTGCTAAAAGGTAGTTTCTTCTAATTAACAGAAGATTTGAGGTAGTCTTTGTAATTAATAAACTGTACCATGAAGAAGACAGCATGCACTTTTTAAAAGAGGAAATAAATTCACCTGACAAATAAATGAAAATAAGCCGAGTGTCAAAACTACTGCAGTGAAGTTGATCCCCTTACCACACTACAGACAACCAAATCGGAATAATGAACTACTGATGGACAGGCATTAGTAATAAGTCATATCTTAGGCACTGCCTTAGCTGTCTAAAAAGGTAAAAATGCAAACATTGTCAACTAAAAATAAAACATCTCTTATTAATATACATCCACACCTGACATATAATTGGTTTCTTTAGACTCCCACTTTGCATTAAAAGCAGGGTTGTTGTAATTGGCTAGTATTTTCACAAAAAAAAAAAAATGGAACCATAAAATCAGGAAACAGGCATTTTCAGGTAAATTTGGCCTTGTTTGTCTTTGTTTAAATTATCAAGAAAAAGAAACAGTCAGATGTTTCAAGGCAAAGGGAGGTTATTTCTGTGAAAACAGAATTGCTCCCATAGGAGAAATATGACTGTGACACCAGGTTGCAATTTTAGGTGCGAAAGACCTCTTATTGGGGATCAGATGCAATTGGTTTCGGGCTGATCAATATCAATAAAATCAAGCTGTTCACCCAATCACACTCCCCTCTCAACAAGTGGATGTTCCGTAAGTGTTCTTTACTTCAGGCCTCAAATCTGTATTGTCTCCTCCTTCCAAAGACCTTTCCCATAATTTCCTACTGTTAATAACATACAGCAGGTACACCTGCCCCAAGACAAGCAGGCAACCTTCTGGCGAAGAGGTGCTGAGGAATTTCCACAGCTTTGTTTTGTCGAATCTCTGCTTTGTGGTGTGGTTTTTAAGAATATCCTTCTCTCTCCCTCTCCACCCCAGGGCTATTTTTAGAGTCGATGTCATCATAGTCTTCTCCGTCAACACTGCCATCTTCAGGAAATCCGCTCCGCTGTAAGGTTACGTATGCTGCAGCCAGTTTCGCGACTGTGCCTGCCTTAGGTTGCCCCAGTCAAATGAAGTTGGGATCTTACCCGTCATTGGCTAACCAGCCTTCCTCACTGGCAAATATGGGAGCCCAAATTAAATACAGGGTGAGGGGAGAGGCAATGAACAAAGGCAGAGGTGCCAGCTTTTCTGACATTTTTCTGTGATTTCCAAAATACTTCTGACACGTACGTGAAGCAAAGGCTACAAGTGATACAGTGAAACATAACAGCAAGCTCTTGGGTTGTTTTCTCATGAAAATGCAGAAATCATGGAACGTGTCAGTAGACAGTGGTGAGGGCAACTGCACTGCAATAGGTAATGACAGGGAAGTTAGATTATTGCAGGAGCTGCAAGACAAAAGCAAAGCAACTCAAACACAAAGCAAGAAGACAACACACACTCACACACAGACACACACACAGAAAAATGAGATTTAAATGATCAGTGGACTCCATATAAAATTCTGGACTGAAACTCAATGCATCCTAACACAATTATAAAGAGATGATGTACAGAATAGGATATGGTATCAAACAATGCAGTTGCACTTGAATTGCAGCACATGCCAAAGCCCTGACAGTTACAAGTGTGAGTACATGCATTTCCGATTTCCAAGCCAACAGAATACTTCCCCACGACTTGTGAAAATGTAAACACTGACAGATTTTACGGAATGTCTCAGTTTGTGAAAGAATTGGAGTCTTTGCAATCTTGACCACATCATCTTCCTTCAAACACACATAATGTATGAATGGATCCCCTTATCAAGAAGTTAGTCCCCTGCAGGGTCAGCATCACTCAACTGGTTCTGCTTCTTGCAACAGGCCAGACAACAACCTCAATGCCACTGCACTACAGACAATTAAACCTTTTCCAAAGGTCTTAATCTATTTCCTCCATAAACCATGGATCTGATTACAACGTCCTCACGTACGCGGACAAAAGGCAAGACCGACTCCTCTCACATGAGACTGGAGACCTGCAGCACTGCAGCCTGTGACACTGTATTGTCCTGCCTGACATTACTGCCTGTATCACCTCAAGGGATGAAGGAATCAAAAGGATGACAAACTGGAGGCTGTTCAAAGTAACAGCAAACTGAAAAAAAAGACAATGAATGTAACCCCCCCACCTCTCTCTTACCCCCCCGACGCCCAACTGACCTGATGTAGGTGGGCTGGTCCTTGAAATGGTCACACAGGGGATTCTTCTCCAGCCATAGCTCCACCAGCTTAAAACCCTTCACTTTGTCCAGCTCTCGCTCACTCTTTAGCTGCGGGGAGATGGAGAGACACAAAAATCACACAGTAAGAAAATGAATTTAGGCAGTGATGGCTTTGTAGTAACGGCTCCTCAACACTATGTCACACTGCCTGCAGGGGCAGCAGTTGAGCATAATGGTAAGGTGCAGGAGTCGAAACCGAAAGGTTGCCAGTTCAATTCCCCACTGGGGCACTGCTGTTGTACCCTTGGGCAAAGTACTTAACCCAGAATTGCTTCAGTATATCCAGCTGTATAAATGGGTAACATGCAAAAAATTGTAACCTACACAAGCCGCTCTGGATAAGAGCATCTGCTAAATGCCAAAATTGCAATGTGATGTTATGTAATGGCTAAAAGAGACCCCTATCCGAGCAGGTACGGCACCCTCACCTCATTCTGGGAAAGGTTGAGCGCCTTCAGGTTTGGCACCTTGTTGACCAGCTCTGCTACATCATCCAGCTTGTACAGCCTGTTATTGCTCAGGTTCAAACTAACCAGCTGTAAAGGGAAAGCAGAGAAGGGGAAAGGAGAAAAGTGTGGAATATCATAGCAACCACAACTGAATTAGAGGAACTATCTGAGAGGTACACAGTTGTCCAGTCTCTTTTGGTTTAATGTTATTATTATTCTGTGGTTTTATTATTTTACAGTGCCAAAATATTTAGTGATGAAACAAAATTAAATGACACAGACGACAACAGTACCTTACCATCAGTCATGACCACCAACAGGCCTACAGGAGAAAACAATAAGGGAAACACTATGGTGTGAGTCTGTGTGCCTGTATATAAGAGGGATGTTTGCTGTACCTCTGGAATGTTCTCTGAAATGATCTTTATCACAGCCTGCATGCAGCTCTTTCTGTTCAAGATCACCTCGATATTCTGGGACACCAAGTCTGAGGCACAGGGACAAAAGAAAGATTTGTACTGTATGTTAATGTGAACAACATATATAAAACATACTGATAACCTACATTTATTTATGGAAAAATCCTATAGCGGCATGAGGGGGACACACAGAATTTAGACACAAGAGTAGCATTCATTACATTTGTGTAAAAGCATAAGCATATTGCTGCGGACTGAAAAAGTATATTGATCATCTATGACTCAGACATAATGTTACTGACAGGTGCCTTAAGATCATAGAGTCATTTTAATGCTATTTGAATGTCAATGTATATTTCATAAAATTATAACTCATTTTGCAATGCATTACCAACACAACAAACTTTACAGAAACCTTAAATAAAACGAGAAGGTTGGTAGTGCTTACCAGGGTCTATTCGAATGCTGTTCAAGTCAAGAGATTGCTGGGAGCCATCAAAGCGTTTGGCCATACAATGCTACAGTGAAAGAAAAGTTCAAATACTCACAAACAATCTGCCAAGGCAGTCAAAACACCTCTGCCTCTAAGCTTTTCAAACTAAAGGGTTTCATGTGAAGAATGAATAGAACACAGCACTGCACTTACTGACAGCATTAAATTTAGCACCCTCTTAACAAGGTTTCTTTATTCTTTGCTCATCAGTATTCTTTCCAGTGCTGAGGAGTTTCACATGTTCTTAATTCTGAGCATTTCCTTACATCTAAAAAGGCAGTGTACCGATGTCAGAGTCACAGAAGCAGTAGGTAGTGGACAGCTAGTATACAAGCTAAATTAGATATCTACAGAACATTCGACAGCTGTATATCTCCTCAGGCTTGAACTGTTCTCCGTGGAAGATGCCAAACCCTACTGTGACTCCACCAAGAGTTGTATTGTCACTTTTTTCCCTCCCTGCCCCTATCCTCTTCATCAGGGGCAGGCACTCTCCTTGCTTAGCATCTGTATACATCATGGCTCTACCTGCCTTTCAGAATTATTTCCCTCTCACCTTCAGATGCTCCAGATCCTCTGGTTTCAGTTCTGTTTGAGCAAAAGAAGGAGGTGCAGAAGGGTTCATCAGCACCGCCACCTGGAAAGAAGAAAAAGGATGAGAGGTAGTACGACATTAGTAGTAGCAACTGTAAACACCTGGCGTGAAAGTCTATTTAAAAGCATCTTCAGTGGACCACAGTTTATGTATAAATATGTTTCTTTGGGTGTTTCCCTGATTTTCTGTGTCAAATGATAGGAAGTGACAAATAGGCATGAACATCCTACACGTCAGGCTCTGTGGTACACTTTTTTTTTCTCTGAGCAGCTCGCACACTCCTACAATACATATCTATCCTGCTGTCACATCCATTGACAGCAGTAATTCAAGACATTGTATAAAATGTTTTATGTAGCATATTAATTAATGTCCATAAGAAGCCCTACTGCCAAATTCCAATTTCATCTAGTACTAACTAAAGTTAAATGTGCTCCTGACAATCCATTCTTCAGAGAATGAATGGCCCGCAGCCAGCAGTACCTTGTAGCCCTCTGCGTCGGTTATCTTCCGCGAGACTTTGCTCAGGGCATTAGCAGTAGTGGAATCTTCGATGTAGAACTGCACTCTATTGCCTTCTGTGTGATACTGAAGGAAAGGGGGAAAGCATTGGGGGAAAGAAACACAGAATTTACATTTGGTTTGTCAGGTGAACATCTGGTGCATGAGGATGAAACTAAAGTCCCAATTCACTGTTGTCACTTAAGACACCATGACAATTACATTACATCTACATTACATTTATTCATTTGGCAGATGCTTTTATCCAAAGTGACTTACAAAGATGCTTTGGATAAAAGTAGAGTACAACACAAGCAAAAACCATAAGGAGTCAACAATATCAGAAGCACTGCATGATCAGGCTTCAATGGTTGGCCAGACAAGATACAAGCTAGCTGGTAGTCCTGGCCAAATCCCCCATCTGACTCTCTCCTGACTCTCTCCATCTGGCACCAGTTTAGCTGGCCTGACAAATCCCTTCCTCTCCTCCTGCTAATGTGTGGCGAAACGGCTGCCAGGCATCACTCAGGTGGGTGCCACCCATTGGTTGTGATTTTCCCAATTTACCTCCTCACTAAAAGGTGTTTCAAGGAATACAAAGCCCATCAACTTTATCATCGCTCATTTCCACTTCAGTGACTTGGGCCTGCGCTGTCAACTAAAAATGATCGACTTAAATAATGCTGATGTCTCAGGTCTGTGGTGACTTACATGTATGGGAGTAAATGGCAGAGGGCAGAGATTCTGTAGGGCACCCAGAAGCCACTTCTTGTCATATTTCTTTCCATAGGGGATCTGCAGGAAGCATGTAAATAGCATGAGTCACATTACTCTACTACGTATGAAACTGAAATCCCAGTATAATAAGCATGCTGAACCATGCTGTCTCACTTTTGATAAATTCACAGCAACACAAGCATGCAATGTGCTACTTCATCACTCAATGAACCATCAACTTCTGGCCTGTATGAACTTCCATTACCATTATGAAATGCATAATGCTTCATGAAAAACTGTTTACATTAACAGAGTGTATACTGTAAAATGCAGACGTGGACAAAATGGGCAAGGATGTTAGCCAATCAATGACCGAGTGCAAGGCCAGAACTACTCCTGTGTGTCACATCTGATCCATTCAATGGGAACTGAGTTTAAAAACTGAGTTTAGTTATTCACACAAATATTAAAACATCAAGAGCACACTAAATACATTTTTATTATATTGTTACACGTAATGTAGCAAGAGTCTGAAAAGGTCCTAATTACTCACAGTCATCTTGAACCAGCTTTTCTGGCTTCCTCCTGCTCCTCCTCCTCCTCTTCCTCCTACTCTGCCTCCAGCTCTGTGACCTCCACCACTTTCTCCTCCTCGTTCCTGGTTGAAACGATCATCAGTCCTGTGATTGCGCCGCCAGTAAGGGTTACTGCCAAAACAATGAACATCTCCATTAGTATAACTGCGGTGGGCCACACACAGTCTTATTGACATAAACACACACGCACGCGTGCGCGCGCACACACATACACTCACACACACACACGCACGCACATTGCAGCAGCTATTTTAAACTAAGTGCTGGCATTGCTGATTTGAATTTGAGCTAAAACTGTTGTAATTTTGCTGGCACCGAGTTGCCAGCAACTGTACAATTTCACAGCATTGGTCACAGTTGTGGCAACAGTATATAAAAATCCTGCCATTTATTTGGTTTGACAAGATCTGCAAAAACAATAGCACATACTTATATCACTTACTGGTGACCAATTATGTTAGCCAATAAAAGAAATCCAGTCTGCAAACTATTTGTGCTGTTTACCGGTTCAATTTCATCAGCGATAGAAACCTGAAACTGAACTGACTTTCGTCACAACTTAAACACAAATTTGAATGTATATCCAATTAGCCAATTGTCAATTATGTGCAGTTAATTTCACTCATTACTTGCCAAATCAGCAATCAGTGTTCCCAACGAATCACATATGAATTACAGCAATTTTGCAAAATTTATCTTCTGTGAAAGGACCATTCGCTTATTTTGATACATGCCTACTATCCGCCACAGGAAAAAGACACTCACAATCTACGCTGCGAAGCTCCGTCCTGCGAGCTCCCGTCGTTCATTGCGACATCTCCGTCGTCGTCTTCGAATCTACAGCGAGGTCCTGGCCCACTCCCTCCGCGGCCACCCCGGTGCCGCGGTCTCGAACCCTGCCCACTGTACATGCGACACCTGAAAGGGCCTCGACCTTTCCGATTGCGAAACTGGGGACCTCCGACTCGGTCATCGTGTTCTGCCAGAGACAGAGAAAAAAGTAATAACAAAAAAAGGAGGAACTAGACAATGAAAGAAGGTGATTTCAAGTTAGATAACTTTAAACCTCGTGCATGCCAGATCTTTGCAGTCTTGAAATACTGTACATTTACTGGCATGCATTGTGAAAATCATCAAGCATTTCAACGATTTTACAACAAATGACTAATTAAACATTCTAAGCAACAACAAAAGGACTCTATACATAAAGGTAGATATAGAGGAGACTGATCTGATCACAGGATATGTATTTTTATATAAATTAGTTTAACTGATCATGAGTCGAGTGACTGACTTCCAACACATGCCACATGATCTCACAAGTCAGACTGGTAACTGGACAAGGGTGCATCGTTAATGTTATTTGATCTGATGAATGGTGATAATCATGAAATATATACACAAAAAGGATTCATTGTGCTCTGCTTATCCAACATCAAAGCCTTCGTGCCAATGATATTTTGTCTGTGACTGGGCTACAGCTAGGTATTCGCCTGGGTTTCTCTCAGCCAGAAATTCTTGCTCGTCTAGTATGTCGGGACGTTCGTCCAAAGACGAGACATGTTCATGCTGGTTTACTTCATATGTACTTTAGTGTTACAAGTGGGAAGTGTTGTAATACACAAAACGTCCTTTCCACTTCTTTATTGTCTTCTGTTTCTTTCTCGACTTGTTTTTAAACTCCCAAGCGGTCAACAACCGTTAGCTATCTAACGAAGAATTTAAACATTAAAACATCAAGAGCTACTTACCGTTGTAGAATTTGGAATCGTCACCTGTCGCCATATTATGGTACAAATTATAACACAACAAATAACGGTTAAAAGCAGACGCGATTGACAAAGGATGAAGTTAATAGTAATGGTTACGAAATTGCACTGGGATTTTTCCGCAGATTGGCTAGTATTAGGAGGGTGGCCTTGGCGTCTGCGTACACTATAGTTTCGTACTGCGCATGTGCGATAAGGGCCAATCTTTTGCCTTTTTGGTCGTTATCGACAGAATCGCTATGCAGCGTAGTTCCGTTTGGTTCCGGCTTCAGTGAAGAATTTCCGGTTGCCTTATTTTTTCCGATAAAGGGAGTTCCGGCTTTCGGGAGATCCATCGGTATTAGGTTCAATGTAAAAGTGGATGACTACGTTGACAGCTCGGTATCTTGTTGCTACTGTTAGAGAATCTTTTAGCAACAAAGTGTGACGTTACTTCCTAGCAACTGGTATGATGCTCGCAGCAACCTATTCCCCGCTGGGCAAAGTGGCTTGGTAATCATACCTGACTGGAAAATCGACCACATCATACACATGTAAATGACAGTTTATTTAACATATAAAATAAACATTAAAAACAAAAACTAGTGTATTAATTTATATACTTCACCAGTAAGGAGGTTAAGAATAATTCATTTTGTTCCATTATAAACAAATATTACACTAATATGTGTATAACTGTACAACTGTAAAAGCATAAAAAATTAAAGATAAGGGCTCTAGTGTCAGTAGTGTCAGTCTTTTTTTAAGAAGAAAACAGCATTCAAAGCACTCACTTAAAATTTATTGCTTAAAACAAGTTTGCATTTTCCAGAAAACTGGCAGACATGTTTTACACTGCATTTAATGGCTACATTACTGCAGCCTAAATCAACACTCAAATAAAAACTTGTCAGTGTGGACATATGCACATTTGCCACACTCCAAATGAACAAACTTGTAATCAGCAGTATATGTCAGAATTAAGGCCCCTTCCTATAAGTCAAACTGTACTGGTATATAGTGTACTGGTACTGTGCAAGCTCAAGAAAACAGACTGCAGTTACATTACAGTTACATTGTTTTTGAGAGAATTCTTTTCTTCATGCAAATTATCAGTAAATAATAGACATGGTCAATTCCAATCCTAGATGTAACAAGTGGCCAATGATTTTTCTTTATAATAATCATCATATTTAATTCATTTTTGAGGCAATTATTTGGGGACCTGACCCTAGGGTAATTCTACATGGCTTAATTGCAACAAGTTCTGCATGGCACTTATAATGCAAATAAACTAATTCTGGATAAACTAATAACCAAGGTGCATTTTTTGTTCAATCATTCACTTTATTCATTTCTTTGAATTTAATGTAGCTGAACAGTAACCCTTTGCAACTCAAACTCTCCAGCCATACACTATATCCTGAATCTGAGGTAAAACTACAACACAAACACTCCCACTGTAACAAAAAAAAAAAAAAAAATCAACCCCACAATATGGTTTAACTCTTAAAAATTTTGTATAACACATTTCATAGCAACATGTTTACTTAAAAATAAGAAAGATAAGACAAACAACACACAATAAAACGTAGCATCAGTTGAGCGGGCAGCCTACACGTTAAATGGTACCTCATCACATTTCCTCCTCTTGGCAACCAGTCAGTAAAATAATGACATGAAATGGAGCAAAGAGGGAATTGCATTGAATGTAGGCATTATTGCTCAGGCCTGTGCTGGAATGAGATTAAAATACCTGTCCCAATAATAGCATACTACAATGGGATGATGGTAAGTGTGTACTGACTTAAGTTTGAACAAAACTACGTGTGTATCAAAGCAGAAAATCAGCCGGTTTTGTTCTGGTCCTTTCTTCATCTGATTATCTGGCTTCGGTTGTACTGGAAATGGTGAGGTCACAACTTACCTGATCCAGTTATACCAAGGACCATCTTGTAGGCCATAAAATATTACAGAAACAGGTCACTTTAATAAACTGAACATACTGAATAAAGGCCATTCATCTCATACAATCAAATTAGACCCACGACATAAAATGCTGACACCATTTTTTTTTTTGTTAAAAGCAGACGAAGGTTAACCAGAATTTTTTTGTCCCCAACACTCCCCTCTCCCCAATCTTAACCAGCCTCTTCATTATCAAGAGACTTCTTTTTGGAAAAGGGGAAAAGGCTGCTGACTCTGCAAAGCTTCATCCTCCTTAACACTAACAAGCATTACAGCTCATTATATAGGCGTGCACTAAATATGGTCTCTTGGATTTGAATAATAATATAATAAAATACTATTCTACTTCTTGTTGGTTGTGAGACACAGTGAGTATGAGTTATGGAGCATCAGGAAAGTGACATCACTGAGGATCACAAACCATGAGACACCGGTGGAAGACCAAGGTAGAGCAGAGGTCACATTCGTTGTAGATATGAGGTAAACTTGTTTGTAACATAGGGGAAAGCAGCAATAGGTTAAAGAGGTCACTTTAGTCTTCCTTTAATTTCCGGTGTGTATGTGTGTTTATGTCTGAGTAGGTCACTGGAGCACAACGAACAGCCGCAGAAAGTGGAACAAATTCCCCCAAGCGGAGTTTGGCCTAAATGGAGTTAACAGAGATTAAAAAAAAAGCTGGAAGTATAAATTCACAGATAATGGAAAGAAGGTGTATCAGTGTGCGTATCTATGTCCTACTGCTCCGAATGGGCCAGGCAAATTAAACCGATTGCATGAGTGCTTGCCATGTTCCTGAAGCATTCAGATGCTCTGTGGTCCGTGTCTGTGGCGGAGGGTGGTGTCAGTGAGTTGTGGCACCTGGGAGCCCTCCGCTTGACCCCTACTGTCCTTCACTGCTGCTCCTTCCACCTCAGGATCATCGGCCTCCGCCTCGCCCGCGTCTGCCTCCACTGGCCGGTGGGTTAGGGTCAACCCAGAGAGCTCCTCTGTGGAGGCCTCGAACACTGAAAGAAAAGGGAATTTCACATGCAATGTGTGCAGGATTTCTTTGGAGTAACTGAGGGTAAGAAGGTCAACACATTCACAGTAAGAACTGCATGTGTGTGAGTGTACCTGCTGTTCTATTTTTACCTGTGCTGCTGTCTTGCAAAGTGGATGACTGATCCACGGGGGAAACAGTCCCAAGTGTCTCCAGCTCACCTAAACACATACAGAGCATTACTGTCATACAAACCTCATATGCAGCTGCGTATGCACTGTTACTCAAATTCTGCAGACAACACAAACCCATTACACAAATCATCTACATAGCATATTTTTATACAAATCTGCTACACTAACATTGTCAGATGCACATCCATTACACAAACCTACACAGCACAATACTGTTTACACAAAACTGCTGTACGAAATAACATTGTCAGACAGAAATCTGTTGCACAGCACATCACAGTACCCACAAACAGCGTTTCCTGCATGGTCTCTCACTAACCTTTCCTCTGAGCAGACTCTGCAGGTTCTGTAATGATGTCACTTCCTGACTCCGACTTCTTTTCTGAAACATAATTGGATCCGGTTCTATTTCTAAGACAAGTCTGACTACATGGCCCGATGATTAACATACAACTTCAACAATGACAATCCAAGATGAAACACAAAAGGTTTTGTGTTGACTGAGGTTATAATCACTGTAGTTTTATATGATATGGCATATGGGTTTGTGTCTGTATAGAAGTACAGATATGTATATTCTATTTATTAGACTGAATTTATCATACAGCTCATGTTTAGTGTACACATGTAATCTACCAACCAATTAACAGTAGGCTGGCTCACTGTTTGTTCTAGGCACCAACACTCAGAATATGTACCTAATGCAGGGTAGATAGTGAAATGCATGCTTACTCAGAGAACTGGAGGATCCGATACGTCTACGAACCTCCTCCCTTCTCTGCTGAAGGCGAGTGTCATCTCCCATCATCACCTAAGGCACGAAGCACACACATGCTCATACAAGATACATAATAACAACGAAGACATCTGTACCAGGCAGATGTAGGCAATGTGGAATTCAGAGTTTGAGAAACTAGTGAAACAAAGTGTGACAGTATAGGAAATGCAGTACCAGTCAAATGTTTGGACGCACCTACTCATAGGAGGGTTTTCTTTATTTTTACTATTTTCTGCATTTTAGAATAATGGTAAAGACATCAAAACTATTGTTAGGATATTTTGCCCTTCTCCGTGGAACTCAGTGCAGGACGATGAAGAGCACGCTGACGAATTCTCTTAAGAGAACTGATGTTTATTTCAATGCACAAGGGAGAGAGAATCTCAGGACATTCGGGCTGTTTGTACTGAGAGAATCTCTAAAGATCAGGTTGTGTGGTGTGTTGATATACAGTCCATGGTCATACATATCAAAGGGATTGAGATAAGTGGCGGGCCAGAGACAAATGGTCTCGTGACATGGGAACCCTGGCAGAGCCATTCAGCAAGAATGTGTGACATCCTCGCTGCAGACACAGAGGTGTTATGCAGAGACATACAAATTACAGACATAGTAGCAGCAGAACAGGAGACACAATACACTAATATATACACATGGTGCTACATCAAACTGGGAACCTATCACTTTAAAATAACACAAATGGAATTATGCAGTGACCAAGAAAGTGTTAAACAAATCAAAACTACCTTATATTTTACATTCTTAAAAGTAGCCAAAAATATTTTTCTAAATTAATTTTTTGGAAAGAAATTCATACATCAGCTTCACTATTTATATTTGTCTAAGAAACAAATTTCAAGCGTTTAAGCATAAGTCTTTAGATCAAAATGTCTTTGAATGCATGTTTCCCATTATCTTAATAGGGTGCATCCAAACATTTGACTGTTACTGTAGATAGTATTAAGACAGTATAGAACGGAACTGAAAAATACAACAGCAATGGACCAGGATGGCATGAGACAGCACAGGACAAAAGAATTAAGAAGTACCAAGGAGTTGTCAGATGGAGGCAGAATAAGAGAAAGTAACAGACAACTGAAATCCTTTCATCAACTGAGCAGTAACAGACTTACCCTGACTCTGACCTGCTCCGGAGGCCAAATTCCACCCCAGGTGAACTGCAGGTAGCTAAAGAGCACGATGACACTAAGAAAGGCAAAGTTGCTGGCCACACCAATCACTGCCGATGTCAGAGGGAAGTTGTACAGGAAGTACCTGCAGAGAGTGATGATGGTAGACAGGTAGAAGGCCATGAGAGAGAGGGAGTAGAGGGATGCAAGGAGAGAGGTGAGAAGAAAGAAGAATGTGAGAGACAGCAGTGGAGGAGGCAAGAAAGACAGTGTAGGAAATGAGGTAATGTTAAAATTCAGGAATTCAGGAAAGGGGGGAGAAGGGATGAGACTACAGATCAAGGCATATACAGGATCTGATTATGTATCTTCTGATACATAATACATAGCTTCATACCAAAACAATCCATGCACAGATACAAACAGAGACAGATACATCTGAAACACTGTCTGGTTATGTGTATAGGTGCAAGTAATATGGTATTGGCTTGTCGAAAGCTACTTTCACATTAAGAAAATTATAGTACAATGTCTACTAAATGCTATCATTACACACCGACTTCCATTCAAATCAGCAACCACTACAGCATAGTCCATTAGGTAAGAGTCAGACACCTGCTGTGATGTTCTGTTTCACACAGCTCACTGTCGAAATAAGTGACAAGACAGGAAATAACAACAGGAAATAAAGGGAAGCTAAATTAAGGTCTGTTTCACAATGAAAGTGGAGCAAACCAGTGGGAACTGAAGTGTGCATGTAAAGAACGAAAAAGAAAAAGTGCACCTTGCCTGAAACTTTCTTTAGTACTCTGTGATCGAGTTATCTAATAGATCTACGTAATGCATGGTCCTCACATTTTACTACAAAGGGGGAAAATGTGTTTTTATGACCCAGGTTCATATGGAAACATGCTACACAATATGTACAATATCAGCGTGCAAAGCTGCTAGTAGAGTTTTGGCACATGGATGGGGTGTGAACGCAGTTCAAAGTACCTGATGCCAGTGAAGTGAGCATGGATGCGGAGTTCTGCACCATAGAGCTGGACATGACGAGACTGGATCTCAATCACTGCACCTTTCGTGGGCCGGTACTGCAGGGAGAAAGACCGCTGTGTTAAAAAGCAGTAAGCGGCGAGTGTTGGTTACTCATTAATCAGTGCGCTGTCACTGAAGGGCTCGCAGGGACTTGGACAGGGGGAGTCTGTGGAGCCGCAGCGTGGAATTGATTAGCGCATCATGCGGTACTCACAGAATCCTCCCTGTGGTCAGTGAAGAGCTCCACTTCAACATACTGCTTCTGCTCTGACATTCCAGACAGCAGGAGAGGAGAGAAAAACAGAGTGCTCAGCGTCTGGAGGAGGCTGGAGCGATAATGCAGCATGGCCTGAGCATGAATCAGCAGGGGAGGACCCACACAAAGAGAGGGAGAAAGGAGAAAAAAAAAATCACTACAGGCCATGAAAGGACAAAGCTTCACACATCAGTAAAACAAAATTCATTTGTTGATGACAGAAAACAGATTGCTTGGATTTTTCCAAGCAGAGCGATGAAAAAGAAACAGATGAAGTGATGGGTACAACCAAATGGGGCACAGAACTCCTTCCCACAACCCACAAGAGGACAATGAAACTAAAGGCAGCAGAGAGACAGGAGAGAACTACAGTGACACAGCCCAGTCAACACACTGCACTCACCGAGCGGGCCACAGAGGTGACGGTCTGACCATCCTTAGCGTAGCAGGACATCCTGACCATGAACATGCCCAGCTGCTGATTGACTGGCGACTCGGGCATCTCCAGCTCTAAAGAGATCCGATATGGCTGGCCGTACACCATCACCTGTGAGAGAGGGACGAGGAAAGAGAGAAAGATAGGAAGAAAGAGGAAAGAGGACAGTGAGGAAAGAGCAGAACAAAAAGGAACCGTACAAAATACAGCTTTCATCCTGAGGGCCCTCCTGCTTCTTTCTGACCTGGAGTGTACACATGTGTATGTGTGTGTGTGTATAGCAGAAACATATTGGTACGTAGTACTTACATTAGTATTAAAGACATGTGTAGACTCCTATTTGATTGCATTGTTACTTCAAAATATGAGTCCTTTTTCATTTGGCGTGTCAACCCCCATTATTATGTCAACCCCCTGTATTTTCCACCTGAATGTTAATGGTGTTTTTATGATTAAGACTGTTTGCAATCTGAATTCCAAACAGACAGAATTCACACTTTACTGAGATCTAAATGTACTGAGCATACAGAAAATGAATGCCAGAATTTCAGACCATCAGAAACATATGAAGCCCTAAGGCAGGACCATGGAAACCATGAAAGAGTAACTCAGTGGTTACCTGGTCTTTGCCATTCCTCAAAAGGGAAACGTTTGCAATGGGAAAGGAACAGAGGGCTGTGCTCGAAGAATCACAGTCAGTCCTGAAAACAGACAGGAAGAGGGAGTACAGATTTGCATAAAAATATCCTGTCTTGCTTTGTATTGTCATTACCAGGTATTTCAATTATTCATTTTGTTTCACTTTTTGTACATATTTCAAACAATAAAAAACAAAACTTCACACAAGCTTTTTAAGAGACACAAGTAGTGTAGTGGCTATACATAGATGCGGGTTAGGAGAAGCTACTGTTATATTTTCTTGATTTTTCCCCCCTCTTTCATTGGGGTTTGGAATGTACACTCGACACAAATTACCTGTAGTAGAAGTGCACCGGTGTGGTGAAGCTGACCGTGGGCATGTAAGAATAATAGAAGCTGCCATACAGGAAGATGGCCACCCAGAGTAACAGCACCAGCACACAGAGCAGGATAGTGGCCTGCAGCAGGGTCCTCCGGGCCTTCAGGACCACCACGGCCACCACGTCCTGCAGCCACAGTAGAACCGGTCCCATGACGGTGCCCATCTGGCCGCCCCCGAGGGTGCTGCTCCAGGGCTCCGTGCCCAAGTCTCTCTCAGGCTGGCGCTCACCAACACCCGTACTGCAAATGGCTTCGGTTTCTTCTTCCTTGTTTCGATCTCTTTTTCCTCTCTCAGTTTCTATGCGCTGGGTTCACAGATGTGACTCTGCCCTATTACCACTCGCTTTCTCTCATGACAAATGCTTAAGTAGAGGAGGATGTGATGTCACTTTTTTGCTTTTACTTCCACTACCTCCTTCTCTTACTCAGAGGTCCTCTCTGTGTCTTCTTGCAGTCTTGCTCCCTCTCTCTCTGTGGGCATGAATTTCAGTATGTTGGTCCCAGTCTGTTTTCATACATTTGAAATAAAGGTCTGCCTACTCCACAACTCCTAATAGGTGCCCCTGTACATGATGGCACTCTACAAGAAGGACTGTCATATAAATAGAAACTGAATTTGTAGAATGGTTCTGTCCATTAAAAGCAACATCATCACTTCCATCCAGCTTTATTAGACAGCAGATATGTGTTTTCAGAAAATCATTCTACTGTCTTTTCCCTCCCACTCTAAAACTGGGGTTTGAGTAATATCCACACTTGGCAGATTACTGGTAGACTAATAGTGTAAACAGGGTGCAGAAAACTGTAAACAATAAAATCTACTGGGTAAATCTAATCATCAGTTTTAAATAAAAGGCCAACTACTTAGAGATGAAGCAACTAGGTCCGACAGTTTTGGAACACTAACGTCAGCTTCATAACAGTGTTAACGTTACTGTGTGCAGCGAATGACAATGTATGTCGTAGTTCTCTAACTAAATCAGGATGTCTGAATGAAAATCCGACATTCACTAAGGTAGTTCGTTAGTGTGTCTTATACGTCCAGTTCTGATAGAGTGACCGGCTGAAGGCTACCGTTACGTTAGCTATATACCACCACAGAAAGGAAATGTAAAACGGAGGGGTATTCAATACAGGGGGCACTGGGAGCAAAGTGATGAGAGTCACTAGGCCCAAGTTTCCTTCATTTCTCATTGAAGATATTTCCACTCTTTAGCAAACACACCAACGTTATTCAGCGAGCTACGAAACTGTCAGAACGAAGCCTATTAAATTAGTGAGAGGTCATGAACAGGCAACTAGCTACTGGAGTTACTGGCCAGTTTACGAGATAACCTGGGACACTTGTCCTCTAGCAAACAGACCAGTCGCAATGTTTAAACTCTTTTAAATACTTTTACTTAGAGAGCATGTTATTCTCTTGCTAGTTAACTTTCAGTATCTATCTATCTATCTATCTATCTATCTATCTATGTAACTAGCTCGCTAACTAACTAGCAACTCTAGTAAAGATGTAAAGTAAGATTTGCTAAGCAGCTAACTAACATTGTACCACCTGTTAGCCAGCTACCGTTACCTGGTCGACTAGCTGCACAGTATACTTACAATTCTTGCAACAATTTAGCTAATCTAGCTATCCAGGAAAGGTATTCAAGTTTTATAACGATTCAACAGACGTCCGCAAACTGACATGCCCAGGAAGTTATCTAACGTTGCTGCGCAGTGCTGGGCATATCCTAAATGTTGAACGGTTTTGCACTTTTCCTGACTGGCTAACTAGCCACAGTTTTCACTTAGCAAACTAAGTGCTATGTAAGCGCATTATTTGGAAACAGCCATTTTCAAATGTACCTCGTAGCAAGCTAACTGACACAGTTCTCTGTAGCATCTCGTCTTTCATAATATTCACAGTACACTAGCTAACTTAGCCATCTTTAAACGGCTATCAGCTCGGCTTGGAAGTTGATAATTTCACTCACCACACCCATAACGATAGACGTCCTGGTAAAATACTGGCATAGCTATCAAGCTTGTTGTCGTTCAAAACTGTTTTGATAGCCGTCAGTAACTTGCAGGGTCTACCAAAACTGCACACACCGGTTAGCCGGCTAGCTTACTACAAACGCAGGATGCAATACAGGTTAAAGACTCCTCCCTTCGCCGTTGACGCATTTCATGCGAAAGCCCGTAATATAAAACATAAAATTCATAGGTGTGGAGTGGTGATTGTGAAGAATAATATAATGTCCAGTCACGATGTAAACTGAGCTATAAGCTAAAGAAGACATCATGTTCTAAACACTAATACTTTGATCAATAATTTAAATGTCCTCCTGGGATGAAGTGTATGTTCCTTGGACAAAGACTGGACAATTATTGACAGTCACATACAATGAATTAAATTGATATCCGTTTTTTTGCGGATTATCCTTTGTGACTGTTTTATCTAGATTCCTCTTCAGACTTGTGTGTGACACGTTGACCTTGTGGTTCCCACCAAAGAGTATGTAATGGAAGCTACTTACACGGTAATGCAAGTATGTTTTTAAGATAGCTTACCCCTTTGTGCAAACTACTTCAACATATCTTTGACTGCCATTATCTATTGCCACCACTGTTGGAAGGACAAGCTTCAGCAGCTCCCTGTATCACTGGCAGACTGTGGGTCTTCAGCCCCTCCACCAAGCTGAAACTGGAAGAAGGCAGGGAATGAGATATCTGGCAGTCATTAGAGTATTCATGCTTTCAGGCCTTCTTTGATGGATTCACAAACCCCCGCTGTGGTCACATATGTGCCCCAGCCACCAAACAGTGGTCCCAGCTGTCCACCGGATGTGAGCTGACGTCAGGACATGCATAATTTAGCTAACATTTGTTTCCAGTAAATAGTGAGCTGGCAGAGCTTGAGTATTTTGATGTTTGTGTTAAAAGGAAAAGCTGAAATGGTGGGAGATTAGTGTAATGTCTGATTTAGCTGGAAGTTGATGGTAGATAAAACTTTTTTTTTTAACCTGGCTACCAAATATTACCTTGTGTATGTTAAACATAAAAAGAGGTTCATTCATTTATTTATAATTAAAAAAAAATATACTGTTCCATAGTTTAGCGAAAATGAAATCTGCACTGAGAGAAAGATCGGACCTGAACAAAAAAAAAAAAAACAGTCATACTTTTAACACAAGTGTCACAGAAAATGTATGATAAATGTTCAAAGGACAGTGTGTTGCAAACCATACATTAATCAAACTCATTATTGTTTGTTCTTTGATGCTTTATTATCTTTCCAATAATAAGGTGTTTCCGGTCTCTCAGATTCCACCTATTTGAAACCATTCCCAGGAAAACAGAAAAGAACCTTTAATACAACTGTGATGAAAGGTAACCTGAGGGTGAGAGAGAGAAAGAGAGAAATAGATTAGCTGGGGGAGCCCCATGATCTTTATATAAATGGGAGAGACCACTGAGGCAGAGAAGATGCTACACTCAAACTGTCTACTAGACAAAGAGGGAGAGACTGCAGCAGTTCCCATGGAAACAGAACAAGGGGGTGGGGTATCTGATGCATGGACTGTAGCATGTACAGATATGAACAGAGCATGCATATGTATACTGGTTTCACAATGACTAACCATAACAGATACAGGCTTACACATCGTGAGAGGTGTAGTCTTTCCTCTCACATCTCAGTCTCTCTATTTTTTTCCTTGACAATACTCCTCCTCCCTTTATTCCCTCCACTCAAGCTCAGAGATGGTATGATCCAGTCCTCACAAGGAATTGAATACAATAGTGTACCCCTCCTTCTCCTTGGCATATTCCACTGATAGGAGAGGGGAGTTTTGTGTGTGTACCAAGACACTGATATATACTGTAGCAGAGCTGCAGTGCACTGGACTGTACTGAATAGTGTAGCATCTACACTGTCTATGAGGGTGGGGTCCAGCTGTACTGAAATCTTAGACACAGAAAGCAAGAGATAGAGGGAGAGAGAGAGAGAAGAGGAGGGAGAGATTGCACCAGGAGAGGAAGACAACAAGGGTAAGAAAGAGGGGTAGAGGGAGAGGAAAAAGGCAAAAGCAGGGCCCAGGCTGATACTAATAAACCATCACACCTCCATAGGCTTGCCTTTATATGCCTGTCTCTCTCTGTCCATCCCTCCATTTCTCCTTCCATCTGTCACCCAGCGGCTCTCGCCTGCACATTTATCTGTCTCTCTGTCTATTTCTGCTAATCTTTTCATTTACCATCAAGCCCTGCATTTTTTTTTTGTTCAGTTCCAGTGTAAAATTTGTAAATGCTAATATATCAACCATTATTGTGTCTATTTCTCCACCCATTTTTTTCTGCTTATCTGCTCCTTTGAGATACATGCATTCATTACAGTAGGTGTGTATCTGTTGTAGTGTTGTGAGTATATATGTTCCTTTGGCCTGGTATTTTTAATGTGTGAGCGGTTTTGTGCAAGCGTCTGCTTATAGCTTAAACTATGATTTGAAATACTATAGGAGGATCCTTACTCTCTCCTTGCACTGGTGGAAGACACTATTTCTCCACGTTTTTATTCCATGTGTTATTTCCTTATTCTTATATTATGTATGGCATTTACCAATCTAATTTTAGAAATGAGAAATTTACACATAGCAATGGAATGGTGAAATGATGAAGATTGCATGCATCTGTACTTAACTGTCCAGCACAGCATTGGGGCTATGTTTTATTTCTGCAAAATAGGAAGCGGGCATTTTTTTTAACTGTTCTTGACTCAGCCAAGTGCTCTTGAATTTTTCTCTGTGTTCTATCAAGTCAACTTGAAGAAACATACACTGTGTGACTAGTGGATATGTGTAAATAATGCAAAAATAAGTACTTAATTACAAAAAGCCAATATATTACAAAGTACTAAAATACAGAAATAACATACGCCTAACTGATAAAAGAGAGAGTACAACAAAGCTAAATACTGCTGTAAGTTATTTTTTATCTGAACAAAATTTTCTACATAACAGCTTTTACAGGAATGTAGAAAATGACACCGGTATAGTAACAGGCAGATTTACTCTAATTTATTAGGTAAATTTGTGTAGTTCGTTCTGACAGTAACCGTTCACAACTTACTCCTGACTGAGACAGCTAATGAACAAACTTTTGACTCTCTCAGGACTGATACTGGTTTAAAACCTCCTAAAACCTTGGAAAATCTTACAAATCTCTATATAATCATCTTTAACTAAACACTACTTTGAGGGTACTTTGTGTGCAGCAATTTCTTTCTTTTGAAAACTGAAATAGATCCACGCATAAATCGTGTTTACTTACTCTCATCTAACCCAGATCTGGGTCATTAATACAGGGTACGCTTTGCTATTGGGACATATAATTGAGCTAATTTGCAGTAGTAGTGTCTCTGTGTCCATTGTATTACAGAGAATCTATGTGACTCCACATGATGTCATTGTTTCTGTGTGATGTACTTCCATTTAGAATCTGTAAGCAGTACTGCATGTTATCACAATGCTTTGATAGTCTTTAAATTCTTCAATGAACAGTTGAAATAGAACGTTCATTCACATTCACAGTTACAATTATAAGTAAACTGTCACCATTAAAAAGAAGGTTAAGGTAAAAAAGTTAGTTTCTTCACCTGACTCTGACCTTATGAAGGACCTTAGAAAAGGTTTTTGTCACCTCTGATGTCTAATGCTGTGCGTGTGGGTATGTGTCTGTGTTTGTGGGACAGTATGAAAGGAGACACCCCAGTGAACAGCACTATGAGTGTCGGTCAGGCCAGGAAGCTGGTGGAACAGCTGAAGATTGAGGCCAGTATGTGCCGGATCAAGGTGAGCAGAGCCACATCACCCCTGTACCTTATATCATGCTTGTGCCTCTGTGTTGTTCCTTCTTTTTCAGGTTATCATGCACGTGTCTGTTTCTGTACTCCTTCATTACATATCTCAGTTACAGTATGTTTATTTAAAATCTACTTTTCATTAACATTAATACTTGGTGCTGTATTGCGTAACATTATGTAAGTTATCACAGAACAAAAAGGGTTTAAAACAGACAGGCATAATAATAATTATCTTTTGTTATTCTCTTATCTTCATTTACTATCATTGAGCAACCATTTTGAAATGTCTTTTCATATCCATTTACAGTGTTGTGCATACCGGAGCTACTCCGGTGACATATGATGGTTAAAGGGTGTAGGTGTATGGTGATGGGTGGCAGTGCAACATAGGAGGAGCAGGGCTTACAACCCTTTGATTGCTGGTTCAATTCCTCGCTGGGGCACTACTGCTGTACCCTTGGGCATGGTACTTAACCCACAATTGCCTCAGCAAATATACAGTTGTACGAATGGATAACATGTAAAAATTGTAACATATATAAGTTGCTCTGGATAAGAGCATCTGCTAAATGACAATAATGTAATGTAATTGTGGGAAAGGAGAGAGGCAATCAAGCTGTGTGATGTAGTGGTTAGGAGCAGGGCTCATAACCAAAAGTTGCTTGTTTGATTCCCCGCAGGGGCAATGCTATTGTACCGTTGGGCGTGGTACGTATCCCATATTTACCCACAGTAAACATTCAGTTGGATAAATGGATAAGCCTATGTCAGTTGCACTGGAAAAGAGTGCCTGTTAAATGACAATACTGTAAAACAGCACTGAGTCCTGCTTCTTGCAACAGGATCAACCATACACGATGAGACGTCAGTGTTCTCATCACCAATGGACACAGCTCTGCTGCTCCTTCAGTTGTTCCCAGTATAACTATATCTTTTTCTTCCACTATATTTTCAAGTGCATTTTACCTTTACATTACATTATTTGCATTTAGCATGCACTCTTATCCACAGCAACTTACATTGGTTACAGGCTCTTTTTTATTATTTTTTAAATTAATTTTTCTTTTGATATTTTCTGAGGCAATTGTGGGTTAAGTGCCTTGCCCAAGGGTACAGCAACAGTGTCCCAGTGGGGAATTGAAGTGGCAACCTTTTGGTTACGAGTCCTGCTCCTTAATTGCTATTCTGCACTCCCACCCCTTTATGTAATCTCTGCACGTGTTCTTATCTGATCACACCATGGTATACCATGTTTGCCCCCAGGTGTCAAAGGCAGCAGCTGACTTGATGGCATACTGTGATGCCCATGCCTGTGAGGACCCTCTCATCACCCCCGTGCCCACCTCCGAAAACCCGTTCAGGGAGAAGAAATTCTTCTGCGCTCTCCTCTGAGTGAAATGGTGTGAGAGACACATGCTGAATACTAACAGCACCAAATAATAACAGTTTTACATGAATACACTCTACACACAATACACAGCAACATACTATGAGGGGAGTTTCCATGTATATTTCTTTGAAAAAAAAAGGCTTTAGCTGTTAATACATGTTTTAAACAAATGGCCCACCCTTGTGTACAATAAATCATAATCAGGTTTTCTTTCCTGTGTTTTCACATACAGTATGATGTATAATGTATGTGAACTGTACAAGTTAAAAAAATTAATAAAATAGTTAATGGACAGTGGCCTTTGGCCAATTAATTCACTGTTAATATTGGGTCAAAATTGGATTTTTTCCCCCAAACACAAATGGACATTAGCATAGACATGCCACTCTAAAGATGGATAAACACAAAAATGCAGATTTTTGAAAGTACACAGTTTGTTACTAAAAATAAAAATAAGAAACACTGGTGATGAGGTGAATGGGGAGAAACACTAACAAAGTCTTATTATGCACATTTTTTCCAAATGTTTTTTTTTTTCCCTAAATTTATTTAGTTTATTTGTTTGTGAAATCTTAACAGTCCTGTTTGTACTTTTTTGGCTAGATGTCTTTGGGTTTGAGGTTGAAGTGTAAAGCAATCATTGGACAGGATGAGAAAAAAATGAAAGAATGTTGAGGTTGATACACAAATACAATCACTAGCAGACACTCACTCAAACATTCCAATTAAAGCACAAAAGTGTTATTCCTTTAGACTGGGGTGTTTCAAACCTTTTTTGAGCCTGGCCCCCAACAAAGAATGACAGAAGCACCAGGGACCACCTCCACACAAAATAGTCCATGTGTCACTGCTGTAGTTCTCTGTAAATAAACAATGCTATATAACAACAGCTACATAAGTATAGGGCCGAAAATTACTAGTCATACTTTAAGTGAAATGTAAGTCATTTTAATGGACAAAAACCTAACTCTAGATTTGAATGCACTTACATTAATGTAAAATCTGAGACCTTTCTGAGGACATCTTTTATGTCTTTCAGGGAGCCCTGGTTAAAATCCCTGCAATAGCGTACTGAGATCAATTGTGTGGAGTCTTTCACTGTATCTAAATACCTTTTTACCAAACTTACTGGAAACTCTGAGCATGTAATGGAGGTGTGTGTATGTGGTGAGAACAGGGGGTAGTGTGTTAAAAAATGAGGTTTCAGTATCATAATAAACACTCCACTGTTACCACAATCAGGCTTTGTTGTCTGCTTTTCTTCCTGCTGAATGTCTCCATTAGCCCACACATAGAAATTTGGGGACATTACGTAGGTTAGGATATTATACGTCCACCATTTTCTTGTGGCACTGTGCAATTCGAATAATTACAATTCCTTTCTGCATCAAAATAACATATACACACACATCATACAAAGTCTTAGACACCTCACACTTTTTCAGAAAAAAAAAGTAATAACCGTATGCCTCAATGGGAAAAGCAGATGACCAAGGTGATGATTCTGAATAGAAGAGTTGGACTTTGAAAGTACATGTGCTATGAATATGTATGCAAACTTCCACGTGTGGATATATTCATGTTCATGTTATTTTTCTCCTCAAATTTTCCATAGGAGTCATAACACTTTAAACTGGTCTCTCTGCTTACAATTTAGGAACAGCAATGAACTGTCATAATGGTTCTACAATGGTCTACTATTCAGGGGATGCACTGGTATATTTCGTCTTTATGCTACTGGAATCGAGAGATGCTCGGGGAGCCATCTCGGCTCAGACGTGACCTTGATTCCACTGAAATGCATCAATCATTGTTTACAGTGTGTCCAGCACCAAGGACATTTTTGCAAAATGAGAATCACAAAGATCCCATTAGAAGAAAATATGGTGCAGATAATTGTGCAGCATGTGACCCAAATCCAGAGGCAGAAGTTACACACGACAAAGAACACTTACAACTGTATTTAACTGCATTTTATTACAAAAAAATTACTTCAAAATAAAAAACACAAAACAGCCCAAGACACTGTTGAAGCTGCTGGACATATTCTGTGATACAATGGACTATAGGAAACACTGAAATAAAATATGTTCCCTCCCCCGCTCCCCTCCTTAATCACAGTCACAGTGTCAGTTTTGTTCAGCGATTCGTCAGCAGCATGAGAGCAGCAAACCTTCATTTAAAACATAATGCAAAAGAATTTCTGTCCTTATGAATGCCCTGTGAATAGTGAGCTTTATGAATATTGACATCTCTTCATCTGCCTTAAAATGAAAATTCACACTGCTTGTCACTTGTCCAATGACACAGCTCAGAGAGTGGTATTACTAAAAAGCAACACTGGACATTGCTCTGTTAAGAACTATTGTATGCTGTATGTTCCAACATGCTCTATACATCACTACTACACTGAAAATTTGATTGACCTCTTCACACTTTATTTAAGCTCAGTGAACATGAGAAGATTAATGCCGCTTAATGATTGAGCTCTTGAAGGGCTAACAATAATTACTAAACCATAATTCCACAAATTTCTGGTCAAAATGTTAAATGTTATAATTTTAGAGTATAATTCACACCAATAGGATGATACAGAGCATTACATATGATAGATATTTGAGCCTAAAATCATGTTGTCAATAAGCTTAAAAAGTTAACTTCAATTTTCACTTAAATACTAGCTGTAAGAGACAATATAAAAAATTAAGTCAAACCATTCGTGAGAGAGGGGAGGCATTTGCAGTTATCGTATATGAAAATATCTTTCTTGATAAACCACCCCTGCTAAAAGATTTGATTTCTCTAAATTGAGTGGTACAAAATGCAAACAGTAGTGAAAATGTTTTCCTCCCTCTACCCAAATAGCACACGGGCTGGAATTAAATCTAAATGGGGACCAACGCACTAACCCAAAAGTACTGAACCGGTAATCTTAAAATGTATGTTTTTCAGGGGGCTATGAAACAGTAACTGCTATCTGCACTCAGCAGTCTGTGTTGAAAGATTAGCAGGCGAGTCAAATTTCTGACTCCAGCCAGCGCCACTGTGTGACTGTATGATGGTGGATGGGACATTAATAAGCAGTAAGATGACATGTGAGTACAGGAGAGGGAGGAAACAATGAGGACACTTGAGTGATTCCGAACAGACACAGTGTTGATGGTGGTCAGAGAGCAGCACTACAGGAAGGAGTCGCACCATTCACGCAGGCAGCTGTAGCAGTCTCCCTGCTGCTTCACGTTCGCACCGCACGTGTCCTTCAGCCAGTCCCGGAAGAGCTCCTCATCCTTCTTCAGTACGAGGAACTGTCCCAGAACCACATATGCCTGGAGGGAGAGGCAGAAGTGTGGGTGCATAGTGCAAATCTGGGGAGGTCGGGGGCAGAGCGGAACTCACACAGACACAGACTCACACAGACTCACATGACACATGAGTGCACAGAAAGAAAAGTGAAACTAAAAAGTGAACAAAACCTGTAACACAACATTACACCTTAAACAATCCCACCTGAATAGCCTTTTTTTAGTTAAAATCAATAGGTTTGTAACGTCCCATTGTTATTTTTGTAGTGTACATGCACTGGCTTTTTCAAAACACAGATATGGACACACACATAGTAATGCGCACACACACACACACACACACACACACACACACACACACACACACACACACACACACACACTTACCTTGTCAAAGCCCTTCTCTTCTAGTCTCTTACCCAGAACCTCCCCGATTCCAGCCAGTGCCATGACTGGCTTCTCCCCCATGGGCTCTGCAACAAACTCCTTGTGTTTTTGGGATGTCGAGGACATGGCGGCTTTGTGTGCGTTAGACCTGCTACTTTGCTGTGCCTCTTGGAGCCCCTGGACAGTAGAAAATAGGCAGGCACACAACTGATCAATACTGTACTCGTATGAATAGGATTCTGTAGTTTGGATTCTGCATGTAATCTGACAACAGTGGTCATCGGCATATCAAATAAAAAAAAAATTCTGGCGTGCCATACACCTCATTCAAATATGATCTTTTGTCACCTTTGAGAGCTATCTAGCTATATTGATACTTATCTGGCATTATTTTTTTAAAGCAGAATTTGACTGGTGACCACTTGAGTCAATGACATGCAGACATCTTCCTGAAGTGAAAGATCTAGTTGCTGTTCCGCACACCAACAATCTTCAAGTAAATTTCTGAGAAGTCAAGTTTTTTTCCAGTGTGACTTTCGGTTTCAGATTTCAGGAGATGATCTGAGTATCACAGCTGTAAATAGCTCTTTCTGACAAGGAGGAGTATTAATGTACTTCAAGGAAGGAACACACAATGGCAACATGACACCAGCACCATGGAAAAAAAAGCTGGTCAGAACTGGAAGATAGTGACCTCATACCACGGAAGGACTGCGAGTGGAAAGAATGCAGGCAGCTTGATAGAAACAGCAGTCTATGTCAAGGACTAATCAAACCCCACTAGTCTATCTCTGCTGAAAGGACCTAAACTGAAGACTCACTCACTCAACTTTTGCCACCATGTCGCTGCGTTTCGCAGTTGAATACATTCCTTCGGAAACACTTTCAGAGAGTGTAAATCGAAAGTGTGCGCTTACTCTAGTTACATAATTGCATGCATTACTCAGATTCCATACTATATAGTGACAGTGCGCATGCGCTGGTGTCAGTTGGGAGACGTAAAATGGAATAGCGTTACAGCTAAAGCATTTCAGCAATTTCAAACGGACATCACGCTCAGAGAAAGGAATTATCTACGAACATTCTTCACTGCTCCCTCTAACCAAAACTGTCAAAATGAAAAGGCTTTATGAACTACAACCCTGTCTTCACGTTAATAGTGGGCGTGGTCACCGGAGTTACAGGGATGCTAATTAGCTAGCTAGATGTAGACTATGTAGCCGGCGATAAATTTGTCTACAAATCCTCAACCGACTAGAAACCAACCTAAAGTGGAAAGCAGTATCTATCCAGCTAGCTAATGACATACGTTTGTTCGCTAGCTAGCAGTCTAATAAGGACTTAGCTAGCTAGCTAACGGGGTGACTAGCAATTCGACAATAGGTATAGTAAGTCTATCGTTAGCTATCTAGCCAGCTAGCTAGTAGCAATAATATAAAAGCATATGCTAACTAACGGTAGATAACGTTACATTACATAGTAATCTAGTCCGTTACAGATTTATCTTGTGTTGACTTACCTTTTTTTCGGATCAAGTATGAATTGTTACACCAAAGCAGTACGTCCCGCTGCCGTGCCCGCAGAAAACTAGCACACAAATTTCAAGACTACTTCCTGATCCGGCCGCCAATTTTGTTTCAACTTTTTCGGTGTTCACGTAAAATGCTGCCGACTTCATACACGAAATGATACTACTTTTAAGAAATATAAAATCTATGTGATGGTTTAGTTATTGGGATGTTATCAGTGTCGAAAGTAGTACTCAACACCGCTCGGAGGTATTTCGAATGTTTTACAGGATGTTTTAAAGTGTCAACCCGAGATGTTCCTTCAGCTTATCACAAGTAAAATTATACACTCCTGTACCGGTTTTGTTGTAAATAGTTCCGGTGACTCGAATGCAATACTACACAGAGCTTAGTATTTTGGTTACTTGTACCTTGTATCAGGGGGGAGCTAATTTTGTTTTTAGCAGCTGATTTTACTGCGGGCAATGGGTCACTGCAGTTAGGACTGGAAATACTTCATAGTTGAGTGGGGTGGCTCCAGATGCCCTCTGGGACAACTGGGATGACATCACACGAGCTATCAGAGACAGCTGCTGCAGTTCCGTCATAGAGAATTCCTGCCCTGAAATGTGTTAAAATAAAATGCTGTAGGCGCCACACTAGTTTGAGTATCATTTCATCCTAAGGCCTTCCTTCAGGCTGTGTAGAAAGGTCACCATTGCACCCCTTTCAACTAAGTATTCAGTGTAGACTGTAGTACAAGCAAGACTGAATTATTCAAATGATTGAATGTTTCAATGGTACAACTACAGAGGAAGGATTTTTCTCCTAAATGCACTCCTGTCATCAAAAGAGCATCACTTCATTGCTCACCTAATGTATAATTCAATGCAAGGTCACATAATCAAATATATAACATCCCATTAACAAAAATCTTTTGCCTGTATTTGACTTGACTTTTTTTGTCTGCCCCCCCCCCTTGCCCCGCAATGGCCAGACTGGGAATAAAGTATATGAAGACTAACTCCTAACCCCAGATAAACAATATCAAAGTTCTATGTAACCTTGACAAAGGTATTCTGCCCATATACTAGTTTTCTATGCTAGCTAATCTTAAATAATCCATACAACAACTACACAGAACAGTGAACTGTTCCATGTGATTTAAACTTTTAAAAAATACAGTAATTTAAACCGATGGTCCTAAATATTCATTTTTACCAAATTATTCAACCAGCACATCTATCTAACATAATCCAATGTTTTGACATTGGACACCTATGAAACCTATGTTCACACCTATGATGGCATCCCCAATGAAAAATGAATGATATTTACTTTGTCTGGAGAGCATGGACACTGGTACCATTTTAAAAAGGTAAAAAATAAAACCAAGAGGGCAATGTATGAAAGACTTTATGTAAATCATGATGGTTAACATTGTGTACACTACACTATAAAAAAACAACAAAAGTACACTCCATACATACAGACTGAATACTCACTAGATTTTATTTAGTTTCAGAAACAAAACTGTTAAAATTGTCAGTGTGTGTACGTGTGTATGTGTGTGAGCGTGCGTGTGTACATCTGGTCCGGTCCCACCACTCAGCCATGTCTACTTGGTAATGGTGTTTCTGGGGGAGGAAAAAAACAAAACAAAAATTAACCACTATGAACCTGGATTATTCTAGCTTACACACAATTAGGAATACATATAAAATGAGACAGAAAGTTAAGGAACTAGCAATAGTATCTTTCATACAGTATGTGTTCACACCATTAATCAGTGTACATACGTAACAGATTTACAATGTCACCATGAGACCTGCATTATTAAGAAGTACCACTAGCAATCTAAACCCAATTTCTCAAAGGTCAGGAGAAAAACTGTGCCAACCAGAGATTATGTATATATATATGTGTGTGTGTGTGTGTGTGTGTGTGTGTGTGTGTGTGTGTGTGTGTGTGTATGTGGGGGGGATACTCACGCATTCATACTTTTCCCACTCCCACTCAGGACAATGTATGGTGTTTTTTGTGACTTCTGCTTCTCCTGCAGAAGGGCCACTGTTCCGAGCGGAGTATCACTGCTGCTCATCTTCTTCAGTAGCTGTGAGGTGGGCAGAGGGCAAAGGCGTCACATTATCTCTCATGACATTAATATCCCTTCATCCCAATACTATTAATACTGGAGACATGCACTGAGATTTACACTTGTTCATCATCATTAATGCCCTAGGCAGAAGCTGGCTCTAATGATGGCTGAAAAGCCATTTCGAAACATAAACAGTCAAAATGAGAAGAGTGGACGGCACTGTTGTTTTTGTTGTTCATCTTTCTGTAATTAAGTCTGTTATATTGTGTAACAGGTCATTGTCACTCACCGCCTCCTCCTCAAGTTTTTTCATCCTTTTCTCCGTCTTCATCTTGCCAGAACCCTTTCCATGGAAACGATGGGACAGCTGTCTGAAAGCCTAAGGAGACAGAATCATGAGCAATCAGACACAAAGCTCCAATTTCATCCCTAATGCATTCAACACCTGCTTTACCTGCTAGTTTGTACCTTGCCTGGCCAACCACTGAAACCTGGTCATGCAGTGCTTCTAATGTTGTTGACTCCGTATGGTTTTTCTCTTGTGTTGTATTGTACCTCACTTGTAAGTCGCTTTGGATAAAAGCGTGTGCCAAATGAATAAATGTAAATGATACAAGGCAATTTACTGTGTCTGTTCAGTAGTGACATGATAGATGCCATTTTGTTGGAGTTGCAGCTCACAACAGGGTACAGCTACGGGTGCATGTCCAGGATGTCCACATGGTCCTCATGCATACAAAAATAGTTATGCCAAAAATGTTGGGGAACACAGTTCAACTGAAAAATAAGGCTTTCAGGACAGAGAATGCGTATGTATGGGAAACATATTTCAGATTCTGGGCAGCTGTTAGGCCTGAAAGGCTAGAGAAAGGATGGCAATTGCAATCCCTGCAAACCGACCTTAATTTACTGTTGTACTGTTTGTTATTGTACTGCATTCTTGAGTGATCATGCAAAGATGAGATTAAACATGCATCCTTGTGAAAGTATGTGTGTAATACCAGAATAATTACAAATAATACAAAAAAGGAATAAAATGCAAGATTGTAAAATGGTATCCTTTTTATATCTACAAACTTGTAAGTTTGTGTAAAACTGCTGAGCAACGGCTTTTGCAACTTTGTCGCTAGTCAAGTCAATACTACACCACGTTTAGGGGTTACAAAGGGTTGAACTGTATTTCGGGGTGCAAGTTGGTTTGTGGAATGGAGCGCCACCTCTTTCGGCGTGAGCTTGCGGCCTGATTCGTCTACGTATTCAATCTTGACGTCAGGCTTATAGCTCTCCTTCTCCTTAAACTCCTGGGTGAATCCTCGGTACTCCTCCCTCCTGCTGTATTTATCATCTATTGTCCTGTGGAGTCACAGGGAGACAAAGGAGGATGGAGGGCAAGGGGGTGCAAGGGGACAGAGGAACAGGAAATACCTTTCAGAACGTGTGAAACAATCGAAAAATTCCTGGTCTGTCAATACCCTTCAACCAACAATAAAATGCACCTTAAGACCTATTACTAATGATAGTTTACAAGATTTTTTTTTTTTTGAAATAGTAATTTAACAGTCATATCTTTATAGCTTTATAGCATAGCTTTATTATTATCTTTATGACATACTTCCAGACAAATAAACTGGCAATTCAACCTGATCCCAAGAGTAAAAAAAGATGTGAATTATTTCCTTCATAATCTAAACTGTAGCCCATGCAGTGATCTTAAGTCATCAAATCAATATCTAAAAATAACTGTGGATCACTTTCTCTACTTTCTTGACAGTCTCTTAAAACACAATGCAACTACTGTCAAAATTAGGTTTATCATAAGGTTATCATTAAACATTTTTCACACACAAGCTTAAACACTCACATCTTGTCCTCAATGCAGTAGTTGTCATTCGGCAGGGCACCTTTGGGGGCTCGAACCCGTGCAATTTTTTGCATTTGAGTGTCCAAAAGACCTGAGAGTGAAAGAAAGGAACCGAAAGAGAGAGTGAGAGAGAGAAAGAAGAGATAGTTTCTCAAAAAAGTTAGGTCAGTTTTATCTCCAGTGTGTCGGGCACAGGAGTGAATCTAAGAGACAGCCAGGGCTAATCTCAGTTAATCTGAAGTACGGTCTATTCACCTGGACAAAGCTCACAGTTTCATGTGTGAGAGCCTGAATGAACACTACACAATCAGCAAATAAGTGAAAGGAAAAAGAAGAAAACTGCTTATGCCTTATGTACTTTACATACATAAACATTATGCTAAACTGTAAATGACAGGAATGCACCAATGAAGCTAAATAAAGAAATTTTACTTCCTCAGAAGGCAACTTTTCTCTTTACAAGGCACAGTCCATAGTTAATTCCCACATATCTGGATGGGGACTCCCTCCTCTCACCTTTGTTCTTGCACAGCTGAAGGGCAGCGGCCAGTCCGGAGTTAACAATGGGCTCTTCATCCAGAATGGTAGTGGAGGCTGTGGAGAACTTATGGGAGCAAAAAGGGGGGTTGGACAATGCCATGTACCAAAAAGTACCTTTTGATTATTAATCCATGTTATGCTTTGAGTAAAGGTTTGAGAGCAGTTTTTAAGAGATACTGAGACAAAGGCTGACTGGTATGCAGAGTCTGTTACATAGTATCTCCTGTTATACTCACATTTTAAGTCACTGTGTTTATAATCGCACATTGTAAGTATTTATAATCCACCATCAAATAAAGAGGCGCTGTGGACTTACATCAGGCTGCTTCTGTTCCTCATCCAGGTTGACCATGCTCCAGCCAACGTTCTCATCGACCTCGGAATCAGAGCCTCCTGCCCCATCTCTCTCTTCCTCCTGTTCGAAGTCCTAAAGCACCCAAAACAAAACGCCATTGGACAGGTCTGCTTTTTGACTACCATCTCCACCATGCTGAGTATAACGGCTCATTATACCCCTATGTAGACAGTCCTGGTTTCGTAAAACGGCTGCAGAAGAAGTACCACTCTGGGGGGGTCTCAGCTGAAGCTGTGCTGTACTTATCAATGGATATATTTACCATAATTTCTTCCTGGTCCTCTCGGTTTCCTGACAGCCCATAGGTGGGGATGTCCCCCAGGGTGCGGCAGAACTCAGAGGTGGCGTTGAACACAATGTTGTTCCTCTTGTCAGGATCGTCGTCGTCCTCCCTCCCTCCTCCGGACCCGCCTAGTGCTCCAACCTGCCCTGCCACCTACCGAGGAAAGACGAGAGGACGTTTAAGACACCAACATCAAAACTGGGATGCTGTTCAGCTGAACATACCAAGCTAGGCCACCGAGAAGGTGTGTCTGATGAGGCCAGGTATGCTTTCGCTCCTGTTCATGTTAAAACTTTGTTAAAGACTTTCTCCAGAACAATTACATTCATTCCCAAGCCCCTACTTTACTGCAGGTAAACTACTGATAACGTATTTTCAGAGAACAACCACCGGTTGCCTTTTACCCTGTTTTGTCCAACAGTAAACTTGAGTAGAACAAATTCAGAGTGAAATAAGACATTTACATTTATTCATTTGGCAGAACGCTTTTATTCAAAGTGACTTACAAGTGAGGCAGAGTACAACACAAGCAAAGAAAAAAAAAAACATAAGGAGTCAACAATATTAGAAGCGCTGCATGACCAATGGTTGGCCAGACAAGGTACAAGCTAGAACACAAACGTGTATAAATGCGCACACGGTCACACACCTTTTCCCCGGAGTCTTTGAGAAGTTGTTTCTGCTTCAGCTTCCTCTGTTTCTCCAGTTGCTTCTGTAGCTCCAGCTCCGCCTCGTCCTCCTCCAGAGCTGCTGGCTCAGGAGGGACGAAATCCTCTGAAAAGGAGCGCAGGAGGGCATGAAGTGGGGAGAGGTGTGCACACAGAGGGGGGAGACAAAGGGAGGCAGGAAGGGGGATGAGACAGAGGAGGACAAAGGGAGGAGAAACGAGTGAGGAAGGCGAGACTGAATGTGATCGGCTGAGCGTCTCTGACTGATAGGAACAGGTCTCGAAATGTTCGGCTCTCCCTCACCATCCTCGCTGATGTCCATGTCCTCCAGCCTGGTGTCGTCTGACTTCTGAATCACGTCCTCGGGCCCAGGCTCCTCCTCAGCCGCCGCTGCTGCTGCTGACTCGCCCGCTGCTTCTTCATCGGCCTCCTGACGGCCTCGCCCCCGCGTTCTGAGAAAAGAGATCAGGGGATTCAGATTTAGCCACCACACAACGGCTAGCGGTGAAAGCATGCACGTGAGGTCATGAGGCAGCGGGTGTCGGACCTGGAGCCGAAGTCTGTGCTGCGCGTGTCATCCATCAACAGGTCCTCTGTCTTCAGCGGCTTCTCCTTCTTCCTGATCTTCTTCACACGCCGCTTTGTCTTCTTGAAGCCCACCTGCACAACCACGCAACACAATTTTATTTCTTTTAATGGTAGCATGTTATTCCATCCAACAAAATAAGTCCCCTCTTGCAGCTATGCATCCCAGACTAATCCTTTGTCAAACTTGGCCCCAATTCGGAGGACTGAGCTTCCTGTTGCGGTCAGAACAGCTGAATTCCTGACCACATTCCGCCACAGACTCAAAACCCCCCTCTTCAAACCGCACCTCATTTCCCCTACCCTAGTGTAACCATGTTCCACTTTTACGTACTGTTTATAAAGAGTAGTTTTGTTGTTTTTAGTTGTGTCACTTTTTACTCTCATAATAATGGCGATATTGTGCTTTACTTGATGTGTTCAATCATGTACATGGCCTTGGTTTTGTACAACATTTCATGCTGTTTTGTTAAATGCACTTTGTATTCGTACATCAGAAGTTGCTCTGGATATGCATGTCTGCTAAATGACAAAATGTAAATGAAAATTTACGTAAAATAATTAACCACACTGCAAAAGCACGCAAACAATTTAAAGGGACTTTTTGTCATCCTGAAGATCACCCAGGCAACCTCCCGGTCATACAACACACACTCCAGTAGCAGACGTTCACCAAAGCCCCACAGCCGCAGGGTTCCTCACCATCTCCTGTGGGGTGTAGTACTCGGAGGCCAGGGTGAGGGCGGGCAGCTCCAGGCTCTGGGCCTGGTTGTGCAGGGTCTCCCTGATGGCCTGCAGCTCTCGCTCCCGCTCTCCCTCAGCACAGCCTCCTGTGCTCAGCCGGAAGCCCTTCTTCTTCTCCCCTTCAATCTCCTCGTCGTACTTGGACAGCACGGACCGCGGTTTAAACTGCAGAGGATAGCCGGTTTAAAAAAAAAAACATGAAAACTGGAACAGGGGTGTGCCTATATAGAAATGTAGAAAAAGACTTATAGATTAGAGAGTTTGTAAGCAGCTCTTTGGGCAGTTCAAGGGGGCCAAACGCTCTACATCTACATCACTTCTTAATGATTTTGCCAAACAATCTACCAAACCCCAATAGCACAGTAATGTAGCTGGAAACTGCACGTTTATCACTGGAAGGTATTTTTGCATATAACTCAGAGAATGACGTAAATATAAGATTTCCCTTCTACCTTCCTTGATTTTCATCGATTAACCGCTCTTTAAATTCACAAATTAATATTTTAAACACACTGCCAGGACTCAAAAACTGATTTTACAAGCAATGAATCACTCCTGTTGAAATTCCTCATGTTAGTTGGCTATGCCATTTATGAATAAATACACTAACCCATATTTTGAACTTTTCACAAAGGCATTTACAGCTTTAAGAATATATTCCATTGTTTGCTGTTCAACCAATCATACTCAGTTATTAGTCTAAGTCATGGCATAAGACATATGAAGTGCATAAGAGAAAGCAGGCACTAACCATCACCATGTCGTCCACGCTCTCTTCCTCGTCATAGGGCTTGTAATCTGGCTTCTTCTTCTTCAGCTCCACGTTCTTCTCAGCCTTCTCTCTGTCCACCAGACCGACATTTACCAGGACATCCTCCTCCTCCTCCAGTACACCTGCAGAGATCAGAGCAACGAGTGAGACAGACGCACACAAACGGAGACACAGAAAAGCCCTCGGGCTGGCAGACTCAGACATGCTGACAGACAGCGTCCGCTTCCTTATGCGGTCCCGATGGGGACAGGGAAGAGATGGTGTGAGTGAGACACAGACACACACACTCACACGCAGTACCCACCCTTGTCTTGCAGTGTGAGAATGACGGTCTCCCCCTCTCGGAAGGACTCAATTTTGTGCTGTACTGTGAGCCCCTTCAGGTCCCGGGAACTGTAGGCATCCTGTTAAAATACACAAACAGATTAAAGCCATAATCAAACCCTATTCAGTTACCTCTTCACTTCCAACATGGGAAATATATATTATGAGCAATTTTAGCTCCAAGTCAGCTGTAGGATTTATTTCTCAGTTAATGCACTGCTATCCCAGAATAGTGCAGCAGCATCATAATCTCTGTGGCCACAATGGCACAGCAATGTCAGGTAAGTGTTAGCTTCTACCTGGACTACTCTTTTTTCGCCTTGTCCATTCCCAGTCTCCACAATCATGTGTAGTCAGGACATCATCAGGAGCAATGTTATTTATATGCTCTCTGTTTATACAGCGGTTGCTGTGATCCACAATTAAGGAACTGCATTACAGAAGGGCTATGGTATAGAAAACAGGATTGACTATACAGCTTATTGTTAGTAATAACATGCTCTTACAAGCACCACATGTTTCACACTACTTCACCATGTTTTATATTAGTGCCAATACTGC
This sequence comes from Megalops atlanticus, assembly GCA_019176425.1. Classification (NCBI taxonomy): domain Eukaryota; kingdom Metazoa; phylum Chordata; class Actinopteri; order Elopiformes; family Megalopidae; genus Megalops; species Megalops atlanticus. The sequence goes on from CM032877.1 coordinate 50,483,072, forward strand.
AAAAATTTGGGAGGTCGCTAAAACCATTCGGTAATAACTGGACTGAGAAATGAAATAAGCTTAAGAGATCAGAGGCAGTCGTACCTTTTTGTCCTGTCCAAACTCCTGCTCCACCAGACTGCTCACACCGAACTCCTGGTCCATCTCTTCCAGAAGCTTAGCCTTAATGGGAGGAAGAGAGCGCATGAGAAACACAGAGAAATGGACAGAAAGCAGGAGTACAAGAATGCACTATTTCCAGTTCCTCTCCTCCTCCTTCCCTCCCTCCCTCCTTCCTCACTCTCTTCTCTGCCATCTCCTTCTCCTTGGCCAGCTTGCGACTCCTCTCGACCCAGGCGGCAGTGTCATCCAGCCACGGGTCCTCCTCAGCCAAGGTCTTTACTTTCCTGAGGAACAGATAAAGGCGGGTGAATCGCGGGTGCACAGAGCTGTACAACCTGACGGCACAGCTTCTCTCACATATCTGGAATCAATCTAGGCCTTAGAGATGCGCCACCGGCCCGCGAGTCTCAGGAAGACGTACCCCAGTTTCTGGTTGAGGAGGCGCTTCTCTTTCATGGCTGCCAGTTTCTCCCTCATCTCCTTCTGCTGTTTTATCTGAGCAGGGTTGATCGGCTCTGCGGCTAAGGGCTCCTCCTTTGTACCCACCTCTGTGCAGGCGACCACAATCACAAAAATCAAATGAGCACACGGACAGATGCATTTAGGCTCTTTTCTAATATAGGCATCTTGTCCTGACCGCAGCATTTTTTAAGAGACACAAGTATGAAAGTGGTCACCATCACAGCTTAAGTTGCAAGTTGCAGCAAAATGACCGCCTTGCAGATTTGACATATTGCCTGCTAGAGGAAGCAAGTCAGACATAGCATTGTCTAACTCAGAGACAGAAGTAAGTACAAATGAACACAAAAATCAGTCCACCTTACCTTTTTTGTTTTCATTCAGGTCCAGGGGTTTCAGTCCAAGCTTGGCCCTAAGCTTACTGTGAAACAGAAAGATCAAACAGGTTACTGGAAAGAAACGCGAAAACATGGGAGTTTTTCCCCCGTGTCTATAAGAACATCAAGTCCTCCGTCAAACGCATGTATATAATTAACGGCCTCAACACTCACACACATACCACAGCACATTTCTCTCTCCAAATCTCATTCTTACTCACTTTGTTTCTTCAATACTAAGCGAGGCATCGCCACTTGCAGACTTTGGAGCAGGAGCTACAATTAGAACAGAAACAATGGAATTAAAATTATTCTATGAATAACAGTTAGTCACACCAAACATCTACCCCAGTGCGATTAACAGCTAAGCTACCACATGAACAACAGTTCGCATGCGTGTGTCAGTGCTTTAGTTACAGTAAACCTTTTATAATATTGTATAAATCTGCAGTTAGTTATGCCGTTGTTTTAAACAAGAGCGACATGAATTAGGTGTCAAGTGGATGTCTAAAACCATGTCACTGTAATGCATGCATTCCATTCTCTGACATTTTTCCTACCGTTCGTCTCCTCATATCCGGTATCGACTTTCTCCTTCTTGATCCGAGGCTCCCCATTACTTCTTTCGCCTTTGCTTGAGCGGCTCTCCTTCTCCGTTCCTCGGCTCCCTCTCTCCCTCGACCGGGATCGCTTTCTCTTTTCCCTCTCACGGTTCCCATCCCGTTCCTTTTCCCTGTCTCGGTCCTTGTGACGGTGCTTCTTGTGCTCTCGGTGCCGTTCATCGGAATCCCTTTCCTTACCCTTCTCTTTGTGTTTCTTCGAAGAACCCATTTGTGTGCCCTGTTGCTAGCTGCAAAATCTTATACCCTGCTAGCTATCCAACAAGCTAAACGATTGTTTGTTTGGTCGTTAGCTATCTAGCTAACGCTAGCTGGGTAGCTTCCTAATATTCTACCACCACAGTCGCCAGCAGGCAAGTTAGCCAGCAATTTGTAGGTGTGATCGTGAACACCGACTGTAAAGTGTCTAACAGTGTTCTGCAATGTGTAAGATTTATTCCATCGCCAAAGTAAAAGAAGTGTAAAGCTAGATGGCTAGCCACGACACTAACAAATACCAATATACGCACTCTTGACGCGCTGTCGCACTTCCTACAAGAATTCGGGGTGAAGCAGCGACGGAAAGGTAGCACACAAATATCACAGCGCGCCCTGTCGGTAAGGAGTTGTATCTCCCACATCTCTGCCCCTGTTTGAATCGTCATCTGTAAGCTTTTTTGCCCCCAGGAGCTGGTAACGCAGCGTTCTTTTCACTCGTCGGTTTAAACGGTTGCTGAACTGTGCCCACACGGAGCAATAAAACTGTGGAGATCGCAAAGCTTGAGAAATTATTTCCAGACTTCACAGTAGCAATGCATTTTAATGCCCTCAGAGCGGCGTACAAGTGAGTCTTGAGTCCATCGTCAGATTTCAGAAATTTACAGGTGCTGTCAAATCGTGTTCTGCAATATCCCGGAGAGGTCCAAAGGGGTAATTGCAGGGTAAATTTAAGTGCCAAAAACCGCGCTAAGGACAGGATGATATGTTAAAAACAATCCACGCCCTGTTGTAAACGGTTCATAACTGTGTTCTTCCAAGTTAATAACATTTTTTTCCTCTGGGGCATACAAAAATAAGAGTGGAGAAATACATTAAGTTAATATCCAATTATTGTTATATCAAAGTAACATCAATTTAACGTTACTTACGTAACAACACATTTGGAGGAATTGTACACAGCAGAATGTCTGCTTAGATGAGGTGCAGTTTGCAGCAACAAAGAAGGCCACTCGCAAAAACAATGCTCTAAAATGAGTAAGTACAGAATAAAGGAAGCATTTTGATGAGAATTCAAGGATGGTACTTTTCTGAGTGCATATCTGGAAAGAGTATTAGGACTGAAAGAATCTGGAGATTGGTTGGATATGTTTAGCTACCTCTTTTTGTACATCTATGTATATTTGTCTATTATGTGTAAGACAAAACAATAATAATTTCATAAAATCAGATGCACATGACACTGGTGCAGAAATGCAAAATTTTCTCTGTTTGAAGATTCTTTCTCTGATTTTTACACAACAGAAATAACTGCACCATCAACAAAGTTGTGTAGTTTACAAGAAAATTAAATGTAAAAAGTACATACCTTATCTGACATTGTCTTTGGATCAGCGTCCATAGGTCTGCTGACTATATATTTATAGAAGTACTTCAGTTTTCATTTACACGATCTTCAAGAACAGACCACACAAACCATACACAATCAGTGTAACATAATGAACAATTTAATTAGCATCCAACACAACATTTTTTGACATTGGGAAGATGTAGAAGGATTTCCCTGAAAAAAGCAAATAAACTTATTTTCTTAAAGTATACATAATGACTGGTTATAACCACTTCAGGTATTGATTTATTTTTATATTTATCTTCTATGCGAGACATCTTGTGTTCATTCAACCTCTCCATACTAACAGACTGAAAACCTTTTCCCCACCAGGAAACATAGACAGTATGATACTGTAAACACAGAGACATCCCTACAGCTTAGGACCTCTTACAAAAAGTGTAAGCTCTGAAATGTAGTTTGCCATTATCAGTCAGCACTCATTCATAGAGATAATGAATGCTCTTCAAAGTAAAGTAAAAATAGACCACTCCAGTTACAGACAGGAAATTTGTTCATGTTGAACCTCTTTATTAAAATATTCCAGTGTGCATGCACATTATTTATGGGTGTTAAACAATGCCTGAGAACAGACACTGTATTTTTCACTGCATAACTAGAAAATTAATTCCCTAAATGTTAAGTCAGAAAGGCCCTTAAATGAGTTGCCTTGCCATCCTGACAGCAGGATGGGAAAAGGGAACAGACAGACTAAAACGCAGCTCAGCATATGTTGAACATGTCAGTATTGGTCTCCATATTGGTGTTGTACTCAAATGGTTTTGTCTCGGTCTCGGTTTCGACTCCATTAGCCTCCTCCACAATGGGCTTAGCATGCCACTGAGTCCTGTTACAATAATACAATAGGACAGAGAGAAACCAACCAATAAAAGGAAATGGAGTATGAATCCGCATATATGTCTTAGCCCAATCCTGATATTATTTTAACCTAAAATGTCTGACTGCAAGCATTTGGGTTTCCCATTGCCATCAGTGTGGTGCAGGCTGAGGTGTGGGGCTCTCAGAAGGTCACCTTCCCAGAAAGCTTTGCCACCTGAGCTGCCCCCATTTTGTTGTGTACCACCTAGGGGAATTTACCTTGTGTAAGAATAGTACTACTGTCTCTTTAGGAACATCCTTCCTGTTTAGGAGTAGCCAATAACTTTCTCTTCTACAATTAGTGTGTCATGCCTGTGTGATATGTTTTGCTTGTTCATGGGGATCAATATAGGGCATCCACTGTGAAATTAATAGTTCATAGAATGTGGATGTGTTAATGAAATCACTTGCATCGATGGTCAGCCCATCCAAACTAAGTGAAAATTTGATATTTTGAAATAAGTCTAAATGTGATTTTTAGAAGAAATCAAGGCTTTAATGTTAGGTATTAAAATCAACGTACAGCACACAACCGCACCATGGGTCTTTGACTCCATTTGCAAACCCAGTGGTCACATGGTCAGGGAAGGCTTTTTTATAACAATACGACTCTGGCAAAAATAATAGCTATTGAATTAATCTACTATACATTCTCCTCATTTCATGACATTTCCCGCAATAATGAAAAAATGATCAAGACATTTACTATTTATTCATAGGAGGAGTATGCAAACAAAAACGTCCTCATTCCACATTCCATTAAGTCACAGAAACATGCCTTCTACCCCAAGCCACATTTGTGAGCCATTACAGTCCGGGCCTGGGCCATGGTCATTACCTGGAGGTAATGTGAACACCACAAAAATCATGGCCATGCTGAGTTATGACTGAACTGGTGCTACGGTGAACACACTATAAAAGAATTGCTATGTGTCATGCAGGGACAACAATAAAAATGACATAGGTTTGCAGAAATATCATTCTTTAATTACTAAAAAAGAATTAAAACCCTACTAAATGGCATTATAGATTACAATCTTATTATTTATCGATAGTATTTCTTTTCCAGTTAGGTGCCCTTTCATTTAGATGGTTCCACAACACACTAATCCCACATAGTTCACTCATTCCTAATTCTATCCCCTACTATTTTGTGCAAAAATCTGAACTGACACAGCGACATAATTTAACCATATTCTGGGCTGCCATAAGTACCTCACAGAAAATACAATCACTGCCATCTCAAAGTAAGGGTTTAGCTCTCATATTATTTGAAGGATTTACAGAAATAATGATCAAATTATTCAAATTCCTTCTAAAATTCTGATGGAGAATACATCCCCACAAGATGGAGAACACAACACATTGCAGACTGGTAAACCCATAGTAAACGAGAATGGGGAAAGTCACACACTCTTCCACAATCCAACTTACATTTATTTAGAACAAAAAGAAACCAACATTTCAGCATGAGTGGTGCCTGCAGGGTATAATACACTGGTTTCTTTTTGTTGACAACAAAGTTTCTCTACACGAAAAAAGATATGACAGTAATGACACACTCACTTTCAAGTTAAATGAAACTAAGTTTCAAGTTAAACATAAAGCCCAACAAAATCTTTCTTGAAAGAAACAATAAAGCATATGCCGCCAGATGAGTTGTTCTTGCATTCCCTCTTACTTGGATTCCTTACTTATATGGATGAGAAGAAGGATAAAAATAACTGCAAACAGAGCTGAGCCAATAACAAATTAAATGCTCCATAGGACCAAAAAGGCCATATATAACCTTCATAAAGTAGAGTCCTACCCTGTATAAATGACCATAGTTTTAGCTAAAAATAATATTTGCACCTGAAAAACATTACTGTTTACAGCATATATATCCAAATAAGGAAAAGCTGCAATTTTATTGTCTAATGGTGGCCATTATGATGCATGCAAGAGTTTTATTTTAATAATTAATTAATAATTTATTTTAATAATTTTCATAGAGGAGATTCCAAAGATGATGTCTGACGTCCCTGTGGCCTTTGACACCTCTCAAAAGTAGCACTCTGATTTGCTTCTGTGCTTGCTGCCACAGGCATTACACTTATCTTTGTCTGGCAGAGCTGAAACCAAAGAGGTTTCTGTGCTGATGACTGTTTTAAAACATCCAATAATGCACATGATAAACTTCTTTACCGTCTAGCTTTGCCTTACTAGGCAAAATAGATGATCTGTTAATGATATCTGAAATTGATTCAATTCCTACATGGTACCTAGACCACTGTATGTAACCAAGGGATGTAATTTCTTTTCAAAATTAGTCCCATGTGAGGGGTTTATGTGGAACAAGACCAAAACAAGGAGAACTAGCAAACAGACACTGAAACACCCTGAGGTAAACTTGTGTGTGTGTGTGTGTGTGTGTGTGTGTGTGTGTGTGTGTGTGTGTGTGTGTGCGTGTGTGTGTGAAAAGCAGCGTCTGTAGTCCATGGCTACATCAATATGCCTTCATCAGTAGAGGCGAAATCTGAGCCTTCCTGTCCGTTACCATATAGGCCCCATTGTGTGGCCACAGTCCTTTGCCTCATTGTCCGTGCTACCAGGTTTTCGCAATTCACTGTCCTGGTTTTAGCAGGGTGGTGGTACTGTCTTCAGCTCTTTTGCCCCGCTGTTCATACTACTAGCCTTTCGCAGTTCGCAGTCCTGCTTTTAGCAGGGTGGTGGTACTGTCTTCAGCTCTTTTTCCCAGCTGTTCATACTACCAGCCTTTCGCAGTTCGCAGTCCTGCTTTTAGCAGGGTGGTGGTACTGTCTGCAGCTCTGACCACAGTCTCAGCATCTCCTTGGGGCTCCGCTTGTGGACGAGAATGACGGAGCGGTAAGCACAGGGCTTCTCCCTGTCTGTCGCCGGCAGGTCAAAGGTCAGAAACCCGGGGTGATGGGAGGGCGATATTCCCAGCCGATGGAGGCACATACCCAGGTAGACGTCATCAATGGGGAACAGGTGCACTCTCCTGGAAACCCGCCCCAGACGTAAAGCCAGGTCCCCAGAGTACACCACTCCTCCGCCGCCGGCGTAAGCTGGGTATGTTCCCTTGTAAAAGCTCTCGGGGATGTAATATTTAGTGGAGGGCTGTCGATTTGGGCCGGCGTTAGCGATCACCTCTCCCACAAAGAGATCCCTTGTCCTTTCCGTGCTGTTCTGCCCAGGATCCCCGCTTTCGTCCCCCCGCTGATGCAGAAAGTCCAAGAGGGAGCGCGTCCGCAGGAAAATGTCATCGTCGCCCTTGAAGACGAAGAGGGCGCGGGGGCAGCGGAGGGAGAACCAGCGCCAGAACAGCACGTCCTTCAGAGTCAGGTTGTAGAAAGAGTCTCTGAAGTCCCACTGCAGGATGTCCTGGTGCCGGCTCTTCTCCAGCTCCAGAAGAGCCTCCAAGTCTGGGTAGAGTCCCGCTGACGGGTCCTGTTTGCCCAGGAGGAAAACAGTACGCACCAACCCACCTCTGCCCCCTGCCTCTCCCTGCACCCACCCCGACTGCCCCCACGTCTGCCGGATCGCCTGCCTGTTTTCAAAATTCCCCGTCTCGGATTTAATGGCCAGCAGCAACATGGGTGCCTCTGCCTCCTGTCCCTCCCCGCCACAGATCCCAGGCTGGTCGGTCAGAAGCGGGTAGTTCCTGCAGTGCATGGACAGGACAAAGTCCCGCATCTGCTCTGGCAAGGTGTCGAAGTCCCGGAGGCGAGATGCCCAGTGGTTGTCTGGGCGACAGTCTGCGGGGGCCTCGCTGGCGTCGCCCTCTCGCACCTGACTGTCTTCAGCATCCGGCTGCTTAACCCAGGTCCTGTTTCCCCTTAGAATGGGGTTGTGCTGGCGGTCCAAGAGGTGCTGCAGCTGATTCCACAGGGCTCCTTCCTCCAGTCCTAGCTTCCAGAACGGGTTCAGTGGGTGGGAGGCCAGCGTGCCGGAGTTGGAGGAGGTCCCGGGTGCGACAAATCGGACGGGCAGCAACGGCGGGGAGTACGAGATGGTGATGCAGATGGACACCACAATGTAGACAATGAGGTGTCCCACCATCACACAGGGCAGCAGGCATATGCAGAGGAGTCTCCCACTACATCGAGCCATTGGCTGTGACGGAAACACAGGCGGGGTGGGAGGGATGAGAGGGTGGAGAGAGAGAGGTTGGAGGAGGGGAGAAAAAGTAAAGAGCAAGACAGAGGAGAGAGGCAAATGACCTGTTACTGGCACAATCAAAATATTTTCTCATGGTTGAATATACATTTATTTTGCACCATGTGGACAATTCTCTTTTCAAGAGTAACAAAGAAAACAAAGGTACTATCATCATTTTAAGAGTTTGTGACTATATGCTGTTTTATTTATATAGTATTGTATCTTGAATGTTGTAGAATACAAGATACAATACCATATAATTAAAACAGCATATAGTCAGAACCTCTTAAAAGTCTCAAATGAGGAAACACTGGGGCAAGGTTACAAGTAACAACCACTGAAAACACCACACACTGTTCATTTGTGTATTGTAGATCAGATTGGGGGGGAACTATGCGCTAGACCTTGGGTATCTATAACACCTTTAATATGCAAGTAATGTGTATTTTTTATATCTTGGAGATGTTTTGTTAGCTTTCTTGTGTGAGCACCAGAGGAAAGCTGCCAGAGGCTGTTCTTTGCATGTCTTCTGAGGTTTCTGTTTCCACAGCGATGCCCCAGGGGCGTCATTAGCCGAACCTGTCCACGGAGGGCCCACGGGCGCAACACAGCCTGAGATATTTACATCATATTTCACGCATCCAGAGCAGAACTTTCGCGTAGCGCCTGGAGATCCCGTCACAAGGAAATTTCACGAACAATGCCGTGGAGCCAAAAAATAAAAACGTCGGGAAATAACAGAATAAAAAGAATAATCGATAACAGAAGAAAATGAATAATATTTTCGTTCAGTTTTCCAAGTGCAGCTGTACATGAAATTATGGATGTCACAATACTCTCTGAAGTTGTCCACATTGATAAATCAGACAGAGTCCAGTACACTTGGGTGGAAAATGCATAGGTCTGTTTAGCTAGCTGATCTCAGCAGTCTGCACTTGAACCACACTGTGAATGGCTAGCTAACAAGTGCTAGATCCTTCTAGAAAATGACTCCCCTTTCAGGTTCTACATGGATAGAACTAGGCAGTCATATGCTGCAGAAAAACAGATATCTTTGGGTCCTGGCGTCATCTCTGGAAAATAATTCCAAGTCCTGTTACATTCTTCCCCTGAGGAAAAGCACAAAAATAGGCATTTCTGCATGCTACCTCCTATCAATATTTCCAGCAACATCACCACCTTGTAACCTGTCCTGCAACTTCGCCTTCATACTCCTTCATACTTCATACTCCATAAAAGCATGTCAACGTCAGTTCTCTCTATACCAGTCCAATACGGGGTAAATTTGAAAGTCAAATATTATGAGAGGGAATTAAAGCACATGAGACCAGTAGAAACGCTAGTTTACGTTGTCCACTGTAAACGTATCGTCCTTATTCCATCGGGTAAGCTGAGCATTCATCCAACATTTGGATGCCCTCATTAGCATTTCTACTGTTCTCATCTGCTTTCACCTTCATAATATTTGACTTTCAAATGTACTCTGCATTGGACTGGTATAGAGAGAATTGACGTTGACGTTTACAGTGGGAAACGTAAACTGCAAATCTGTAGCTGTAAACGTAGACTATTTTTATTTCAACGGCTAAACTGGGCCCAACATTCACCCAACATTTGGATGGTCTCATTTGCTAATTTGGTATCAATCATACAGATTTTTACCCAGACCACTGCCTTGTTCGCTGCTTTATATTTGACATGACGTGGATTTTTATTATCTATTTATTTAGTTCCTGGAAGTGATTTCGACCATACTGGGGTGATTTAGACAATGTTTGTTTCATAAATACTCTACCTCACACTTTTCCATGTAAGAAACACAAGTTGTAACTACACGTGTGAATAATAATTTTAAAAGATCTACATATGCAACAACTTTTGTTTCTATTTATAGCTACGTGATAAGTTTTGGCACCCGTCACCTAGTTAAAAAGTCATTTGCATTTTTTATTTTACAATTTAGCTTATGCCATATGCAAAATCTTGTTATCGCTACAATTCGCAACAACACACAGCCTCCAGTTAGTTAACATCGGTGTGGAAATGCCAATTAATTACCAGATGCCAGATAAATAACTACATGCTCTGTAGGACCGGCGACATATCAATGCATTCATCCTCACTTTTAACGGGACATGATAATATGAAAAGCACTTACTGCTGATCAGGACAACTGTTGTTCTTATTTTTCAGCCACCTGTTGGTCACTTCGCTTTCATTCTTTCCTTTCTCCTTCCTTCATCTTTCGTGAATACGTAACGGTAACATTTCTCCACACTAAAAGTCATGTTCCCTGAAAAAAAATGCCCGAGAGGCGAGCATTTTAATGAGATGAAAATTACAATGATTCAGCATACAGTAAAATATATACTATAATGAAAATAAATATAGATTTAATTGAGGCATAATATCCAGGGAAAATGCGAAAAAGAACCCTACCATAAAATAAAACATCAGGCCTACAATTTGGTCTAGTTTCTTCTCAGCTCATATTTCTAGGTCTTTCCGTCAAGATCGTAGTTAACATCAACAAACGTACACATCGCTGTGGGCCTCAGTCTACGGAGCTTTCACGGTCTGACGAAGATACGGGGCGGAGTCGAGTCGAGACATCCCTGTCCTGAGTGCATCTCAGGTGCGCACTGCGCAGGTGTGCGTGTGCCGCGCTACTGGGGAAACTAGACCGGTGACACGAGAACACGCCCATGTAGGATGTTTATATTTACATTATATTTACATGTATTCACTTGGCAGACACTTTTATCCAAAGCGACTGAAAATTGAGGCAGAGTACAACACAGGCGAAAGCCATAACTGGAGTCACAATGACCAACCAAGCAGGAAAAAAAGAAGGTAGCAGGGGGATAACTGAAGAGGCATTTCAATTTTAAATGCTGTATTGAGCAAGACAACATTGTCAAATGGAGAGGAAAACTCTTAGGTCATTCAATCATGCCAAATTTGGTATTATAATGTAAGAAATAGGCTGAACTTACTGAGGATTTCAAAAAAAATAATCTTGGTGGTAGCACAGCATATTAAGGTTAAGGAACTGGACTTGCACTAGAAAATTCTGTTCTGCGTTGTCTAAATGTTATTCTAAATGCTTTTTCAAACACATTCTGTAATATCAGTAATACATGCCACTCTCATGGATAGACATCATTTGTGCTTTTGGTCAGACATGAAGGTAAACAGGTAAATTAGATGGTGATACAGCTCAAGTGGGCTCCCCAGTGATGGAGTAAAATTCTCTTTCGTGAGTCATCAGTGTTTTGGTCGACCATCCTCATCAGTGTCAGTTAGTGTGGCGCGAATGTGCAGAGGGATACTCCAATTGTTGTGCACAACAGATCGATTGTTAGGGATGTCTAAATGTGATGGTCTGGCCAAGAGTGTGTAGTCATTACAGAGCTCAGTTCATAGTTCCTGATGCCAATCTGCACAGTGCAATGCAGTGCGCTGGTGAAGATCTAGGATCTCGCTTGCTGCTCTAGCTATGGGCTCATCCTCATATGGCTTTACAGCAGGAAAACACATGACCTACACTGCTCTTGTAGTGAGGGGATTAGTATTATAAAACAGGGCCCTGACACTATTGTTAAACATCAATTAAAATCTTTAGTGTTTCCGAAACTCCCGTCCCAACGGGGTCACTCCTCTCACACACAATCCCTGCCTGTACTGGGCCCTCAGTAGTGTAATGAACTCCTCATCTTCCAACACAGATTGAAGACCAACTTCCTGCTACTTGTATTATTTGCTGTTTATTTTATGTGTAGTATTGTGTTTTGTGTTTGGATTCTGTGATATAGTGACTGACATTTGGTAGTATGCTTGGCTTCCCTTGTCTAGTCAGGTTGCACAGGTTAACTTATGGTAGGGCTTGAATAGTGTTATGCTCACACTCACTGGTCTGGGAGTGTTGTTAGCCTGGTCTGACACTGTAGCTCATTCACCTTGAATAGATACACTTCTGTTCTTTTGTGCTGGAAGTGGCTCTGGGTAAGAGTGTCTGCTAAATGCACATAATGTAATGTAATAAAGACCTGGAAGCCCCTGTGTGATGCCCTGTGATGTTGCTATACCCAGCCTGCATCACTCTCTCACATGCACAGTAGTTGAGTGGCATCGAGCGGAATCTAGCTGCCCATTGATTCTGCCCTCAGGGAGGATATCACACCACATACCCTCCCCACCACTGCTTATATAATAGTCACCCGGGGGGGTTGGGGGAACGAATGGCCGATGCCAGTTGCATAAGCTCATTGACTGTACTGTAAATGCTCAATAATTTCCCAAAGACTTGAATGAGGTGGTCGAGCGGTGTTCATGTTTAAGGGTGTTCCTGCCCTCCATATTATTCTCATGCGCACACGCACACACACACACAGACACACGCATGCACACGCACATTTATGTCTGTCTTCTGAGCAGTTCTTGTTTTGATTCATCCCATAATTTCACAAACTGTTCACATGGGAGACACTCTGACCTGCTTTTACATAGTATGTGCATATTGTGAGAAAATATCTTAACTGCTGCCCATCCTTAGAATGCACAAAAATATGAATATGAAAAACAGCAAGGCAAATTTAATGTACAAAAAGTATTTTAATAAACTTTTCTGGTGATGCAGATTTCCCAGAAATTTCACACAGAGGACAATTCAAATATTAGCAAACTTTACTTCTGTTTTTTTCTGCATATTTTTGTTCAGCACGTACAGAATTATTAGATATTACTCTTTTTCATGAATATTCATTGTTGCTATTATTCTCATAATTAGTAGTGTTTCACAGCAATACCCCCAGTCTCACGCAGTAACATGTACAGCAGGTCTGTTCAGTTCTCAAATACAATGACAACCCTCCCTCAATTATAGACAATGAAACAAATAAAAACGGATGTTTTAGTGGTGGTGCACATGGGTATTACAGGCATACCAATACTGTTTGACATGTTCAGGCCCTGTACTGGAAGATGGGACTGAGCAACACAGCATGGTTTAAATGGGGATAGTGAAGCAGCACAGATTTAATCCCTACTGTGACAGTCACCAATCATAACATTTTATGTCCTCCAAAAAAACATTCTCACAATGTTTCACACATTTCTGCAATGCTGTAACAACGTCATGAGTGAGCTCTGCCCATGAGAACCACTGCTAAGACAATGCATTGCTGAAAATGATCAAAGTAGATGGGGCAACCCAGAATAGCCCCACATGAAGTACCACACTTACGTTGGGTAAGCGTGCAGCAGCATTGTGAGAATGTTATACGTTAGCCGACTTGACTTCACTGTAACCAGAAAGATGGAAGAAGAGGTAGGAATAGGGCAAGGCGTCTTGCATTATTTTAGCAGGACTACAATGTTTTTCCCTCTTTTCTTTTAAAGACCAAAGTCTATCTGTTGCCATCACTGGACCCCTATTCAATGCATTTCAGTATTTGGCACAATAAATTAGATATTTAAAGCCAGGAATTAAATACATGAGTAAATATAAACACATATGAATTATCAATGTACAAACTGACAACCTATCAGAACAATTATACACAAATAAATCTATGCAGAGATTTTTTTCCCAGTACAGAGTACAAATAGGAGACTGATGCAACCCAGGAAAAGTTATATTGTATGAACACAGTTTTAATTTTCCTTTTTTTAATATTGGCAGAATAGTATTCAGCCATGATGAAAGATATCTACAGAAATATAAATCTGGAGAAACTAGCAGCCTGTTCCCCTGTGTTTGTATTCCGGTGTAACTTTCAAAGGCAGAAGTATTCAGGTCTGCTCTAAAAAAAGCCTGGTGACAACCATCTGCACCTGCACTCTTAATATGAATATTCAGACAAGCAGCTTCATATGACAGTGTCTTTATCGGAAAATAACACTTTTGCTATTTATGGTCCACTTCTGCAGCAAAGAAACATCATTTGGAAGGTACGCAAATCCAAGTTGTCAATAAAATCAATCGATCTGCCAGGCACAGTGCTCAGAATGAAAAAAATCTAAAAATCTGATGCTGAGACTTATGTGAGAATAGACCCAGACTCGGCGCCAGGAGAAAATACCGAGGGGTGCAACTGCAACCCACGGGGATGCACAAAAAGTCATAAATACTATGTAGACATCAGAATATAACGAGACAACTGGGGGTGCACTGAGGTCCGTCTGGGGGTGCAACGCACCCCTAAGCACCCCCATAGCGCCGGGCCTGAAGAGACCTTTGATGAAGTCCATATGATTATTTAATCTGGTAAACCCATTGAACATAAATCCATGAAACTGGCTGAAGAATGGCCATAATGGACAAACATAACCTCTATCAAAGAACATTCTCTCAAATTACAGTGGAATCCTACCGCCTACAGTGTAAGACAGTGACTCTGTAAAATAAGATAAATATTCCATTCAGGAATATGTGGAATATGCAGTAAGGTAAATCATAATGCAACTCTAAGCCAATAGTAGGATTTAATATTTACAGTGAAGTGCTGATTGTAATTGGAAAACAAACCCAGAGGATATAAGATGGGAAGCAGTAACTTCAGGACCAGAGTGGACAGTTCACAGTGAAATGGCATGGACACACCTAGGTTTTCAGTGAGGTTTGATTTGTGTTGTTGATCACAGAAAGGCCCTGAGCTGAGCTAGAGTTTGTCGGATTCGTGGTGAATATTTCAGCTAAACAGAAACACACGACCAAACTGATATACACCTACTCACACTTAAATGAGGAACTGAGCACGAGTGCCCACACACACACACACACACACACACACACACACACAACACACAAAACACAATCAGTACTTATACAGTTAGGCAAAAAATAGTATGTGCCTGTCTGTGCAGACCTATATACCTATACATATTCAATACACAGACACACATGCACGCACATGCACACGCACACACACTTTCTCCCAAACACATACCCATCAATAATTGTTCTAATAAAGCCCAAACAAATCAAAGGAAATCAAACAAAATTGTTAAACCATAAAATTGCAGCTTTAGGGATACACTCTATTTCACTGTGAATTTCCCCAGATGCTACCTCAGTTTTGGAAGACACAGGTCATACATCAAGGCATTCTTGGTTTTCTCTTAATTTTTTTTGTTTGCCTTCATTTTTCCCTCATCTGGAATTCAAAAGAAAGCAGTCCCAGTTCATATAACAGAAGAAAGAGGGTAAAATAATCACTTGCAATAATGTCCAGCAGGACAGCAAAATTGACTATGCTGTAGGATTAGGCCTCTTGAATTACAGGATTTTCACTGTTCTTGAAGAACAAGCACAAAAGTTCAAGTTTTCTTTGCATCGGCTGTTACACTAATTGATATTTCTTGGACAACATGTTCATACAGCCCTGGTGTGAAATGCATTTAGTATAATGGGTGCTTTGATCCAGCAGTGAGAAAGGAGATACTAACCCATATCACAGAGTTAAAACACAGTGAGTCAACAGGTGCAGCACATACTGTACAGCCAACTGATGCAGTAGTGCTCACTTCCTCAGTTTTGTAACCTGGTCAATCAGAGTTGTCGCTCTCTTGGCTGGGAGTCAGTGATTAACCATTTTTAAACCATTTTAAAAGAAATTATTCTTACAGTCTATAATACTGTCAAATTTCGTTCAGTAATTAAAATCCAAGAACAGCAAGAATTCACAAATCACTCTAAGAATTGTACTTTACAATTAGTATTAACAATGTTCTTCAAAACAAAGTGGCTAGTATTTGTAGACAGATAGTCTGTCAAGCAGCTTATGTATGACAGGCAATCTGGTACAGGGAATTCAGAAAACTGCATGCTAAAGGCCTTCAAATGCAGTAGATGTAAAATGATACTGAAGTGGTTCTTTGAAGCCAGAGCTCAGTGAAGCCATTGAAAACTTGAAAATATCAACACCCCCCATTAGAGACAAATGGGGGGCTATTCCAAGACCAAGGCTTGACCAACGGTATGTACGAAGGGTGCAATTCACAGTGAACTGAACAATAAAGCTTAATTTTCCCCGCAGATGAAATGAAAACAATAACAATGCATAGTTTTGCAATAGAGATACTGCACAGTTTAAGAGAAAAGGAGAGGTCAAAGAAAGGGAAGTAGGAGGAAGACAACAGAAGTTAAGAGTAAAAAAGGAAGAACAGGAAATTGTCACAGGTGTGTGTCATAGAGAAGAACACAGTTTCATTTTGCCATCATTGCCTCTGACTACATATGTAGTGTCTCTTTTGCTTTCATCCTCCAACAAAGTTCTCTTCATCTCCTCCATCTACCCAGCCAAACTTAGTCACTATATTTCACTTTATCAACTGATATAATCTAAAATTATCAATACTTTACAGTGTTCAGGTTAGGGTACTTAGAATCCTGAGTTTCAGTGGTGCAGCTCTTGTTCAGTCTCGACTCTTAGTCAAGACGGACGACGAGCAAATCCACACATAATATATCCCTTTTTCCACTCGGGAAACAAAAACAAGAAAGCTCAAAAAGAAGAACAGATGTGAGCTAAAGAGGAGAAATTATTTAGCATTAAACTGACAGGATGATGAGGAGGCACATACACAGACACATTAGATAGGTAGATAGATATAGCAGTTTCTTGTCACAGTCAGTCCATAGTAATATAAAACAATGGAAAGCCTTTGAACTCTTTCACAAGCTTTCTCATACTTGTCCCTTGTCTTCCTCTCATTCTCAGAGATCTTCTGGAGAGTACATTTCTTTTGGTTCTTATTTTCCCCCCAATTTTTTCATCAGTCATCTATTTTTTTCCATTTTGGCACAAAAAATAAAATAAATAAATAACCCAATAAACAATTGTATACAAAAAACAATATATACAGTATTTTAGAATATGTGTACATTGAGACTGGAAGAATAAATATTTCAAAAATGAAAAGTTCCACAAAGCTGGGACACGCAACATTGGATTGTCTCTGTGACTCCCCACACAATCTCCAGTTGTTGCCCCTCTTCTAACTGATTGAAGGTGGTCCACATTTCACCAACTTTATCACCATGACCCGATGTGGTAAGCATGGTCTATATACTGCAAATCAATTCTTTAAGCATCCACTTGAGCAGAACATTTGCCCATAGAGACTACTAATAAATCCAGAGCACTCCAGTTTGATCCAGTCAGACCCATCTGCACCAGTCGTTCCTCTGGTGCCCTCAGTACAGATATCTATTGCACATCTCCCCTAAAAAATCCATTATCCCTACTCCTGTGCACCAGGAGCTCAACTTAAAAAAAAGACCAAGGTGACCTTGTCTCCATGCCTTCAACTGTATTTTAATTACACTGAGAAATGTAATTAAAATACATTGAGAAACAACATTTTTGCACTGCTCCAGCTGTGGACAAGAACACCGAAAGCAGAACGGACCAGACTTGACTGTACTAGAATAAAGTGCAAAGAAATAATGGATAGGCCTGTAACATTGTAGCATAGCTCTGTCCAGTGTAATATTGTGCGATTCACAAAAGTGTGGTATTTTACTGTCTGGGCCTCTGTTTGGGTA
This sequence comes from Megalops atlanticus, assembly GCA_019176425.1. Taxonomy (NCBI): domain Eukaryota; kingdom Metazoa; phylum Chordata; class Actinopteri; order Elopiformes; family Megalopidae; genus Megalops; species Megalops atlanticus. Next base: position 50,500,808 of record CM032877.1, read on the forward strand.
AATACTTGTTCCACATGTATGCTTAAAGCATTTTTCTGTACTCTCATATATTGCATTGCAATTGTTTACACTACTAGTATAGCACTATCTTGAGAAGAAGCGGCAATAATGAGTAGGAAGATCAATTTTTAACATTATAAAAACTTGGCACATTTTATAATTGGAAGATGAAGGTCAAGTTTGTTGGAAATCCAACTAAGATTTCATCTTTGTACCCTCTTCAACACTCCAACTCAAAGTATGGTTGGGTAGAAGGAGATTTAATTTTTCTGTGTCATGTGATCTAGTCTAGAATCAAGAGTCCTCCTCTCATAATATCTCACTGAACCTCTCTCATGCCTTTTCCCCTTTCCTCTCTGATTCTCTTCTTTCTTTGAAAATGAGTAACTGCTCTTGGACAAGTAAATCTGTAGGTCAACACCTTCACTCCTCTCTCCACCAATTCATCTCTTCTCTTCTTCATCCCCTCTTCTTTTATTCTGATTTCACCCCTCTGTCCCCTTCCTCACCATCTGCCTAGCTGCAAAACCCTTCCCTGTATCTCCTTCACCTCCCTGCCCCTCCTCCGTCCTCCGGCAGGCCACACCCTCCCACCGCCCCACCTTCTCCCCCGTCACCCCCTCGCTCAGACCTGGGTTTCCAGGCCACTGAGCTTAGGGGTGAGGATTCGCTGGGTGACGCCGGAATTGAGGTCCCTCTCGAACTCCAGCAGCTGGCCCATGAAGTTGAGGTTGGGCGAGACCACGGGCCGCCGGCCCCGCACGTACTTGTAGGCATCCATCATGGTCATGAGGGTGTGCTTCATCAGGTAGGCGATGACGATGGTGGCCGACCGGGACACGCCCGCCTGGCAGTGGACCAGAACCCCCCTCCCAGCCTCACGAGCCTCCTCTGTGAGCGAGATGAGATCAAACACACAAAAAATTTTCCATTACAATTTATTACACTTTTTCCCTTTCCACTCTCTCTGCCTCTATTTCTCTTTCATCAGGCTCTCCTCATGCACAATGAGTACATCAAAAGAGTGACTGATAAAGATTGCAGTCAGAACCCTGTTCCCATCAACAATGTAAAAATAGCTTATCCAAATCCATCCTCTTTTAACATTTCAGTTCAGAGAGAGAGAGAGAGCGAGTGGATGACAGAGACAGACAGAGAGAGACAAGCAGTGAAAGAGAAATAAAGGAAGAAAAGCTTGAAGTAGAAGAATATTAATACTGAGTTTATGACAGGTATGAGGCAGGCAATAATGTAGCGAAACTACGTTCCCACTGCAGACAACAGCTAAAAAATGTTCAAAAACACGCATAAGTTCAGGCACACAGAGCACACATGATTCATTGGGGAATATTAGGGAAATCTGGGCAAAAATGCTTACTTATGAAGATAATCTTCTTCAGATATCAAAAAGACACACAAACCCACGCCATTCCCCTCCCCATCACTCTCACCGATGAACTCGAACACCTCCTCGAAGTACTGCCGAAGATTCTGCCGGCTGTTGTCGGTGGCGGGCAGCCTCTTGTAGCGGACCAGGCCGGTGTTCAGGTGATAGAGGGGCAGGTGAGTGGTGACGTTGACCACGAAGCCGATGTTCAGGCGCATCAGCAGGTCCAGGTCCTGGGCGTCCCTCTCGTTCCCCAGGAAGAGGAAGGGCAGGATGGGGCTGATGGCGGCATTCTCCACGTCCGGAGTCATCACACTCTCGTCCGACAGAGAAGCAGGGAGCGAGGAGGAGAGAGGGAGAGAAAGGTGCACTGGAAAAAAGAAACAAAAAAAGGGGGGGAAGACACGGATGATAAGAGATTTTTTTGTTGTTGTTGCAAAACGCTGAATAATTAGTTTGGATCAGAAGAAAAGACACAGTGCCTGTGAGCTGAGGGATGATGCCTCCACTAGCCTTGCTTCAGCTACCTCTCAGCGTGGATGTTGTTTCCCTAGCGTTTACATTACATCCCCGAGAGAGCTCAGACTCGGCCAGTAGCAGTATCTGCGCATCATTTTCTGACCTAACACACAATGTGGCCAAACCGGGCTGAAAAGAAAAGCAGGTGTGGCTGTTTTTTTTTTTTTGTTTTTACTTTATTGAATCAAGAATCCAGGCATTTCTGTTTGCAGAAGCTTCCTTTAAAGAAAAGGTGCAGAAGATTAATGTCTTTGTATTTTGTTTTATTGCTCTTCTGTCAGAAGCACTGGCTAAAAAACAGACGGGAAAGGTACAGTATACATTTTCCCCCATTGCTGGTGAATGCAAAAAAAGCCTCAGTTCTGTAGCTGTATTGCGTGGATAAGCAGATTAAATAACCTATTGTGTTGCTTCTTTGGTTTGAGGACAGAGAGCCCAACAAAGCATGATAGATGAAACCCTAGTATTTGATATTTCGAGTGGTATCATCTAAAATAAATATAAACAAAAAACATAATCCACTACAGCATTATATGATACACTATTATAAAACAATGTAATCTTTTAAAATGACATAACATACATTAATTTTGAAAGTATCAGATTACATAATGGTGTAGTTATCAGATCTTCCTTTTTAGGCATAAGATTCAAAACACTCTCTGGACTTAAAGCCCACAGTACAGCTAAGCACTCCACCCCACAAATTAGTTCCTGCCGATAGCTATAATCAAGTATTAATGAATATCTTGCCACATTAAGCAATTAGTACCCAGCAGACAAAGACAAGGGTAGGACAGACACTACAATTTTAAAGAATAACTATGAAAAACACTCATTGGACTAATGGAAATTGGACCCAGATATAAGCTTTGTCAATAGAGATCAGTTTGGAAAGCCAATGGTTCAATGAGTAGTTTCATAAAGCTGGGGGTGTAGAGGTGGATCCAACACAGAAGCTGTTCAAAATGATCCCTTAGTTTTTCCCACATCCATTCACCTGCCCCCCCAAAACTACATCCCCCATAATCCTTGGCCTTACCTTTGCCGTTCTCCTCGTCTTGCTCCCTGTTGAGCGAGTTGAGGACCAGGTGGAGGGAGTGGGCGGTGGGGAGGGAGTGACCCCCCTCTCGCTCCCTGGGTTTGGGCTTGGTGAGGGTGCTATGGGCGGAGGATGGAGGAGAGAAGGAGGGAGGGGACTGGGGAGAGGGAGAACGGAGAGACGGGGAGCGGGGGTAGGTGGTTTCGTCGTCCAGCCCGTTGAAGTCCCCCATACCGGGGTCACCCCCTTTAGTCCAGAGCCTCTTCAGTGAGTCGTGGCCCGCTTCCTGACTGGACCCCGACCCAATGAAGTCCAGCACCGCCATTTTCCCTTGCTGGAGGCGGCGGCGGCCCGCGTGATCGGTCAGCTGAGACCGGGTGAACTCCAAGAGGTTGCGACAGTCCAAAATCACAGGACTGGTCCCGTTGCTCTCGTTCTGGTTCGGACTCCCACACGAATTTCCGGCCCCCAGTCCCATGGCAACACCCGGGTAGCCGTGCTGGGTCTTGGAGCGTGTCATCTTCTTGGCCAGTTCCTCGGGCCAGATCGTTCGCACGCTGTAATCGTCATCGTCAGGCGGGAAGCCCCCAGCTGTGGGCGCCCCGTCCCCCCTCCCCACCCCCGGCGGCTTCCCTCGGTTGGGGTTAAAGGTCACCACTATGGGGTCGCTGCTGCAGTAGCTGCAGGTGGAGCTGCCGGTCTGGCTGGTTTTCGGGTTGCAGCCGGTGACGCAGCTCTGGAGAGCTCGGAGAGGAGCGGAGGAGGAGAGAGGGGCGCAGGGCAGGCACCCCCCGACGAGCTTCTTGCGAAACACGGCGGGACTCTCGAACCCCCCGACCTCGCCGGAGCAGGAGGCGCACTTCAGCGGCCTGAGGAGGCCCGCCCGGCAGTCGGAGACGACGCTGTTGGAGGAGGAGGTGTTGGGGGTGGAGGAGGTGGACAGGCACCCTCCCAGCGTCTTCAGCCCCATGACTCCCGACGCGAAGCCTCTGCCGCCTACGCCGTGGCCCGCGCCTCCTCCGCCACGGGGGCGGGAGAGGGAGGAAGAGGGGCTCCCCCCGGCCCCCTGGCACCCCGCGGAGCGACCCCCCCCACAGCGCACCAGCCGCAGGCAGCCGCAGCCGAAGGGGCGGGAGAAGTCGATGGTGCAGGTGTGGTCCGGGCTGGGGAAACTCCCTGCCCTGGAGGAGCCGCACGAGACGGGCAGGTTGTGGAAGCTCAGGGGGGCGTGGTCTCTGGCGCGGGACGGGCGGGGCTGGGTGAGCTGGTGGAACGAGGGCGGGGGTACGACGTGAGAGGGGAGATTGTGCTGGCTGGCGGGATGGCGGGCGTCGAGGGTGGAGGTGTGGGGGGCCGCGGGGGTGGAGCTGTGGTGACGGGGCAGACTGTGGGGATTTGGGGGTTGATGTATGGGTCCCAGTTTGGAGTTTACTTTGCTACCTACGCCGGGCACTTCCTGGAGGGATCGGGAGGGGAAACCGGCACCGGAAGGGCGGGACTGGCGAGGCAAGTCTCCGTCCCTCAAGTTCTCAGCCTCAGGGTGCTGTCTCCTGGCTGGAACAAACCCCAGAACCCCGTCCGGGGACACGGACAGCTGCTTTGTGTGGTGGTTGCCCTGCGGGGCCCGGTTCTGCTTCTGGGCTTGATTCTGGACCTGCTGCCCAGTCCCTCCCGGGTTCCCCGACGTCCCCTCACGTTTCCTGTCCCCCTGTCCGAGCTCCAGACGCAGGGACACCCTCTTCTCCCGGTTCCCCTTAACGCTCCCACTCCGGCTCACGCTGATCTTCTGCCCTTTGTCCGTGCCGCTCCCTTCACCCCCTCCTTTGCCCAAGGAGACCTTAATGTCTATAGTGTGCGTGCGCTTGTGCTGCCCCGGCCCGAGCGTCACTGTCCCGTCGCCATGTCTGTGACCGGAAGTGTTACCGCCGCCGCGGGCGACGACTCCGCCGCTCTCCGCCCTGGACCTCTGCGGCAGGGGGGACCTGCGCTTCTGCTCCGCGGCCGAGGAGACGGAGGAGGGAGGGCAGGGGCGGGGCTGGGGGGGCTGGGGTTGCGGCGGGCAGCTCCGGGGGGCCGAGCCCTGGGGGTGCTGAGGGGTGGTCTGAGGGGAGTTCAAGCGCAGGGCCAAGCTCTTGGGGCGCTGAATGGTCACTATGCGCTCGTCAAGAGGAAGAGGAGGCATCTGGGGCTCAGCCTATATGTGTTTGTGTGTGTGTGAGTGTGTGTGTATATGTGTGTGTGTGTGAGTGTATATGTATATGTGTGTGCATGCGTGTGTGTGTGTGTGTGTGTGTGTGTGTGTGTGTGTGGGGGGAGGGGGAGAGAAGGAGAGAAAGAGAGAGAGAGAGATAGATTACATTTTTCAGTTAATACATGGAAAGACCGGGTAGGCGAGAGGAAGTGCAGCACCTCATATGTAAACTCATACCACATCCACCCATGCCAACCCCATGGACAAAAACATGCCATATACTCATTGTCCATGCACACGTCCACATGGAGAGCCAAGAGATGGAGACCCATCCCCTTTTTTTCCAGCCTTGCCTTTGTGCCCTGTGAGGAGGTTATGGTGACCCAGTTTTGTCATGGTATAAGTCAACATCACTCTGATCACACTCACCCACTGAGCAAACACCTCAGCAGCACAGCAAAATGGCCATCTTTCACTGTAGACCTGAGCCCGGGACACACGCGCACACGTGCGGATGCGCACACACACACGCACATTAGTGCACACACGGTGCACCTTTGCAATAATGCTTTTTTTGGTGCTCATCACTTGCTGTCATTGTTATTTTAATACTACTGTTGTCATTACTGTTATAAAAGTTGTATCAGCTGATAACCGGCCAAAGCACAGGGACAAACCCAGCATGTTCATTAAAGATTCCCCTTGTTAGAGGTTATAAACGGTCAAAGCAAGGATATCGCTGCAGGCCCTGTGGTTGAATCCAGTGAATACATGAATATTGTTATTATAATATTAATGTTCATGACGATTATAATTGTCCTGATGATGTGGACGTGCATGGTTTTCCAGATATCCATGCAGAAACAGAACAGAGGCAGGACATTGAGAGAGTCAGGCCTAACAGCACGTAGCATTCAAGGAAAATGGCTTCAGGGATACAGCATTTTGATAATGCTGGCATAATATCAAAGCAACACCATGGTCATGTCATGTGTTACACAAATATGAGCACATTTATATGAGTGAAAGCACAGTAGTGTGTAGTATGACAGGTACACAGGCGGATACTAGAGAAACAGATGGAGGTAGCATGGTAGTGTTCACTCAATATCCTTGTGCTGAAAAAAATCTGATATATAGGCCAATAAAAGGTTGTGGATATGGTGCTGCCACCAAGGAACTCATCCTAAGAAAAGGTATGATTTAAAAATGCATTTTAAGAATTTAACAGGTGGTAGCGTGATGTGAAAGGCATGAATTTACGGATGTACAATATCTGGTTGGTTTCACCCACAAGAACTGACAGAACATTTTACAGGTTAGTAGCAACCTGTACTCTGTGGAATGCATAAAACATGGCAGTATAAAAGCTAACACATTTAATTTTGCATTATATTTTTATTTTCATATGATTAATTGTACTGTTTTACCACAGTAAAAACACAGTAACAAAGGTCTCATTTACTTTTGGCCATGGATTTCGTTTTCCTGCCTGACTCATTCAAAAATTTGCATCTGCACTTGCTGAATAACTTTCAATGACATAGGTCAAAAAGGCCCTCACGATATTGCACTTTTTTTAAAACTGATGTTGTTTCACTTAGGCCTCATTCCTATGGTAAATCGAGAAACAGCTCCGTCCAGGGTCATTTCAAGGGCTTATTACACAAGACCACCACCACAACCAGAACTTGAACACTTGAAATTTTCTGTGTTTCCACCTTGGACGTCAGTAAGCTGGTACAACAAAGACATAGCCTATTCTTTCACTAGCAAAGGCCATGGCGTTGGTGAGGTGCAAGATATAGTTGATTACATAAAGATATTTCATCATCTTAACCATGGGTTTTTAAGCGCCTGTGTTTTTTTCGAGATGCTTATACGTGTGTGAGCGTGTATATATGTGTCAGTGAAACTGCACGATCACCATCTGCTTCTATGGGCACTGAACGTATACAGAAAAATACAGAGATACATACAACGATCATACGGGCCTATCAACAGCGAAACGTGCAACTGTCAAAAGCCAGCGCTCTAACACAACAGCAAAAACATCAGAAATCACAATGCATCGCACTGGTATTGGCATTGTTGTGACGATAATGATATTCGATTCATCCACATGGTGGGGAGGTTGCAATGGTTTCATACAGTTTCCAAAATTAATCATTGCCCGGCTATTGTGGGGCTGTTCGCTTGAGCTCAAGGGTTACAACCAACGCAGGCAGAAGAGGGGTACTCTCAACCACATCTCACGTACCACTCTCATAATGACGTTTTGTTCCGATAAATAATAGAGTCTGTTTGTGCCATGACTGCCGAGAAAATCACCCGGGGGGCAAAGAGGGGGGCAGGAGCCCCCGCTGGAAAGCGGATGCATAGAGTGGGGGTATCGCTCTCTGCAGTCGGTTAAAAAATAATGCCGTCGTTGTTTTACACACGTCCGCTCCACTGATGTTCAAGATCAAGTGGTTCGCTCCTACATGCCTCCAGGCGCCTTCTCGGTGACATGCCCGAGATGGACCTTTGCTTCTCTGGAGGAAAACGGCTTGCTTGGCCAGCAATCAGTTTAACAGTTTAATGCTTTTTAATTTGGGTCTATTTGCTTAAAGAATCAATGGAGGAGTGACGGGACGCGCAATTGTGTGTACGTCTGTCCGTGCGTGCAAACGAGTGTTTGTGTGTATGATTGTCGCACATGCGTGTGTGTACATGTAAGTAGCTTCATTACCCCGATAAAGCCAACATTCACCAAACATGCTGCTAACGACTGAAACAGTGAATAAAAAAAATCAAATATAGCCAAAATTCTAGCAATTCACTTACGTTAGGAATGGTCTTTCCGTCGTATCGTCATGGTTTTGGAATAACGAATATCCTTGCGTTTTTGCGGCGACATTCTTGCTCTGTAGCTAAATCCCGACATGTAGCTAGCTAGGTATATCTTCATATATTCTGTAGAAATTCAAGGGATCGTTCCCTTAAATAATCTGTCCCTGATGTCCTGGTCCGCCTTCTATGCAGCCAAATGTTTACACATAATTTAGAACAGGCGAACTGGGCTATAGCCAGATAAAGTAAAAAATCAACCGGACCATATCTGATAAAAAATACAGGCACTATTATAGTGTGTATGTGTGTGCGTGTGTAACACTGTGCGCGCGCGCGCGTGTCTGTGTGTATGCGGGGAGGGGAGGTGGGGACTGCACAGCGGATGACATCATTCTGGACCAATTGGCAGACTGAGTTTGATGAACAGAGCTGGCAAATTCGGCTATCCTATAAAACACGTGTGCGATCAAGGCGGTCTGCCCCGATAGTGTATGACGTAAAAGAGCGAGATGGAGAAAATGGCAAGGCTGTAGGAGTAGGGCTAATATTTTACATCGCATTACATTGTCAAATTATGTAACGGACATTGGGTAGACATCGATTGTGGCAGAGTTGCTTGGTGGCAGCGCACGCTGTCACACACGCGCAATTGCGTTCTCGAATAATTTCTGTACTCAACTAAATCGTTTACGAAACGAACATCACAATCCGTTTTTTTCTCTCTATCTATTCATGAATGGACTGACGTCATCACCACGTCGTCTCTTCACAACCTCCCCTGTCCTCATATTTTCTCTCCGGTTCATCTACGATAGGCCGCTCAATACTGATCGATGTGGATTACTTTGTGTGCTGGTTTGACTGAGTTCTGATTAACACGTGTCATTACCTGACAGTTGCTGCAAACTCACTGTAAAAGAGATGTGCTCTCAGGGGTGTTTTTCTGCTCCAAAAAGTACATGCAAAGGTAATTATTATTTTTAAAACATCTGGCCGTCAAATGCATTTTTTGTTTTCAGTTTATAGTTTTATTTCTCTGTGCTATATAAAAATAATTAGTTAGTTGAATGTGATCTGTATTAATAAATAAAGCAAACAAATTGTGAGATATCTCTTTCTCTACTTTACTTGCATAAACACACCTGCAAAGGTGTGCTTACTAACACTATCACAATCAATTCCTTAAACAATGTAATATAATGCAGACACGCACTTATTACTAATAAGCTCCGGAGTTGCTTTCTGTCTCCTCAGGCCTCTTATAAAGACACAGCTAACAGTGTATGTTGGCGTGGCCCTGGTATGGGCATGCTCTCAGCCACCCCCTTTAAAAGGACTGATAGTGGCTCTGTTGTTTTTTCTTCTGCATTGCACTCTGCAAAGGAGGAATAAAACAGCTGCTCCTCAGTTAAATTTCAGCTGATATTCTTGTCAAATAACCACCACGCAGGTTGGCCATCCCTGTCACAGAAAGCTTTTATTCTAAAATGTCTTTTAATTAGAATGGATAGTGTTACATTCTCTAAACATCAAATTGACAATGACAGACTCCCACTTTAACTGTTCTTATTAAAAAAGGTATTTATTGTCAAAACATTTTCTTGTCATGAGTGGCATCATGTTCTCTGGTCAAAGCAATGTGCTAATTTAAAACATCTGAATCTGTAAATTCAAAGAGGGGGAAACTGACAATGTGAAAATACATTGTCTGCAGTTTTGATCAGGATTGGAAGCCCACTACCAGTCTTTAGTGTATAGTAGCTAGGAAGAATGGGGAAGGAAGTTGTCCATATTAGTAAACCATACCTAAAGTAAGGAAGCAAACAAACATGCAGTGAATACACAATATGAATGCAAACACAACAAAGCGGTTTACTCACATTACAGAACATCTGTTCATAGCTGTTTAAACATATTCATATTCTCTGACAGATGTTTAACAGCTCTCAGACGTAGCTAGCTTCTCCTCTATTGTCCAGGTTGATCAGGTTCTTTTAGCCCAGTATCCAGAGAAACAATCGTCCAGTCAAAAATTAACACTGAGATCTGGCATGGCATCTATATTTTATGGGGCTGTTGTCAACTTTCTGGGCAGAATGACTATCAGAACTGTCTGTACAAACGTGATTTTTTTTTGTTTGAGAGATCATGACATCACTGTGCTGACCAAAGTCTGATGTCAACACGGATTACAGTGAGCACTGACTGCGTGCATGTACACACAAATGTATGCTATTGCTGTTTAGGAGAGAGAGAGAATGAGAAATGACAAGTCCATGAAGTGATGGCTGTCAGACTTCGAGTTGGGGGGGGGTTGTTCCTTCAGTAGAGGGAACGGATTCACTGCATACTGTACAGCATTTGGTAGCTTCAGGGAGCTTGTATATGACACAATGTGGTGATGCAGCATTATGCACATCATGTACAGTACAATCAAGAAAGCACATATCTGTCTACTGGTGAGACTGTCATGCTGGATGGTGACTGGACTAAAGAAAGCCTCTTGGTCTTTGCTGTACTGCACTTGGTTGGCATTTAGTTGTGTGTGTTTGTGTGTGTGTGTGTGTGTGTGTGTGTGTGTGTGTGGTTTTGGGGGCAGTCGTATGATATATTATACAATATCAGCCAAAAGTATGGGCACACCCGATTAAGATAATGGGAAACATGCATTCAAAGACATTTTGATCTAAAGACTTGATCTAAATGCTTGAAATATGTTTCCTAGACAAATATAATTAGTGAAGTGCATAGCTGATGCCTATTCATTTTTTTCTAAAAAAAAATTATCTTCTAAAAAATATTTTTTGGCTACTTTTAAGTCTAAAATATAAGATAAGTTTTAATTTGTTCAACACTTTTGTAGTCACTGCATAATTCCATTTGTTATTTCATAGTTTTTATGACTTACTGTTATTCTAAAATGTGGAAAATAGTAAAAATAAAGAACAAAAATTGTGTCCTTTGACAAATAGTTGACTGGTACTGTATAGACACACATGTACATAAAAGAATGTCTTTGGTGTCTTTGTCTTGCTTCATTAATGAACCAGCAGGGGGCACTATGCCTGCATTCTCCAGCATAGTGTCAGGTTTTGACTGAAAGAGAACAGACAGAAAAGGGTAAATTGGCCAGTCCTGGTTTTATTAACCCTAATGGGGTGAGACAAACACCAAATCTATCCCAGCTGGGGTTTACTCTGACATCATATCCTGTTCCCACGGGAGCTGGAAGCAGCTGTCATGGAATGTAGGGTTTTGAAGCAGAGTCTATGGTTTGCTCCCCTGAAAGCAGGTTATAACCTTTATAACAGGTCTCTTGTAAGAAAGAAGTAACACCTGGGTTGATTATCAGTGAACTCCAAGTGCATATGCCAGTGTGCAACGCCACCACTGTCCAACATCTGGAAACCACCCCCAGTGGCAGGAAAATAGCAGGACCCCCTTAAAACACCCAAAAGTGGGGAGCAACCCTCTGCACCCCTCCTGGTGTCAAACTCCATAATTGATTTAAACCATGTTATCCACTAGACAGCAAAACTCATCCTTATGTAAGTAGTCATCCTCACTGTGCAAGACCAGAGAACTTTTGAAAAAAAAAGGACAGTTCCACTTTACGATGCTCTTCAGCTGTACCTCAGCTGAACTGTACTCATAATGCAGTTGCACAAAATGTTTGCAATTGCTTATTTTCAAGGACACATTTGGTAAGACACAATTAGTGTTTTTCTAAAACAATGGATAAGGATCCTAAATCAAGTTTTCCTCAGACTGGTGTTATGACATCCCCCTGCCACCTGTACAGATCTAGGTCAAGACACAAGACAAATAACTATCATCTAAAAATCGAAAATAATCGAAAAAAAAAAAATAAATTATAAATAACATGTTGGGTGATAAGATGACATGTTGTTCAGTTTACCCTTAAAATATCCATCACTGATACAAATATTTACTAAAAAATTAAAGCCCCACCACTTAATATAAAAAAACACTGCAATTCCACCAGATAGGACAAGGTGCAGACAAGTGAATGTTTCCATAGTTTAATCCAGGGAGCTGTCTGCATTGTGGGTGATAGTGACTGCTTCAGAACATCAGACAGTCAGTCAAAACCTGGTCCATGAATTAATGAATAGTTGCAGCAGGTATCGGTTGTCTTGTGTTTTGTTAATCCATGACATTGACGGCACATCCTACGTTATTCCCTTGTTCAATAAAGTTATTTATTTGTTGAATACGGAGACACAAGCCATCTCAGCTGGGTAGCAACCTCTTGTGGTGAAAATTGTAATACACAAAGGGCCGAGTACTCAAAAACATTTGACCGATTGATCAATTGATTCATTCATTGGTTGGTTGGTAAATAAGATGCATGAATATATTAAAATATTGCTTAACAAATGTGACAGGTATTCAGGTTATCTAGGGTATGAATCGCCAGCAATCAATTTATACAGACATTTACACCCCCACTACTACAGTAAAACCTTTGGTATTAACTGTCAGCGCTAAAAAGGACAAGAGATTGAGACTTATTAGAACCATAATTTATTTACACAAGATCAAACACAAATATAATGTTCTGTACATTTACATTCAAGTAAATTGAAAAACTGTTACTTCTTCCTTTTTCACCATTATGAAACACACTGTGTGTGTGTGTGTGTGTGTGTGTGTGTGTGTGTGTGTGTGTGTGTGTGTGTGCGTTGCTTATTTCACATTTATTTTTCATTAGGACTGTTTTCTCTGAACTCTATGCAAGCACTCCTTGACCTTCATAAGGCCATATTCCCTGACCTTCATAAGGTCCAATTCCTTAACCTTGAAAAATAGAGGAAGATAAAGTTGTTTTCTCCAAAATCTTTGATTCTTTAAAAGTTTTGGTTAAAGTTTTATTATTACCATAAATCATAAACTTCAAAGCAGACCATTAAAAATAAAACTTTTGTAAATCATACAGCTGTGACTCCATATACAACACAGGTAAAACTGGACTGGATATAGACACAATTTCCAAAGGCTTGGAATTAAGACTTTATAAAGTGCATGATGTGTGGTGCATGATTCTGTATCTAAAGTGTTCCTTACTGAAATTACGTTTCAGGAAAACCTGCCAACACTACAGCTAAGCACACTGTCAGACTATATGTTTATCAGTGTGGTCCATGTATAGCCTCATTCCAGCCAATGTCATGTTTGTGTACACAGAGACTGTTTACATCATATACCTGAATTTTTTTGTACAGTAGTACCATATACATTCATTTATGCATTTACCAGTCTATCCATTGTTTCTGTCACCCTAGATCTGCACAGACAGATGCTCTGATGAGATGATGAGGTGAACAGGTGTAACTGGGGTCCAGGTAGCCTCAACCCTGCCTCCTTCACCTTCATACGTCCTCTCTACCTCTGTCTCTCCACCTCTTATATGCCCACGTAGGCTGCCAGAACTGGGCATCTCAGTCTGCATGGAAGGGAGTAGCAGAGCTTAGCAGTCCTTGCCAATGCCATGGTTTAGTAACCAATTCAATTTTATTTATCAGAGACAGAAAGAAATACAGGAACAGAAAAGGTGACTTGTGGTGAACCAAACTTTCACAGGCTTCTTTTATTTACCTGTTATTTCATCCTCTTCTGCCGATCGATGAATTTCTGTCTGCGATCTTCAGGAATCTCATCCAGACTGATACCGTGATTGCTTGCCCTGAGATGAGAATTGAGTCAAGGTTACATTTCATTTTTAGACTTTAGAATAGGGCGGCAGTGTAGCATAGTGTTAAGGAGCATGACTCGTAACCGAAAGGTTGCTGGTTTAATTCCCCACTGAAGCACTGCTGTTGTACCCTTGGACACGGTACTTAACCCAGAATTGCCTCAGTGAATATCCAGCTGTATAAATGGGAAAGATGTGAAAGAAATGTAACCGATGTAAGTTGCTCTGGATAAGAGCATCTGCTAAACGCCAAGTATTGTTATATTATAGAATTTATACAGTGGTCTGAGCTGGAGACTCTGCACAGCTTGAGCTGGAGAGTAAACATACTCACAACACAGAGACATGTGCACAGCCAAACAAACAGACAGCCCCATACACACAATACCAGACAAGCTATCTTGATAGCCTGATTGATCACCTATGCCATACAAATACAAAATACTTCTTACCCTGGTGTAAGGTCTGGTGGTATTGGAAGTGGTTTTGTGAATCCATCTCTCCCAACCAACCAGTAGGTGTTTTCACTTCCTTTCCCCTGGAGAGAAAGATAAGAACAAAGAAACGAAGGAGGGGAACAAAGAAGGAATGAAAAAGAGTGTCATAATTTCAATAGTGCAGAAGGATGAAAAAAGTCGGTTGCATCGTCTTTTCATGCTTTTAGCAATACTAGCTGTGTGAGACGTTATGTATGTGAATACCTTTAGCTCTGTAATACCCCTGAGTTCCAGCTTGTAGCCCATGTTCAAACTGTGTAGTATGTCCACTGTGCTCTGGTTCACATGGATCCTGTAAGCTGTGACAGACACCACACACAGCATAGAATGAGTGACAGCGAGCCCAATATGAGCATGTGTTCTTTTTAAATCAAATTATTGTTTTTGCATGTTCAATAAATAGCAAATAGAATAATGTCATGCTTCAAATACTGATTTCACAGTTTTAAATTAAATTAAGCTAATTTTCTATTTACATGGTGCCCCAGCAGTGTTTAATGTGTTCAGTGTTTAATGGATAAATTTCCTGTTTATCAACCTACTGCACTTGTCCTGTTTCTCTGTCATTACATTTGCGTAAGTATACATGCTATTCAAAAAGATGGGGAGCCTTTATAGACAGTAGACCAGAAATTAAAATATGAAAATGTGAAAATATGAAATGGACAATACTCTGTTTTAAGGAAATGTTTGAGAGATGCTTTTCATTTCTACAAATATTAAGATGTAATCAAGTAAACTCCTTCTGTCAGTTTACTTTCTGAATGATTTGTTATGGGGAGGTGCCTGTTAATGATCTTATAAAGCAAGAGGTCAATATTATGGTCATTATGTTCATTGTATTCAGTCATAAGAAGGCATCCTGATGTATCTCCTCCCGTCAATCTCAGTACAAGGACATTGCTGCTGATGATCCTCTAAATTTATACAGGTTTAAATAACAATAGGTAAGTGAGCGTCCAGTTCCTGGTAGACATTGCCATTAACATGCCTGTTCATGCCATCTAATTCTGCTAATAGTCTTAAAGGATTACTGAGCGCTACAAAAACCTCACTGAGTTTCCCACCCATAAACACACACGTGCAAGCACAAACACACACACATATCTACATGTATATGTATTACATCACATTCATCAGTTTACTTAATTAATTTAACCTTCATTTGATTCACATTTGAATTGAGCAGCAGAACCGGCAGAACTGAACTAACAGAATTCTCAAGATTCTTCCTCTGCAGGTTCTGCTATATAAAAGATGTGAGACACACACACACACACACACACACAAACACACACACACACACACATACACACACACACAGAGAAACAAACACATGCACATACACTCATGCACACATGCAACACAAAAGTGTACGAGCTGGTGGAATCAAGATAACGTCTGATCTTGGAGACAATCCCTTAATCTCTACCAACAAAAAGGGGGGGCTGATTGGTTTAATTCCAGCACCCCTTCCCTCCCTCCCTCCATTTTTTGTCTTCCTTGGCCCTCTATTTCTGGAATGCTCTCATACAGTGGCTGCATCAGAGCTGTACTCCTCCGTCCAGACAGCGAACTCCGTGATGAAACGGAGCCATTCCTGTCAATCGGTATCAGAATCAAAGGGATGATGGCCATGTAAAAATCCCAAGAGCCTTCAAGGAACTGCGAGGCATCTGAGGCCAACAAGCAGTGAGCAAGAAGCTGAGATTAGACTCTCTGACCACATAAGAGGGAGAGGAGGAGCAGGGAAGAGATGAAGGTGCAGAGGAAAGAGGCAGAGTGGCCAGTGGGAGAAGAGAGGGCTAAAGGGGGATAGGTAGAGAAGAATGCAGAGTGGAGGAGACTAAAGTGAGTAGTAAGGGACTGGGAGTATGTGATGGGGTTAAGGAGACTGGTGAATGGTAAGAATGTGTGTTACAGCTGGCATTGGATAGAACGAACCATAACGTGGGAAGTGGCAAACGGGGCTGAACAGTTTGGAGCAGGGTTTGGGGATCGTAAAGTCTGAGTCTCAGTGGTCTTTGATCGGCAAAATACATGCAATACTCACACAGTCCTGTGGACTCCATTCGGGAAGCTGTGTTGACGGTGTCTCCAAAGAGACAATACCGAGGCATTGTCAGGCCTACCACTCCTGCCACAACTGGACCTGAGCACAGACAGCAAGACAGCCAGATAAACAGACAGACAGGCAGACTTGCAGAGAGACAGACAACGAGAAGACCAGCAGAAAGTGACCAAACAGTGGGCAGCAGCTGGGGCATTGGAGGTGAATCCAGAAGCTTTCAGGTTTGAATTCTAGATGAGCCATTGCTGTTTTACGCTCGAGAAAGATAAGATGTAACATGTAATGTAAAATAATGTGGTGTAATGAATTATCACCTCCGCTCTTTGCTGACATTGTTTCCCTCTGTTTTTCATTCTGCACTTTCAAGCCTTTTTCTGGTCTTTTCGCTTGTATCAGCCACTGAAATGATTCAACCACTGATTATCCCTGCCCTATCATCTTCACAAACCTCTTAGTTGAAGAAATATGTTCTTTCATCCTATAACTCCGCTTCAAGACCCTGACTCTCACCTTTTCCGCTGCAAGAAAGACTGCCCCGACCTACCTCCAGGACCTCATCCTACCCTACGCACCCGCTCGTCAACTTCGCTCTGCTACATCCGGACGCCTCGCTCCACCCACCAACAGAACGAAAGGCCCACGCTCCTCACAACTACGTTTTTCCATCATCGCCCCCCAGTGGTGGAATGAACTCCCCACCCCCCTGAGAACAATTCCTTCAGTCCAACCCTTCAGACGTGCGCTGAAGACACACCTCTTCAGACTCTACCTGGACTGATACCTCTCCCTCTTCGACCTTGTAACTTTGACGTTGATAATCTGACTCCTGTCTTGTACTTGTTGCTCACTTACCTAGGTAGTATAGCGGTACTCCATTTCTTCTGTAATTGTATTTGAGATGCAATCCTAGTCCAGATTAGTCGGCTCCCGTCACTGACCTTGCGCTCAGCTTCAGCACTATTTGCATTGTATGACCTGTGCACGTCTTGCTCTTGTGCCTGTTGTTTGCTCACTATCTGCACTTTTGTACGTCGCTTTGGATAAAAGCGTCTGCCAAATGAATAAATGTAAATGTAAATGTAAACTTAAAACATACAGCATGTCTGTAGAACTCTATTCTATCAACCTGGCTATAATTGGTTGCCCCTGACCTCTACTCCTTCGTTTCATCTATATTCCATCTACCTCTCGTAATTTTCACGTAGCCTTCAAACAGGCTGGCCTGTATTTTCCAGATTTAAAAAAAACACTTGATCCATCCTGGGTTTATTATTATCAACATTGGTGTGCGATTGAGCCAGCAATAAACAATCCTTTCTTTTCTCTTACAGACTGATCTTCTGGCCACGTGTCTGTCAATAAATGACATATTCCGCTTGGGACCATCAGCTGGCCCCTTTTCTTTGACCTCACAGCAGCCTTGGACACAGTGGTTCACAAGATCTTTCCATCAGCTTTGGTTGAGCTAGGGGTCTCTGGTACAGCTCTGAGGTGGCTCTCCACCTACCTGCAGGACCATCGCTACCAGGTTGCCTGGAGGGACTTTATTTAAGCTTTTCAGCCTCTGTCAGTTGGGTACCTCAAGGATCAGTCCTAAACCCTCTGCTATTCTCATCACATGCTAAGCCACTGGATGCCCTGATAGCTTCTAATAACCCCTGACCACTGTTATGGAGACTACACTAAAAACTACCTTTCTTTCCTTCCTCTCATATGCAAGTCTCTTTGAGATTACTGGCGCCTCACTAAAATCTCATATTGGATGACTACACACAAGATGAAGATCAAACTCTTAAAACAAAACACTTAACCTTTCAGCTCGTAATTTTTCCAGGCCTGCATCTAACGTCTTCCTTGAAAAACACATTGATGTTCCTCTCCCAAACCACCAAGAAACTCACATTCACCATAGAACACTTATTTGCGTTTGCCAAGTATATGTCATTTAGTGACCTACCCCTGCTGATTCTTCATGTCAAACACTGAAAGAATCTGTTCATTCCTCTTCCACTGTGTAACACAGCTGGTGGCCCAAACCCTAATTCTCTGCCACCTGGACCACTGACACTCTTCACCGGCCTTCCCATCAGCAGTATCAGGCCTTATCAAACCATCATTCCTCTGCTAGTCCTCTAACCACCAGCAGGCCCGAAGATATGGAGGTGCTTAGGGGTGCATTGCACCCCCAGATGAACCTCAGTGCACCCCCAGTTGTCTCCTTAAATCCTGATGTCTACATAGTCTTTATTACATTTTTTTAAAGATATGACTTGTGCCCCCCTGTGGATTGCAGTTGCACCCCTCTGTATTTTCTCCTGGTGCTGAGCCTGATTAACAGCCTACTCCAGCACTGCCCCTCTTCTCATCTATTCCCACTGGCAAACTACCTGCTACCTGGATCAGTTTTAAAACCAAGGTCCTGGCCTGCTGTGCCCTCAGCTGTTCTGTTCCTCCTGATTACAGAAGCTAATCTCCAGATACGCCCTTGCCAGAACACTGTGTTCATCCTCAGCTAGCCATCTGGCAGTCCTTCGACTCCTTCACCGTACAGCTAAGGTGCATTTATTATTTTCTCTGTCTACTAAGTGGCTAATGCTCAGAAGTCCTCCTTTATGTTTATTATTTGACAAACCAACAGATTAAACAGTATATTTCACTACTTGCTTTCCTAGTCACCTTATTCATTATTCAGACCTGCCATGTATGAATTGTACATGCATAATACATATTCAACAATTTCAAATGACTGTACACATGGCGTATATGCTTATATGGTAAATGCATTCCATATTGCCTAACATGATGTGACAGCACCTATTCTCCATCATATGGTAATATTCAACAGTACCATTAAGCCTCATGTTCACCCTGAGCATGCATTGTGCATAGCCTGAATAAACATGCCCCTGTGTTTTTCAGATATCATGCATTTCATATCTTTGTTATCGCTATATTACTAAATGCAACATGGTTGCCTAAGCTTTTTTTTCTGTGGGGCTATACCATTCTATACTGGCTTATTGCACATCTCAATTTGTGTCATACCCTCCGAAGCAAATACTTATATATTCCAAGGCAAATCCAGTTGTCACTTGGCAGATAGATGTGAAGAAATGTAAAGTGTAGAGTGGGTTGGGGCCACTCACCGGAGTGCAGACCGATCCGGATCTTGACCTTGAGGTCGGGCATGTGTCTCATCTGAAAGGCCCCAATGCAGTGCAGGATGTCCAGGGACATGTTGGACACCTCTGCTGCATGCCGGTTCCCGTTGCGATTGGGCACCCCTGAGGCCACCATGTAGGCATCTCCAATGGTCTCAACCTGAAAACCACAGGTGTTAATTGATGTACACACGTGCACAGGCACACAGACACACACACGCACACGCAAACGCACACACACACACACACACACACACACACACACACACACACACACACACATACACACACACACGCACTGATCTAGAGAGGGGTACATACACAGACACAGACACACACACAAACAGACACACAGATCAAGAGAGGGGTACATACACAGACACACACACATACTGTCACAAACACACACTGAGTGACCTTGGCTTCCAGTTACCTTGTAGACATCATGCTGCCCAATGATGGCATCAAAGAGTGTGTAGAGGTCATTGAGCAGGTCCACCACCTCGATGGGTTCACTGAGGGCGGAGATGGTGGTGAAGCCGACGATGTCACTGAAGTAGAGGGTCACCTCGGAGAAGTGCTCCGGCTGAACCGGCTTTCCCGTCTTCAGTGCCTGAGCCACTGACCTGGGGGAGAGGGCCGGGAGGTGGGGTGGGGGAAAGAATGGTAGAGGGGAACAGGAACAGGGAACAGGAGGGGAGATCAGGTGAAGGGGTCGGGGAGTTGAGAGACAGTGAGACAGAGAGGTGAGGAGGAATAAGGGGAAAAGAGGGTCATTTATTAGTGAAGGAAATGCATTGAAATTGACAATGAGCATCCCAGTGAATGTGAGGGTGATGAAGGTATCCATTATGTCACCTCTCAAACCCAATGATGTGGTTCCTGTGCAGAACATTGCAGTGATCTCCCTGGTCTGGTCTGGTTACACTTTCAGTTTATTCCAGTTGGGCTCCAAATTAATTGTGTTTGATTGAGCATTTCACATGTCCTGACTCACTTGGGCAGCATCTGCGCCAGCAGGTTGTCCGTTTTGTGTCTCTCCACCTCCAGCTCCTCTGTCCTCTCTCGGATCAGATCCTCCAGGTTAGAGGAATACTGCTCCAGCATCCGGAGCATGGAGTCAATGATGTTCGTCTTCCTTCCTCTATTGAAACTTTTGAACTGCATGCGTATATAGGGGGAAATGAGAGCATAAATATGTTGTGATGCACACCTAGACTATATATAGTATACTTATACATACATACATAGGTTTTGATGAAAAACATTTGCAATTGCATGTGTAGCGAAGGGCGAGAGCAGTCACCCCACCCGGCCTTGAACCCGGGTCTACGGGGTACCAAACATGCAACTTTGACCGCGACACCAAAGAGCCAGGCTCGTTGGTATGGCAGTCAAAGCACATACTCAACCGTAGTGATGGCACTCCATCACACTGCCCTCCCCTTCAGGAAGCGCTCCCATGCGCTTCACGCACCAAGGCATCCCTCACGCATTCCCCTGCCGTACTTCTCCCATCCCAGGGTGCCCCACTCACTTGTGCTTCACCCATCTTTGGGGTCCCTCACACCATGCTTCACCCATCTCTGGGGTCCCTCACACCGGGGTCAACCTAACCTGAGGGTCCCTCATATGGCTTACACACCAGGCACGCCTCCGATGGCCCCGCAGCCAGCCATCCCACTGCTGACACCATTTGTAGCGAAGGGCGAGAGCAGTCACCCCACCCGGCCTCGAACCCAGGTCTACGGGGTACCAAACATGCGACTTTGACTGTGACGCCAAAGAGCCAGGCTTGTTGGTATGGCAGTCAGAGCGCATACTCAACCGTAGTGACGGCACTCTGTCACTGTGTGTCTGCGTGTATGTGTGTGTGTGACCAACCTGTCTGAAGATTTCCTCAAAATTGGGTCTCTTTTTTGGCTCTTCGCTCCAGCATTGCTTCATGATCTGGATGCAATCTATGGGAGCCTCATCCAAAGATACAGTGGGTCGGCACAGTGGTGGGGGCGACCGCACCTTTTCGATGATCTCTGTCACATGCGGCGCACACAGAGAAACACTCATTAAAACTCCCTGAGTTTTAATTCATCTCTCTCTCTCTTCCATCCTTATCTTGCCTTTCTTTCCCCATCGCTATCTGCCTTTCTTGCCCCCCATCCTCCCTATCACTCTCCTCCTCCATCTCCCCATCCGAGTCCTCTCCCTGTCTTCTCCCAACCTCAATTTCACCTCTCTCCCTCTCATCCCTTTCACCCCTTTCCCTCATTCCCTTCCTTCCCACCCTCTTCCCCATCTGTTCCCTCCTTCTCTCACCCTTGGCTGGCATGTCCAGCATGCAGAAGGGTGTGCTTCGGCATATGACCTCCTGCATGATGATGGAGAAGCTGTAGACGTCTCCCGAGAAGCTCCCCTTCCTCCCTAGATTGGGGTCCCTCAAGAACTCAGGGGCTGTCCAAAATAGGTCTGTGAAGAGGAGCGGGGAGGCAGAAGGTTAGCAGGCTGCGATCCAGCAGACAAAGCAGTGGACATATAGCTCCTAAAAAATATCCAATAAGATATTTGTCTTTTTTATATTTTTACTTCATTCCCATCCTTCCCATTTCCTCACTGCCTCCATCTCCCTCTGGCCCTGAGGATAAAACCCCCTCACTCTGGGATCCAGCAGACAAAGCAGTGGACATATAGCTCCTAAAAAATATCCAATAAGATATTTGTCTGTCTTATATTTTTACTTCACCCCCATCCCTCCCACTTCCTCACTGACACCACCTCCCTCTGGCCCTGAGGATAAAACCCCCTCACTCTGGGACTAAGAGCCTCTCACCCTGAGGCCTTGTCTCCTCCAGCGTGATGCTTTGGGAGTTCAGGATCTCATTGAAGCCGTACTCTGTCACTTTTAGCACGAAACGCCCATCCACCACACAGTTTCGGGATTTAAGGCGGCCATGGATGATGTTGCGGTTGTGGAGGAACTTCATTCCCTGTCGAACAGACGAAAGGAGAGGAGAGAGGGGTAGAGATTAGAGACGGGAGGTAGAGCAAATGTAACAGTGATAATATAAGCAGGGTTAGTTAATTGGGGGCAATACATAGGTGTTGTAGGTAAGGAAGTGTCTTTCTCACCCTGATGAGGTCCATCATCAGGGAGGACTTGAACATCCAGTCCAGACGCATGTCCGTGTTGTTGATGAGGTCCTCCAGACTGCCGCGGGTGCAGTGCTCCGTCACCAAGGCGAAGACCCCACAGTCGAAGAAAAGCCCCAGGAACAGGTTCACATTCTCATGGCGCACCTCCCGGAGCTGGGAGCACGATGGGGAGGACGAGATGCAGGGGAAGAGGAGGGTAAAGGGCAAGAACAGTGGAGAGGATAGAGAAAGGAAAGGGGGAGGAAGAGGAGGAACAGTAACAGAAGATAAGGAGAGGTAGATGGAGAGATGAGAAGTAGTTTTGTTAGCATGTAAGTTTTCAGTTCACTATTTATTGGTGATACGGGATTCAGAGGCCAAAATAAGCATTTACATTTTGAAGGAGGGCATAACTCCTCAGATTGCCGCAACCCCTTCCCTTTCCCATCATTCTAAGCATTTATGAGAATCTGAGGCTGTGACAGGTGTCTCCAGACTGCACTGCCAGAGTGACACACATTGGGATAGTCTCAGCTGCCAGAGTCATATTGAGACATTGGAAGTCACCTACACACCCAACACTGCAAGAGTGGAAAGTTCTAATGACTGAGACGGCATTATATGAGGTTATGCTGGCTAGGATAATGGGCAAAAAGCCTGACATACTAGGAAGTTGGGATTACTTTATGGCTCACCTGACTTCTAACTAGTAGCCTGACTGTGAGACTGTAACCAAATAACCCTTGGACATTTATTTTATTTAAGGATTTTTTTTTTTCACTACTACTGTATTATTTGTTCACTTAACCCATACATTTTCTGTCTTAATGTCTTTTGACCAGGAACACCCGTGCCATAACTGATGTCATTTTATTGTCTGACCTTATCCTCTCTGTCCTCTGTTCACTGTACCATATGAGCTGTTGTTTACCATGTTTATGAATAAAAATTTAAATTACATTATTGACATTTTGCAGACACTCTTATCCAGAGCAACTCACATCAATTACAGGTTTTTGCAATGTTATCCATTTATACAGCTGGATATTTACTGAGGCAGTTGTGGGTTAAGTACCTTGCCCAAGGGTGTAGGGGCAGTACCCCCGTGGGATATCGAACTGGTCCTGCTTCTTAACCACTATGCTACACTGCCAACCCGTAGTATGCTACATTACATTTACATTACATTTATTCATTTGGCAGACACTTTTATCCAAAGCAACTTACAAGTGAGGTAGAGTACAACACAAGAGAAAAACCATACGGAGTCAACAATATTAGAAGCACTGCATTTCTAGGTTTCAATAGTTGGCCAGGCAAGGTACAAAGTAACAAAAGCTAATGAGTGCGTTAAACCACGCACAGGTGCTACACACCTTGGTGAAGATGGCCTGGGTGTCCTCCGTGACCTCCAGAATTGTTTCTCCTTTTGGGCATTTCTTCAGCCACACCCAGTCACCCTGGAGGACGCAATGTTTGTTACACACCTTGGGGAGTACCTGGTACACATCGACAACTAAGAAATACCTTGTTATAACGCCAAGAGAAAACAGGAATGGCAAACCTGTTTGATCTTCACACAAGGTTTAAAAAAAACACATTCCAAAAAAGCATTTCTTGCCTGTATATATATATATATATATATATATATATATATATATATTACATTACATCACTGTCATTTAACAGACACTCTTATCCAGAGCAACTTACATAGGTTACAATCTTACATTACCTATTTATAAGGTGTGATATTTACTAAGGCAATTTTGGGTTAGGCACCTTGCCCAAGGATGCAATGGCAGCATGGGGAATCAAACCAGCAACCTTTCAGTTATGAACCCTACTCATCACCTCTACACCACACTACTCCCATACAACATATAATTATACTATACTATGCTATAATTATTACTTGCATACACGATACCATTCATTTACGCTGCTGTGCCTTTCACTGGAGTTACAAAAGTAGCAGGGACAGGGGGATCAAACTGATTTAGCATTAAAAAAGGACAAGCCAGGTGAGATCTACAATAATTAGAAAATAAACATCCTCTGCCTGGAATATGAACAATTCCAAAGAGCTCTGGACCACCCTGCCACGCTGTCAAGCAGCCCACTGTGTTTTTATCATGTGCCCTGCGTGTTGCCCCTGTTGTGTTTAAAAGGTGATGGTATACAGTCCAGTTGTGAGTCTCCCTGCTCCCACGCCTTGTATGTTGCCCACCTCGAAGATGGCAACGTTAGAGTTTTCAGGGTTGCTGGCAGCGTAACTGTTCCCTGACACTGAGTGCTGGGGGGTCTTCACATCCAAGGTGCTCTTCGCAATGCTGTCCTCGTTCAGTTTCTACACAGGGAGGAAGAGGAGCTGATTTTATTGCACGCTAACACTTGTCACCTGAGATTTTATGCAGACACATTCTGAAAATTAAGTCTCCTGAACACTAACACACAACGACAAGACAGACACATGTGCACACACACACATGGACACACACACACACACACACAGGCACGCACACACAGGTACACACAGAAGCAGACATAATTTCAAATGGACTGACCCTTCTGCTGAGTTGTGTGTTGATGAAGACCAGGTCATCCAGAGTCAACACAATTTTATTGCTTCTGCCTCCTCCTTCTTCTTCCTCGTCTCCAAATCCACTCCTTACCTTCACTTTGTTCCTGAAGAGTTAACGGATAATTGTGAGTGAAAGGCAGGCGGCAAGATGGAGATGGTTAGGAATATAAGAACGTGAGAGTGTATATAAAGAGGAGACATTGTGTGAGAGGATCAGTCATGCAATCCGCTTGATTATTAAAGCAGTCACCTGCCTACCTGAGAAAGGTGACAAGAATAAAACCGTTCCCCGCCACAAAACAGATCATGATGAGCATAATGAGGAGGGTGACCCCATCCAGGCCTGAGAGAGAGAGAAGAGAGAATGAGAGAAAGCCAAAGGTGAGAGCAGAAAGGAGTAGTCATGATGATTTCAATCAAAGTGAAGTATTTCCCATTTTCTTAGATTTAAAAATCAAGTAAATTAATTGTTAAGAAGACTCGACCAGGCCAAAAGGCAGTACTTGTGATGCAACTGGCAAAAATGTGAATGCTATGTGAGGACATAGGATAGTAGCCATAGTATCACCATGGTAACGACAATGTGTTTTTACCAGGATGTCCTTTTCCTCCCCAGGTATCCTCACTGACACATGAAAACCTAATATTATGCATGTTCATCGATGCCTACATGATGAATAAGCATTATTCAAGCATAAGTGTAATAAAATGCCACTTTTAAAGCCTTATTTTGAAGTCCTTTTGAAAGTAAGAGGATCCTAATATTCCACTTAATGTTGGAACAGAACCCAACCCCCGAAACCCCACAGCTGCCCTCTTACCCCCTCTGCAAGCGATGTATGGGCTGAACCAACAGCTGGGGTCACTGCTGGGGCTGGAGGCGGCAAAGTGTATGGAACGGCCCATGTACTTCAAACCCCCGAATTTGGTGTGAGTGTGGGCGGCCTCCAGGACGTGCGTGGACGTCAGCGATGCCCCCTTCCCGTCCGTGTCCAGGACGACGTAGCGGCCCTGCATGCCTTCCCGGTTCTTCCCAGCTAAGAGCGGCTGGTTGAAGCCGCGGAACTCGAAGCCCCCCTCGCTCTGGGCCAGCACCTCGCCCGAGACCCAGCGGCCCGTGGACAGACGGCTCTGCTCCACCGACATGGCCAGGTAGTACATCATGTTGTAGATAGTGCCGAAGAACGGCGACACCTGCAGGTAGGGGAGGTGGCGGGGGGGAGGACAAGAGTAGAGAGGACACCAAATTAAGATATTCATTGGGGCAGCAGTGTAGCATAGAAGTCGGCCTCATAACTGAAACGTTGCCGGTTTGATTCCCCACTGGGGCACTGCTGCTGTAACCCGCAATTGGCTTGGTAAACATCCAGCTGTATAAATGGGTAGCATTGTAAAAAAAAACTCTAACTTATGTGAGTCGCTCTGGATAAGAGCATCTGCTAAATGCCAATAATGTAATGTAATCATTGAGTGGATGAGAAGGACCTTCACTGGTGGCTTAGCCACTGTGAGACTACCCATTGCAAATATACCACGCAGCAATATTATATTTTTTATATCATTGCCACCATAAATCTCACAGGGGCACACAGTCTCTTAGGAGATGCCATAGAGTTACACCCACAACAGCACAGACAAAGTGAGCAGTTTGAACTTGATGCAATCAAGTTGATGCAATCTGATTGGGAGAGACCTTCCATCAGTCAACGTTGGTACATTAAATAATCAATTTAAACAGCAGGCACAGACAGGAATGTCTGTATGCATTATTTCCAGACATAAGCTATAACAGACCGGTCACATTCATTCCTGATATGAAAGAGTGAGTGAAATGAGCAGGAAATGCCCTATTTATCACTCTACGGGCCATTTGATCCTAGGTGAAGTGAAAAAGTACCACACTGTCATACTGAACATGTCTAAAGTTGTGTAACTATACACACAGACACATTTTCAAGCTCTTTTCACAGGTGTTCCAAAGCATATTACTCACCTGTTCTGGTGGGACGTTGGTGCGGATCTCATTGCTGCTCTGGGCTTCCCTGAAGGCCTCATAGAAGTTCCGCTCCCCAGAGTCCATGGTGACTGTTAACACTGCGTCGTAGGCCCGGCGTAGCCTCGAGCTGTTAGCTAAGACTGCGTACTCTGTGTTCTTGTAGGGCAGGGAGTACAGCAGTGTGTCGTACGGAATGAAGACGTAGCCTCGGTCCACCATGCGCATGTCCAGGGCTGTGGTCAGGAGCTTGTATTGGGCCTCTCCCCCAATCAGCACCGAGTGCATGCACATGATGACCACTGGGACAGAGAGCGAAGAGGTGAGGGGGTCACAGGAGAGGCAAAGGCAGAGGCAAAAAAGTCTGTTAAATCTGCACTGTCCTACCAAAAGTCATGGGCCTCAGCATCTGACTGCAGGAAAATGGATGTAGCTATGGGTGTCAGCATGTGTGGTTTGAAAAAAATAACATTGGAACGTTGCAGCAGCCAGCATATAGCCCTTATTTCAACTCAAGGGAATATCTTTGGGATGAACCAGAGTAAAGAATTAGGGCAAGACCAAGGTGGAGTGGAGGACAATACTACCAGACTTCTACCAGAAATTAGTAGGCGATCTTCCATGACACATAGAAGCTGTCATTAAGGCAAATGGCAGCTCAACAAACTGTTAATTTCTTGGAATAAAGGCATGTTTCATTTATAGCCACTTGTGTCTTATGACTTTTGGTAGGATAGTGTGTGTTTTTGTTTGCACTGCACTGGAAGATGAGTAGAATTTCTACTTTTGAAAAGACATGACGCATGACGTGACACAATAGCAAATGCAACAATGAGCAGAATAAATGTAACAACATCACACACACACACACACACACACACACACACACACACACACACACACACACACACACACACACACACACACACAGCTCACCTTTCACTCGGTCCGCCTCTTTGATTCGCCGCAGGGCCCTGTACACGCCGTTCCCCTCCGTCTCCATGGTGACCACGGTTCTGACGGGCAGGCCGAGGGCGCGCAGCGAGGAGGCCAGCTCGTGCCCCGTGGCCTCCCACAGCTCCTCCTCCGAGGTGACCACGGCCACGTGCGCCCAGCGGAAGAACCGCAGCACGGCGAAAATCACGTGCGCCGACAGCGGCAGGGGCCGCAGGAAGCTGGGGTATGAGGCCTCGTCCATGTCCGGCTTCAGGCAGGCCCACGACAGGATGGCCTTGTTCCAGTGTTTTGCCAGCAGAGCCGCTGACGAGCAGTACCCCGGATTGGCCGGGCCCAGGAAAGCCGACCCGTAGCCCTCCAGGTCAGCGAAGCGGGCCAAAGCCCGTGAGGTCTGGCAGTCCTCGTTGACCAGCGTGTAGTCGTACCAGTAGCCCTTGCTGATGTACGGGTCCTTGTTGATGCGGCTGATGGCCAGCCGGGCTGCCAGGTCGGGCAGGGCTTTGGAGAACAGAGGGTCGCACTTCCAGGGCCCCACAATGGCCACCTTGAAGGTGGAGCCCCAGGCTTCACAGGGAAAGTAAGCTACCATCAACAGGAGAAGCCAAAGCCAGATGTGCCACCCACTGTGTGACTGCAGCACTGGGCACGCCACTGCACCGGAGGGACCAGCTTCTGGTGTATTGTCCACCACTGTGTGAGCCTGTCCCTCTCGCTGTCTTCTGGGTTTTTCTGAGAGCTCTGCCTGCCATTGTGGGTGATAGGAGAGACTGAGGAGGGAGCTACAGTTTGAACGGGCACCCATTGCTTAATTTAACTCCTTTACTGAGGAACAGACCAGCCAGCAGAGGTGGCGATGTGGAGGCAATAGGTGATGGTGTGTGATAAGTCTGTGGAGTTGTGGGCTGGATGGCTGTTGTCCCCCAACCCACCTCTCCCGCTCTCGGTTCTGGCCCCTGGGAAACCTTGGGGGCACTAGGACAGAGCTGTTCTAGTCTCTGCTGAACCCCATGCCATCACTGTGAGTATGGTCAAGAAACCAATAAAGACAGAGAAAGAGAGAGAGAGAGAGAGAGAGAGAGAGAGAGTTAATCCAGTTGTCTTGGGTCATCATATCACATGTCACATTAAGAGTAAGAGGAGACACAGCTCATCCAGTAAATGCAACAAAAACAAAACCTCCATACCCCCACAACAGAAAAAAGAAACCCTGCCCAAAGTAAGTGAAAAATGAGAGAGAAATTTGTGACTGTGCAACATGTACTAGGACAAAGACAAATATTTGAGAAAGACAACAGAGAAAGTCTGAAAGAAAAACTGTCAACACACAGCAAAAAATGACTAATTGGATACACTAATTTTGGATACACCAGTTTTGGTGCAGTAAAATGTACATAAAGCATACTTAAACACAATACAGGATATGCACATGCTTCTCCCCCACACACAAAGATCAGCTAATAAACAGATACTCCTGTAATACTCATCAAGCCTATTAACCTTTGTGGTGTCAGCTTAGTTTTGAGGAGAAGTGTCACAACATGATTCAGTGTTAGAGAGAAAGACAGAACAAAAGGGAGGAATGATAAGAGGGGGGCTTAGGATGAACAGAGCAGGTATCAGACAAAAAAGAGGGTTAAAGGGGGTGATTGTAACAAAGCAACAATAGAGGGACTAAAAAGAAGGAGGAGAAAGAGAAAGAAAGAGAAAAGGGAAGGGAAGGGATGACAACTGTCTGCTGAGATATTTTAGGGTATATGGTTTCATGTTCAAGGTCCAACCCCCTGAATAATTCATTAGCTGAAATTGAATTCCCCCAGAATCTCTGGGACACATGGATAAAGGCTAACACCCCACCTTCAGTTTCAGTCTTTGTGTATTTACAAAGCTGATATTCTTACCACTGTCTGTTTCCACCTGCGCATTTCCATTTGTCATTGGGGCTGGTGTATAAGGATCGAGGTGTTACGTTCTAGACTACTGTGGTAACAAGACCTATTCCAACCGAACAAATTTCAATTTTATTAGATGCACTTTTGTAGTCTTGCTTTCTATTCGCCCTGGCTAAGAGCAAATAAATCTGTTGGATGTATCTGCTGGATGACAGAACCTAAATGCAATGTAAACCAATGACTGCAAATTCTCTAACTGCATGGGTGTTTTCCCTACTGGCTGCTCAATGCTTAGCAATCAGTTCTTTTGCAATATATATAAAAAGAAACATATACTTGTTTATGTGTGAATGCTCTCTTTGTCCATCTGTTGTCATTTGTCCATTGTGGTACCTGCCGTCCATCTGTCTCGCTGCATCTACTTGCCCTCTGAATGTTCCTGAACCTGGCACACACATGTGGCAAGATGCTTAGCTGCAAGGTTTTTGAGGGAATCATTAGGCAAGCCAGAGGGGCCTGAATGCCAAAAGACAAGAGGCAAAGCCTTTCCTCGCTCTCTGTGACCATGCTGTCACCCTTGCTGCCTCAGTCAGCTTCACCTCACCGTAGCCGAAATATTTTAAGATTATTCTCTCAGCAACTGTGAGGACAACTGTTAGGTTCACGCTCCTCACAGAGGACCATGTAAAGGCCAAGAAGGGAGCTTTATCCTCTCCTGGCTTTGAGGGCCACAGACCAGCGGGAGCTCCGAAAAGACAGAGGAGAGATTAAGAGAGCCAAGCAGAGGGAACATGCTACGACAAATAAGATATCTTTGGGGTGTCCCTCAGTTGTGCAATAACACTACTGAATTGGAACAAAGCTCAGAAGTCTTATTATAGTTATTAGTTATAAATTCCAAGCAAAAGCAATGGGTCTGTCTTGCTATTTTGTAATAGAGAGGCCATTCTCAGAATCAGAGTAGTCAGGCAGGACCAAGATCTTATGTGCAGCCCAATTATCAAGAATCAAGGTGGAGAAAGAGTCTCATTTGTTTTGTTTTTTTTGCATCTGTCATATAACCAAACCCATACTATAATTCCCATATACCCATAATTCATTGAAGCCCTGGAAGTAATTGATTAATTTGATCACACCACACAATGGATTTCTCTGAAACTGTGTCATTGCATTTTCCATTTTATACAAATTAATGAGCACAAACAGTGAAAGAAATGTTTTATCACAGTGATTACGATGCATCAGAATCGCTCATCACATTCCAGTAATATGGGTTATGTAATTTTGGGGACACACTTATAGTGAGGTACTGATTCTTAACTGTACATCCACTCAGCACAGGTAACCACCACACCATTGACCCCGTTCAGTAATCTGATTTTAGTAATCATGCTCATTTCTTGAGGTGTGGATTGTGTTACTTCACCATCAAGGAAGATTCTCTGCGGACTCCAGATCAATGTAATGTATCGAGCATATATGTATGTCTGTATCTATATCTATATATCTATATATGCATATTCCAAATCAATACACATTACAATACGTATTCCAAATCAATACATGCTATGGTACTTAAAACAATACAGAGATTTTGAATAACACTCTCGATATACAGCCTACATAGCAGTAACCCAAACTACACATTCCAATCCTCTACCCTTCACTGCTGACACCACACTGTGTGGCTGGTTTTGTATTGATGAAGTTTTTCAAAATGCCGAATAAATAACAACTCCATCTCCCACCCCCCACGTCAAGAATCATTAAAGCGACTGCATGTGAAACAGCCTGTTGTTCACAGTGACTATCGCTAATTTTCAGTCATCAAAGGCAGTGATGCTCTCCATAAATACATTCCTATACATCATACAGTAATCATTAAGCAGTAATACGCTAATGTATATAAATGTACAAAGACTGCATGAAAGTACAAAAGCAGAAAATACTATTGCATCTCTTGTCAAGGGCAAATATTTATGATGGACTGCTCCGCCCTTTAAATTAGAGCTTTTAGTCATCACAAAATCTTCCAAACCTGTCCCTGCTATTGTCTATATTTGATAGGATGAAAACCCAGCCTCTTCAACAGTTAGGTCAGTATTTCACAATAAACGTGAGGAGCATTTTTTCAGAACACCACTCATATCATATACTGGAAAAACATATCTGAGTTTATATGTGGATCCATCAAGGTACCAGGTTAAACAACACTGAAATAGTGGTCTAGAAGTCAACACCTATCAGGGAATCCCCTCTAAACCTCCAGCTCACACTTACTGTAGGGGTATAATAATGAGGGCTTTATCCTCTAAAATCCCCCTTAGATTCTGTGAACAGCTTTTCCTGGCTTCTCATTCACATCACCATGTCTCCAACTGCAACTACAGCTAGAGCAAAAGTGCGCAGCTATGATACCACACCTGTCCTGCTCTGTAATTACATTAGGCTTTGGTACTTTAATGCTCATTTTGTTGAAAAGTTTTAAAATGGTTTAAGGCTTGACCTGCTGAAGAGGACACTGATCCTGTTTAACTGCATCTCCCTAGGCCATAGTGTTGCTATCAGGGTACCGAATATTTTGTATGAAGCCAGAAAAACAAAAAGGTTGCCCAGGGTTTGGCGCAGTTTATGAGGATGTGCTCCAGCCCTCAAGAAAAACTGAGACAATGGTCATCTCGACATAAAATATCATATGTAATAATTAATTTTCTTAACTCTGCCATACTATGTTTTAAGCAACTATGTACTTATGTTTTTTATTGAACCCTTTTGTATATACATACAAATGAAGAAGTAGAAGACTTAGAGTAAATATGTGTTTGCAGATATGACAGTTCTGTAACCACTATTTAAAACTAACAACAGAGTAAAAAGAAATAAGCAATTCTGACCTGAAATGGTGTATGTCTTTATGATACATACTGACATCCTTGGCACTGTGAGCACAGATATCCAGGTTGAGCTTATGACAGACAAAGGGAAATCACAGCAAAAATGAAATGTTCCAGCTGAAGGAAAAAATATTTAACAGAAATGCATAAAGGTATATTTCCGGTTTTCTTCCTTTGAATCAGTTCATTGAAAAAGAGTTGCCACCTTTTATGTGGCTTGGTTTTGAAATCAAAATAAAATCACAGGCAATTTTCTGGCCCTTCAATACCAGAAGTTAAAAAAAGTTTATCCAACTGCTTATTGGTTTCAGTTTGTTCAAATTCCAGACAGAATTCTTCCAACCTTACACTGGAAATTAAAAGGTACTAATGGTGGCTGCCTCCTTTTTGGAACTGGCCCCCGCCTCAAACTGAGAAGTGATTGACAGTCAGGGGAGTGCCAAGAACAGACTCAGCCTCTCCAAGCCTCTCACATCACTGGAATCAGAGAGAGAGACTGACAGACAGAGGGAGAGAGGAGGGCAGGAGAGGAGACTGCAGGCGTTACCTCCTCAACCTCTTTAGCTTTTAATCCATGAAAACAGTGTGGGGACCCAGTTTCTGTGTGTGTGTGTGTGTGTGTGTGTGTGTGTGTGTGTGTGTGTGTGTGTGTGTGTGTGTGTGTGTGTGCGCATGTATGATTCATTACAGTGTAAATGTGGTCTGTAGACATCAACATCTTGATTTTTCATTGCATCTATTACTTAGGGCAGTGGTAACGACCATGGCTAGCAATACAAAAATTCACATCACATGTAACACTGCATCAGACTTTATTTCAGATAAATGGTGTTGATTTTGTCAGCAGGTAGGCAAAGAATATGCTCTGGTTCAGGAAACCGTAATTTAGTCCGAACAGTGGCAGCATTGGCAGCAGATCGTGGTTGCAGATACCACATTCCACCACTGGGGGGCACTGAGGAAAAGAGGAGAGTTTGGGCATGTGGTCTGAGCAGGCAGGAATTTTTCTCATCTAATCCAATGCTCTGTGTGTAAAAGGATAAGGATGTCTGCCAAATAATTACATTAAAATAATACAACACTATAAAGTTTTACTTTAATAACAAAAATAGTATTGATGAAACTGTAGAAAAAATAGCTTGAAATAGAGTTGTTATTTTTGAAATAAGACAGGGATTTGAACACAGAATTATTGCACCAACAGTTACTGACCACAGTCTAATCTTTTACTCCTAACGTACAGCATACATATAGGTAAATCATAGTTTTAAATGGTGTTCATTTTTCCTGACAGCACAGTTGTCCTGACAAACCTAAAAATTGAAAAGGAGTATCAGATGAAGGCTTACTTTATTTGAAAGAGACATGCACTGTGGACTGCTTTGAGGTGAGTCAACACAGAGACATCTTTTGAGCGATTATGACATGCTTGCCAACCAGTGTTATTTTTAGCTGATATTTCT